>VDFB02058242.1:150991037-151074956 GCA_007258455.2 Sequoia sempervirens
AATCCAAGAAAAGTTAAAGCTTTTCTCTATCAATAATCTCTTTTTCTTAGGGGATAAATGAGGAGGAGTTCTTCTTGTGGCCAGATAATTTTCTATATCAGCATACCATGGGTGAATAACCTTGATTGCAAATAGGTGCTCATCAGGAAAGGAGTCTTCAATAAGTGCAGAGTCATCTTGCCTTTGAATTCTAGAAAGGAAATCAGCAACCACATTGGCTTTACCTGGCTTGTCCACAATTGTAATGTTAAATTCCTGCATCAACAATAACCATCTTGCCAGTCTCCCAAATATTAAGGCTTTGTTCATGAGATATCAGATTGTTGCATGATCAGTATGGAAAAATATCTGATAACTGGTGATGTAATTCCTAAATTTATTGAGGGCGTAGATGATTGTCAACATTTCTTTTTCTGTAACAGTGTAGTTTAATTCAGCCCCTTGCAAGTTTTTGCTTATGTAGTAGAGTGCATGTTCTGTTGAACCATCCTTCTGCCCTAACACTGCTCCAATTGCATACTCTGATGCATCAGTATGAATATGAAATGGAAGTGACCAATTAGGTCCTTTCAGAATAGGTTACTGTGTAAGGGCGACTTTCAAGTCAAGAAATGATTTTTCACATTCCTCTGTCCAAGAAAAATTTGCATCTTTCTTCAGCAGACTATATAAGGGGCCTGTTGTTTGGCTGAAGTCCTTGATGAATCTTCTATAGTATCTAGCATAGCCTAGAAAGCTTCATACTTCTTTCTGCTTTGCAGGAGAGGGTAGCTTAGAGATGACCTCAATCTTAGCAGGATCGACTTGAATTCCTATAGTAGAAATATAGTGACCAAGCACTATTCCCTCCTACATCATCATGAAGCACTTTTGACTATTCAATGATAGGTTGTGATCTTCACATCTCTATAGTACTTTCTCCAAGTTGGCTTGAGCTTCCTCAAATGTCGTACCATAAACAATAAAGTCATCTATGTATATTTCCATGCAATCATAGGAGATATCTGAGAAGATACTTATGACTGCCCTCTGAAAAGTTGCAGGAGCATTACAGAGACCAAAAGAAAAAATTGAATAGGCAAATGTTCCCCAATGGCATGTAAAAGTAGTCTTTTCTTGATCCTCAGGAGCAATCTTGATTTGATTGTACCCACTGAAACCATCTAAGAATGAGAAGAACTTTTCTCCAGCTAAATTGTCTAGAACTTGATCAATGAATGGAAGAGGAAAGTAATCTTTCTTTGTTGCCAAGTTGAGCTCTCTGTAATCTATACATACCCTCTATTTTCCTCCTTTCTTAGGAATAACGACCAATGGTGAAACCCACTAACTATCAAAGATTGGGTAGATAAAGTCAGCTATTAACATTTTATGCAATTCTTCTTTAACAATTTCTCTCAAAGTTGGATGAATTCTTCTTTGAGGCTGCCTGATAGGTTTGAAGTCATTGTTAATATATATGCGATGTGTATAGATTTTTTGGATCCAAACCCTTCATATCCCCATAGTCCTATACAAAAGCTTTGTGGTGGGCTTGCAACATTGTGGCTAGGGCAGTTTGTTGAGACAGAGGCAACTTATTATTAATATGTAGACATCGGCTTGGAGATACTTCTATCTGTTTGGTGAGATCATTTATTAAGGTTACTGATAAAGGTGGTCCATGTATATCACATAATAGAAAATCATGATGGCTCTCAGGGTCTAGTTGCTGTAGGAAATATTTCTGAGAAGTGCTATCCAAAATAGTTGGGGTATTCAAACTAGAACTAAACTGCAAAATGTGTAAAAGCAAGTTATCTTCACTCTAAAGCTGGGAAAATGGATCAGTTTGTAGCATCATTAACTGAGTTAATGAATTGACTTCTTTAGTTTCCTCTCCTAGATCTGACCAAATTGGTTGAGACAAATCTAGTAGAGGTTGTGTAGGTGGGTATAAAGCCAATTCTTTTCTTGACTGACCATCATAAATTGTCATGTCTCCTAAATGGCATCCTATAAGGGCATCAACTATAGCTAACCAAGGTCTGCGTAAGATAACATGATATCCTCCTAAGGTTTCCTTAGTGGACAATATGGTGAAATTAGCAGGGTATTCCCAAGATTCAAGGGTGACAATGGCATCTTCTATCACTCCATCAGGTGTAACCATGGAACTATCAGCAAGTTGCAGGACAGTCAGTATAGATTGAACATTTTGGATATTCAAACACTCCATAGTGTGCTTGATCATCACGTTAATGGCTACACTAAGGTCAACCAAAACATTTCTTACTACCTGACCATTGATATTTATTTTTACTATAGGACTTCTAGGATCAGTATATTTTGGAATGACAACCTTCTCCAACATAATATTAGCTAACTGTCCTAGAACATGGATAGTATGGGGATCCTTTTTATTTCTTCCTAGTTTATTTAAATAGGCCTCTTTAATGGCTTTTCCATAGATTGGAACATCTTTAATAGCTTGAAAAAGAGGAATTTGAACTTGTACATTCTTTAACTACTCCAAAATATCAAAGATAGGCTCTTCAATGGTCTTGGATGTAGTAATTTGCAATCTCTCAGGAAAAGGTGGTGTAGCCTGAGGCTGCAGGATAGGTTCCTTAGAGGCAGTAACTGATATAGGTATATCTTATGTATGATTAATAGGTTGTTTAGTGGTAGAGTCTGGAATCTCTATAATTACAGGTGGCTGTGGAGTAGGGAGAGTAGTTCCAAACCTGAGATGGATATCATTGATATTCAGGGCATAAGCTAGATACTGGTTAGATTTTGCAAAATACATAAGTTGTTGTTGCTGCTACTTATTATTAGGATTTGGCAATGGTTGAGCAGGCATAGGCATTTGTTTTGGAGGGCTTATATTTGTTGCAGGTGTTGCAGGATGGGGCATAAGGGCCAAAGGTTGTGGCTGCTGAGACTGTAGGAATCTAGGGGGTTGGTTTTGCCATTGCTGAGATCCTCTCCATTGTCACTTTTGCTGCCAGTTACCTGGAGGTGGAGTCCATTGTCCTTGTGGCTACTGCCAACCTCCTTGAGGAGGTTGCTATTAAGGATTCTGATGGCTAGGCTAGTGAGGTTGAGCAGTATTCCAAGGTTGTGATGGGCCATATATAGGTTGCCATTGGTTATTATAATTAGAATAAGGATTACCAAAAGTCAAAGGATCTTGAGGCATACCTTGTCTTGGAGCCCATGGTCTCCTTTGTAAAACAAAGAAGACTTGGTCATCATCACCTTCTATCAAACTTAAACAAGAAAGTTTTAGGGTCCTCCATAACTAGGCCATAGAAATTAGGAAGTAATGAAGAAGGAATATTTGTAAGGTTATCAGTATCTTGCTAGGCAACAATGGGAAACTCAAAAGCAGGAGGTGGATTAAGTGGATTATTTTTCATATTTGCTTGCTGGAATATCAGAGAAAATGGATTCACCTTAGGTTCTTTGTCAGTTAGGTCAAATGGCAGTTCAACAAATAGGTTTTCAAGGAGGAACCTTCCCAGTGCGTCTCTTCTTCTATGCATGCAATAGAATGAATGGTGATTTGAAGGATTTGAAAATTCTTGCTTATCAAACTAAACTAATGCTAAAAATGACTTTTGACAGGTTCTTAGCTTGACACCATTCCCAACAACGGTGCCAAAAATAGTCGCTCCCACAAAAGGATATGAAAATCACGGAAAAACCTATCTTGGGAATTGGACATTCCAACAGGCAACTAATATCTTTTCATGGTTGTTCATTTACTTATTAAACCAGGGAATGTATACTTGAAATGGAGCAGCACAATTTATCCACTAAGAATTAGTTTCAGTCACAACTTAACAGAAATAAATACTTGGAAATAATTCTACCTACACTACAGGAAGGTAATGCAAAGTTCTCTTAACTCAACCATAATCTAACCAAAGCAGAAATCATAACAGCTATGACTGGGAGACAAACTATAAACTGGCCTTATGTTGCAGGAACAATATAAGACTGAGTTTGCACAAAAACTTCAAAGATGAAATCTAACTGATGATCAACAGAAAAGGAGCAGCTAACTAACTACAGATACTTACTAAGTCGGCCCCCTTAGCAAGCATCAACTAATTATGCAAGTGCTAAACTCAGAACTTCATCAAATTTTATTCATAAACTCAGAATGGTATACATTATTCTGTTCATATGAAAACTAACAACAAACTCTATCTCTTGTCATACAGATTCTCCTTTTTATTATCATACTAACTCTTACATGATATCTTTCTATCTCCTTATGCTTTTGTCTTACTTCTACTTATTCACCCGCGTAGGAGGAACACTTATTTAAATAAGGAAAACAACTAACTAACTAACCATAATAGAGGAAAACATGAATATAAAATGTATCCCAAAATCGATGAACATACTTCATAAATGAGTTTATCTGTTCAACTTGATCTAGAGAGAATCTAGCACTCGACTCTTTCTAGAATAACTGTCATTAAAAATTCTTCCCAACAGTTTTGGTCAAAGAGTCTTCGCCAGAGCTTCCTCGAAGTCATGCAGGAAATGGACTTTACTGCAAGGTCAAGATCAGTTGTGCTTGACTCGATCATACTTTCTTGAACAACCTGTGAAACATAAGGTAACAAATGTGAAAGAAAAGGCACATGGCACATACACAATATACATTCATTAATCACACATTTAAATCTATTTCATCATTTAAAAACTACATGCGTTATACCAGTCATTTAGGGAGTCAAATGGGGTAATAAATATAGATAAGTCAACATGATAGGCTGCAGGAACATGAAAGTGAATTGCTACAGGATATCCCCCAATAAAAGGTTTTAGAAGAGTTAAACAACCATGAACAACAAAAGTAAAGGTATTAAAAATACACCATGATATCCAAACTATGAGCATATTTTGGGCTCATCAAGGTGGCCTTGTCAAATTTGAAATTTGGCTTGTTGGAGGGAGAAGAAAGGCTCTTAAATGCCAAGTGGGGGACATGTAAGAGGGTAGTTAATGCTATGTTGGAAGGGACAAGTCATTTGAGAGCGAGATTTGAAATGGGGGAATATTCCACTTTTATGCCTTGTTGAGAGAAAATGAAGATTTAATAAATTAGTTAAATTGATTTGTTTGTGCAAGTGGGAAAAGCTAGAGGATGGGACTTGCATTAGATTTAACCTTAATCACGATTTGATTAACTTAAGTGAAGATTAGGTGATTTGACTTTTTGACTTAGATTTATGGATTAAAATAAATCAAAAGGAGATGAAAAATGATTTAGACTGAGTTAAATAAATATTTTTTTTTATTTAACTAAAATGAAAGATGTTAGTGGTTTAATTAAATAAGTTTGATTTATTTAATTAAATGGAGAACTTTAGAAGCTAATTAAATAAGATTGATTTATTTAATTAAAGGAGGACTTTAGGATTGATAAATAAAATGATTTATTTAATCAAAAGAGGATAATGATTTAATCAAATAAAATTTATTTTTTTGATTAACAAAGGAATTAAGATGAGTTGATTAAATGGTTAATAGATGGGTGATTAAAGAAGAATCAGAGTAAGTTGATCAGGATATTTTTCATTTCTACAAACATAAACCACATTGGGAAAACTCATCAATGTCAGATCACAAAACCAAATTGGGCCAACTCACCAATTCCATACAAGGATCATCCTTGGGAAAAATCACCGAGGGTAACACAATGCATATAGATGAAAGGGAATACACTATCCTTCACGATTCTACTCAAGTACACTAGGGTTAAATGTTAGAGAGCATGAATGGGAATGTCATCGTAGGATGTCACATGGGGCTTAGTGTAGAACAAAATAAACTCTCATACAAATGAGGGTACTTGATCTTACTAGTATTATTCTCCTTGATTAGCTTGTCTTCCTCATTCATCCTTAGCCTTTACGAGCACTCAAGGCATGTGAGGGCTATCCATTATCTTGTTTAATTAATTATGAATCTTTCATTATTTTTCACATATTAATCCAAACTCCCCACACCATGATTTCCTATGTGATACTTTGGCCTAGGTCTACATTGGGAGGCATTCCCAAACTCTCTTTAAGACTTAAACCCTAAGCTCATCACACCCAACAAGTGTGGCATGAAAACCAATGCAGAAATTTTGAATTTTTCAAATTCAATGATGCTTTTCCACAACATTTATTTTCACTTTTCATTAAGTACCATATTTTCAAAAAATTTAAAACATTTATTTTCATTAAAAATATTCTAATTTTCTTCATATTTTTACAAGCCAAAAACCAAAAAAAATCTCAAATTCACCATTATTTTTTAAAATTTACTTTTCAAAAATAAAAAATCTAAAGATACCCTTTTTCTCTAAATATACCCATCAACACACTTTTCACATAAAATTCATATTTCACCCATTTCGCAAAAATCTGGGCATTATCACAAGGTATTTTTGAAAACTATTAATTTGTATATAAAAATCTACACAAAACCAATAAAATTGCAAAATAAAAGGAGATGGAGGATTTTTCGCTCCCTTAATCATTCTTTTCAAACACATTTGACTAATAATGATCAAACAAATTAAAAAACAAGAAAAATACCTCAAGGCCCTTCAAATTTTGAAATATGAAAAAATTTCTAATCATGCCAAATAAGGAGTCACTTAAATAAGGAAGAGTGACCTCTTCCTGATTCATATTGCAACAAATCCAACCTCGCCAAATTTTGATAAGGATTGCAATCCCAATCAATAATTTTCTAAATTGCTCAAACAAGGTTTTTCTCTCTCACTATTTTTCCCAATTTTAGAACATCAAATTTAAAATAGAATGCTTTTTCCTATTTACCCATTTGAAAACCCAATTAAAAATTAATTAAAAACTCATATTTCTATTTTGGAAATCAAAACATCCTCAATTTCTCCCAAAACCAATTGGATCCATTCAATCCATTTAAAAAAAAGTCATTTAACATATAATTTAATCACTAAATCCATAAAAGCATATTTTAATGTAAATTTATAAAATCTAGAATTTAACATTTGACAATAATTAAATAAAACATAGCCCATAATTCCCAACCCTAGGAATTTTTGAAAATTAAATTAAATATTAAAAGTAAATTTTTGTTTCTTATTTTGTTATATTTTCCCCTTTTCTCAATCACATAGCATATTTGAATAATAAATGGGTATGTGCAAGATCATCATGGAAAAAACAGGTCCTTAAGTGGCAATGAAAATTCAGAAAAATCAGAGTTAGGCAACTTGACATAAAAAAATTGAATAACTTATCTATATTATTTCAAAAATATTTAAGAATATAATTTGTAGAAAATTGAATGTACTTTTTAATCTACTAGGTTTATTTAAAAAAAAAAAATCTATTTGGTGAAAATTTGAATTTCAATGTAGTAGTACTAAAATTTTAGGGAAAAAAAAGTAGGTGTATGTCTGACCACCCTAACCATAAGAAAATGATAATTATTTTTTATAATATTTTAGATATAAATATAGGACTCATGTCTCAATGTGATGCATATTTTTTTGTAATTTTTTTCCAAGTAAATAGTTAATTATGAATTTTTTATTACAACTTTTAAAAAATATAAAAACTCGTATGCCTGACCACCTTAACTTGGTCAAAACTTCATGAAATTCATTTCTTTATTTTGAATCCTATAGTATTCAAAGCATGGAATGTGACACATGTTTTGGATTCGAAAGCTGTGATACTATTTGAAAGCTATAGATGTTTTTCAATCAACCTATTTATTAGGACTTTAGTTGTAATTCAAATAGAAAATGAATAATAATTATTTATTAAATTCAATTTTGGGTAAAAAAAAATTGTCAGCCACATACCCTACATATACCCATCATGATCCTGCACATACCTAAATATTAGAATCATTTAAAAATTCCTAATATTTCATTTACGGACAAAGGTAGAATTTAAACCATCAATTGCAATAAACATTTACATGTTGTTCATAACACACAAGGATTCTAGATTAATTGCTAAATCTGATCTAGGTTCACATAGGGTCAAATATGACACACACCATACTCGATTTGAAATGTGAATGCTTGAAATATTATTTAATACTCCCAAGAACAAGAGAAATGTAGGCTTTAATATTAGATTGAAAAGTAAATTCTTCACATATTATTTAATGAACTAAAGATGCATTTATACATGGAGGTATATAATTAAGGAGTAATGTAACTACACAACTATAATTGCATAACCTCTACAAAACCACTATATGGTTTTTTACTTATTATACAATGTAATAAGCTACACTAACATAAGAAACACCATAGATTCTCTCGTTATGGTAACATATTGTCCCGTTAGCTTGAGTTTCTCCCACCCAGAATTTTTTTTTGAATTTCCTTATTGTTGCGTCCTCTCTCACCTCCCATATTCCTCCTTTCTTGGTGTCTCTCCACCTAGGGTTGAACTCGTGGTGGACCTAGGTGTTGGTGTCACATCATCCTCTTGTCCTACAGCTAAAAGGGCTATAGAAGCTTCTAAGGGTGTTCCCAATCCCCTTCTTGCATACATTTATCTCCCTCTGCTGAGTGGTGTGGCCCCTTCGGTGATAAGGAATGGCTCTATTCTACCATCGTGTGGTGTTGCAAAGCGTATGATTGGTTCTAGGGTGATTGCAAGTTCCCCAACTAATGTTGCTGCTATGGCTGTAGGTTCTTCCCCAACTAATATTCTTGTTGTGGCTGTGGGTTCATCCCCAACTGATGTTAAGGGTGAGGTTGGGGCTTCTCCTAAGATCCTATGTGATTTTCCAAGTCCCCAGCCATCATTTGTTGATGTTGTGAAGGTAAAGAGGCCAAGTGAGGGCTTTGTGCAGCCCTTGTCATGTGCAAATTCTATTCCTATTGTCTCTTTAGGTAAGGAGGTTACTAAAAATATTGCTTTTTACTCCAAGAATGCACTTATTTGTAGATTTTTCCACTTGTGGCCTTCCCTGTCTGATTTGCACCTTTGGATTGCCAACCATTGGGATCGTCTGGTTGATGGTCTAATGGAGATTTACCCTTCTACTAGGGGGTTTTTTGTTGTGAGTTTCATCTCTCCTTAGGATAGAAAGGCTATTCTAGACTGTGGTTTGTGGGTTTGGGATTCTCATCCCCTCTCCATTAGACCTTGGTTCATTTTTTTAATCCTTTGAATGAACCCTTAGGTGTAGTGCCTGTTTGGGTAAGATTCCCTTATCTTCCCTTACAGTTATGGTTCTCCTCTACCTATGAGGGCATTAGTAATGCTCTTGGTATATTCTTGAAAGTGGACATGGCTTTGAAGAATTTTACTCACACCTCCATTGCTAGGATCCTGGTGGAGATTGATCTTTTGAAGGCTCTACCTAGTGAGGTAGTTTTGTAGGTTAATGGTTGCTCATGGTCTCATATCATGGACTATGAGGGTCTTCCTTTTCATTGTAGACACTGTTTTGCTATTGGTCACTTGGCTCGTGACTATTCTCGTTGCTCTCGCCTGGCTTCCTCTACTACTTGGTGGAAGAACTCACTCCATGAACACTTAACAGTGTGTCCTACTACTGATTTTGCTTCTTCTAATGAAGACTCAAGGCCTCCTTCTCCTTCTATGAAGAAAAATATTGTTGATGAGGCAGTTGTTGCTCCTCCTATAGACTCCCCTATTGCTCCTATTTTGGAAATAGTTTCAAAACCTTTTATTGAGGTTCATTCTGCTCCACATGATTCAGATGTAATGGATGTTGCTCCTTGTGTGGAAACTATTGTACGATCTTTGGATTTGGTCATTCCTAGCTTGGTTTCAGATGCTTCACCCAAATTTAATGTTGTTCCTTTGTTTGCTACTCTGGAGGGGAGTCTTCCCCTTCTAATCAAATTTTTTGAATTTTAGTCTCTGATTCTCCTTGGACAATGGTTCACAAAAAGAAGAAACATTCTAAGAAGGTTACGGTTTCATTTAACTCACCTTTAGAGGTTGTGCTTTGTTCAAGATTTGTTTATTGAATTGTTTCTTGTTTATATTGTTTCTGACTACTCTTTGTTGGTTGTCATTTTCTTCTTGTTGTTTCTCTCTGATTGGTTGTGTTGAGCTAGTCTATTTTGCTGAGTTGTTTGGATTTGTTCTTTATTTTTTAAGGGATCAGAGCCCTACCCTGATCCCTTACAAAATAAAGATTTGACACACAAAATCCAACGCCATCAAGATCTAACACAAAATTAAAGGAATAAAGAGAAGTGAAAAAAATTCTAAGGTAAACACCGAAAAGAGTATTGTGAAAATTTCTTAACCTTTTAACAACTATACAAATATGCAACAAATATAAGCCTAAAATGAATAATACATAATAATGAGTATATGTGGGAGAATCCATTTTTAGGAAAAATACCTATTCAAAGAAATAAAATATATTTTGTAGTAAAATAATAAATATTATAAGATATTTGTAGAGAAAACCTTCATAGGAGATCCACAAAGATTTATTTTGGAGTAATTTTTGTAGCATAATGATACCTATTTATTAACCATATAATCTAAAATTTGAAACAATAATAATCAGAACAATTATAAGCCACAATTCATAAGTGGTTTACAAAAACCAAGTACCAAAAATATGAACCCAAATGTGGTGTACAAATCTACACAATTCCAATACTTTCCTTTAATAAAAGATTCTTTTTTTAGCATTAGCGCATTCTCATAAACTCTTACATTTACCATAAACCACCATATGTTATAAGATGCATTATAATTTTATTCAAGGTTGTACTATAATGATCTTCTTACATGATCTTATGCATAATAATAACTTGTCATATGTAACTCCCATTATAATGATCTTACACACACCATAATATGGTTACACATGGTAAAAAATTCACCTCAATGTGGGATGCCTACCTTGTCATGTGAGGAAAAAATATACTAAAGACATATTTTTTGTTAGCTCCAAATAGGATACCAACTCTCTCATGTGAAGATAAAATATGCAAAAGATGAAATAGTGAATGCATTAAAAAATTGAATCAACTTTTCCTAATGGTTTCCATGATTCATAAAAATATCCATGGGATAATAAATATATCTTGAGGGAAATGACTGCTATGCACTAGTGATGAACATTTTTTTATTCTCGTATCAATTATAAAACCTTCTTAATTTCTCTGGGATGTAATTTTCACAATAGCATATGTAATTGATTTCATTAAGTATGCTCAATTATGTAATATTTCTTCTATTTTTTATTTGTGTTTGGTGAAACCATATCTAAGCTTAATAGATTTTATATGCATATATAGTTCTTTGTTTCAAATTATCATATGTGTCTTCCTCCTTTTAAATTCTTGACAATTGTAATGATGGAAAAAGATCCCCTTAACTTGGCCTTGATTTAGTGTTGCAATATGCCTAACATATTTACATTAGGTCTTGGGCCCTTGTGAACTAAATGGACTTAAATGGTACCTTACTTAAGTGTTGTGACTCATTTCTACACTTTTCTAAGGCCTTGTGAATGAATTACTCCTAAATAACCTCTTTTTATCATTAATCTTTCCTTATTTTAAAGTGTTATAAAATGTTGCAACAAACTTTCACACTTTTCTAGGCCTATCATCAAATATGGGGCTTTATTATGCTTTAATTGGCCCCATTTTGCATCCACAAGCTTTATTTATGTGTATCTTTTAGGATAATCCTGACAAAAGCATTTAAAACTCCAAAATTTCAAAAACCCACCTCAAATTCCTATGGTGGGACTCATTAACCATCTAGGGTGATTGAGTCCCCTTAGGTGGAACCCATTCACCTAGAGTGGCAAATGAGTCCAATTTAACTTAAAATAAAATTTAATTTAAATCTTTGGTGAGATTTTATTCTCCAAGATCCAATGTCAGCTTGCAGTGTTGTAATTTTGGGAATTCTTGCATAACTGAGTATAAATACAAGGTTCTTTCACTCATATTCAACACCTAGCATTCAAGAGAGTTCACAAGAGAATTTGAGCATTCACAAGATCATTCAAAAGCATTCAAGGGTATATTATCAAGAACATTAGAGCATTCTTCAAGCATCAATCATCATGTCAAAGACTTCTCACATCATGTTTGCTATTGTGCTAACAATTGTGGTGTAGGGTTTTATGATTCAAGCAAGTGTTTCAAGCAAGGTCAACATCATTCAAGCTAGAGTCAAGAACCACATCCATTGTAGCCATTTCAAGCATACTTGCAGCACCTTATTGCTAGGGTTTGGTGAGTTGTAACATTGTTATTTGTTCATTCATCATTCTTCTTCATATTTGCTTTCATTTCAAGGATTAATTTCCAACAAGGGGTTTGACCAAGGCAAACCTCTATTCCCTAACACCACAATATTTTCCCCTCTTCTTGTCTGTGATTTATAGAGTTGGGTTGTAGTTTTTTCAAGAAAGAAAGGTTGGAGACATGTTGTGAATTATTCAAAGTTGTCAAAGTTGTCATCAAGCCTTGTAGAAGCTTGGAGAAGACCTAGAAGTGGTAATTTGTAGTTTTGGACCCAAAAACCAATCGAGAAGGGCATAGCAGACTAAGAGGCACAAAATTAGATTGAAAATTTCTAAAAAAAGTAGAAGTGGACTGATTCACAATAGTGGCAAATGAGTCCCACTATATAGGTCTGATAGAGATTTTCATAGATCGAGATACCCTTTTGGCTGAAACTTGCTCGAGTGCATTTTCCCAGAAACTGGACTGATTCGCCCAGCTTGGTGAATGAGTCCTAGTCAACCATAATAGAAAAAATTGCAACATTCTAGACCTCCATTTGCCTTCTTCAATCTCCCAGGTGCACACTTTCAGTTCTTATTTACTGTGTTGTTTCAAACATTTTCTAGCATTTAGTTTGTTTTGCATTTAATTAGGGTTTTACATTTCATTGCCTTTTTTAGGTTTAAACTTGGTGAACCCCTTAATAGATCATCTTCATATGCATATATTAGAATTCTCTATGTTCTTCAAATTATCATATGTGTCTTCCTCCTTTTAAATTCTTGACAATATTTTCAAATGATATAAGCATTGGTCACAAATGACTAAATGATCTTATTTTATCAAAATGTCTTTTTTTTTTGTCGCAATAAATTAATGTAGATTAATTTCAACCAACTTTCATATCTTAAAAGGCTAATATTGTGGTAAATCTCATGAAACCTTTTACTGAAGATTTAGATTCATGAAACAAGAAACATATAATTTTTTGTTTCTTTTCAAAGCAAATAAATTTTACATCTTCAATTGTATGTGTAACCTTTTTACCAAGAATACTTTCCTTATCTCTCGACAAGTCAAAAACATAAGAATTATCATCTCCTCTTAATTTATCGACTATAAATTTTGACATTTTAATTTAATTCAATCTACTTTGTAGAAGATTAAATTGCTAATACATTCATTATAATTAGAAGAAACAATTTGAAGCACCAACGCATGGTCGTTGGGAATTACTATCTCATGTCTCAATCTAGATTATAAAAGTAGAATGGAAATTACATTTCGATATCACATCTTAAACGTATAGAAAATTTCTCCTACAGAAATCAGCAATGCAAATTCCCAATAATATAAGCAATCCTTTATGTTATATGACGGAGTTGACCGTGTTCTCAAATTTCAACCAAAATATACAATTTAAATCCAAGTATTTTAGGTCAAATGTATAATTAACACGGCAGCATCCTTTCGATTAAGGAACTTCAATTGATACTATAGTAATATAGAAAGTACAAGAGTACATAGCACGAAGTATTGACGAACAATAGTCGATAGTACGTATTTACAATGATGTTTACGTGCTTTAGCATGCATCTGCGTGTGATTGACTATGGGAGGGATCATTTTCGGGCCTTCCGGGACGTAGGCAACCAACAGTGGATTGTCCATAGCTATTCAAACAGTAGGGATCCTTGTGGTATGTAACAGCAGGTTTTAGGTTAATGTCGATCATCTTCAAATCAGTGCATGGGAAATCTTTACTACAGGCTACATAGAGTGGTTGGTCCACGTATGTACCAATGATATTTTGATATGTCACGCCCGTTATAAAGACAGCCGATGATTGATTTCGACACGTAGTTTTATCACAGTAGAATTGATTGATATCAATGGGAATCCTCACGTTAGAAACTTGTATGTTGGAGAACGACACCCCTTTTACTGATCCAGCTCCCCCCTGTTGACATAAAAACCAGTAAGACGACGCTGTAACCATGTCTAAAACTCCAACTTTCGTTTTACAGGTCGGATAAAATTAACTGACCTGCCATGTCTTGATGCGGACGCCATTGGAAGCATCTTTGATGTTGCAGTTGTAGACGCTCACGTTGGAAACGCAAGCCTTGGAATCATCTTTTCCAAGTCCTCCAATACTGATATCAGTTACATAAGTGATGTGTTACATATTGAATAATAATGAAGTACAAAAGGTTTACTATACTGAAGCGGTTGCGCTTAGGATGATGATGCTACATCATCCAGTTTATTTTCTGGAATTGTGACTGAGTCAGGTGAATCCTTAATGATTTTGGTAATTGTATTTCCTGAATTTGTGACTTCAGGTATAAGTCCACCCATGGTCAACATGTTATAATCTAGCTAAAGACAGAGATACCTAAAACACGAATATTATCAAAGTAATGAGAATACCTGATACCGTGACCAGGGCCGCAGTTGATGTTGTGAACGCGGATACCGGATGAACCTGTTTGTATCGACACGCAGTCGTCTCCTGTCCGTTCATAGAACAATATTTTCTTGTAATAAAAAGCTCCTAACATCGAAAATTATATCTAATTAAAGAGGAGATTAATGGAAATCGCAGTTAATATACCGCATGCAATGGATGAATGATGGATTTCAACATCAGTAGTCTCTTGAACATGAATTCCGTCTGTGTTTGGACTGTTTGCAGGAGAGGAGATTGTCACGCCAGCAACTTTCACAGATTTGCAACCTTCAAATTTGAGGTGAAATTGTGGACTATTTCTTATTGTGATGCCCTCTACTCTCACGTCAAAGCTTTCGAAGAATCTCAATGCCTTCGGAGATATGACATACAAATTCAATATACAGAAATATTATTGCATATATACAAATAAAATTTGGGTTTGATTAATTTATCGCAATTGATAAACTAGAAAACCAGAAAGCTTATTTAGGACTGCTTGTCCCGTTAACTATAAAACATAATTAATTGTAATAACTCACCGTGGGCTTCACACTCAGAAAGCTGTCACCCAAATAGTCGCTCTCCTGAGACGCATAAATTTGGATTGTTACTTTAATAGTTGCATTGGAAAACACTCCCTTATTTATAAAAGCGTAACCTAATGTATGCGTACCATTTCATCGTATTGGGCCAACTTCCACCATGGTGCTCCTTGTCCGTCTATAACGCCGTTGCCAACTACACTGATTCCGTTTAGTTTTGAGAAATTGATCCATACCCACAAATCACTAGCCCCGGCATGTGGATTCAAGTGTGCAATTATAGTTCCATAAAGCTGATGCAGTAAACATATAGTAAGATATATACACTAGCTTTGCGTGCCTTTGAAATCTAACGTGTGTATTATAAGAATTGAATTATACCTCAAAGATAATCTTTGATTGGCAGGGTCCTGAGAAGGTGACAGGCCCAACTAGAAAGCGGTGAGCAGCTGGGATGTGTAATGTTGAGGACGCCTTGGAGCAGGCTGTTTGCCACGCCGCCTTAAATGCCTGTTTCGACCATAGATTTATTATAACTTAGAATGAATGCACACGCGCAATTCTAACTGAAGTATTCAAAAGTAATAAAGTAGAAGATAACCTTTATTATAACATAGAATGGATACACACGCGCAATTCTAACTGAAGTATTCAAAAGTAATAAAGTAGAAGATAACCTTAGTATCGTCGGTTACTCCGTCGCCCTTTGCACCGAATGATCTAATGTCCATCACGTTCGAATTGGCGTAAGAGTTATGATTCAATGAAGTGTGGAGCTGGGCTTTGGTCCTGACTGCCCTTGTGGCCGAGCACTCATCTCTCGCGCCCAATACAATTACAATAACAAACATAACATAAGATTTTCTTGTTAGAGACATCTTGTCTTTGGATTTAAAACGGAAGACAAAGCTGTTGAGTGAAGAAAGGTTGGGCGATGCGGGGTTTATATAGGCTTTGGGAGAGATGCTGGGCTTCCCCTTCGATCACGGGCTTGCATGATTTGACGATCACGGGCTTTCAGGATTTTAATGAAGTATTTTCTTCACTTGTTTCATTCATGCTTCTCACTTCTTTCATCAATCGAACTACAGTATGCTATGATGCATTTTTACTTTAGTCATCTTTCATCACAAGGGAGTGAAAGTTATGCGATAAAAAGGGCGTAAATTGTGGTCATTGCAAACTTTCCTTTTTCTTTACCGATGTCGTTAACGTTTAAATCCTGCAATAGCACCACCTATTTTATGCAATGCAAGTGAGATTCCATCTGCTATGTTAGAATTCACAAAGTTATAGAGATCAATTCAGACGATGCTAAGGCCGCATATATTGACAGAGAGATTTTATTCGAATAGAAATAATGAATATGACTGCAAAGAGCAATATTGAGAAAGGCGATTGGCACCAACTCAAAGGCTATTTAGCTGGTTATTCTGATTTGAGGTATTACAATGGGCCATACTTTGACTGGTGAGTTCGTTTCGTGAATTGCAGCAATCACGACCAAAATTCGATACCAAAATGTGGGGTAGATGCGAGTGATCTGAATATGAAGCATCACAAATCAGTTACGCTTCCTTAATCCTGGTGCACATCATCATATCTGAAGGGAAAATCGACTGGTAAGAATGGAAATGATCTTTTCCGTCCATTTCCACGTCTCTACCGCAAGAAAGTCAGGCATCTCGTGACTTTCATGACATCTTCAAGTTTTTTTCGAATTAATTTACAGTTTCGTAAGCAAACATATATTGCAAGAAAGAAGTGTTCATTCACGTGAAGTTTTCTCCCTCTTCGCCACGTTAATACAGAAGTTTGACCTTCTACCCGGGACGTCAGAAAAACTGGAAGTTGCTGAAGCAAAAGTCTTTGCGTGAGGACTATTTAACATGTAATATTAAACATTTCTAAAAGTGTTAATGGTACGGTAGATTTGTAACGGCAGTAGTTGTTTTCAATAGAGAGTGGCATTTTACATAAATAATAGTTTTAATATATGCATTCATATTTTATCTCATTAGTTTAAAAGGTCAAAATATAGAGTCACTAGAGTTACAAGTAATATTGACAATGATGTATAATTAGTTGGTGCATGTGTTGATGAGAAATATGTTAGAATTTGAGTCACATTTGCTTACATGGTAAAATATTGGAAGGAATATAAATTCTTTTTAGGTTTCAATAATGTATGATAACATTGAATAGTTGAATTATTTTAATACTTTCAATTCATTTTAAAAATTAAGTTAAATTAATTGTTAAGTTAAATTAATTGTTTGTTGTGTTATGGTATTAATACTTCCGCACTTTCTTCTATAGCCAGTTGTTTTGGCCTTGGATATTGTTCACCATCAACATCTAGAAGTTAAGCCTCTTTTTTGTAAGATTCCTTGATAACAACCAAATTGAATATAAGAGAAATTAAATTATCAATATTGTATTTAATTTAATTTAATAATGTTGTGAAGGAAAAACAACCACCTACATAAACATTTAGGTCAAAAAATAAAAAGTATGAAAACATTTCATATAAATAATAGAATCACTTGTAAAGATATTTGAAGTAAAGAATTGGACAATTGCTATTGTTGACCTACAAAATTGACTATGAGATTTTCTCAATTGCTTCTACAATTATATAATTTACCTAATATGTAAAACTAAACCTACATCTTGAATATTCTATATAGGTGAATTTTGATGTATGAAAATTACTTGCATTAATATAAATCCTTCAAACTTTAAAAAGAACTAATGATGTTAAAAAATAGTTTCCAAAAACTTGTTGAAATATGAGGGTCACACTATCATCACTTAGACTCCTAAATAAACCAATTAAATATTTACAATCCAAAGTCATGAATAATTAGGTAAGAATACAATATGCTCATTATATTTTAAAGCAATGCTAATATAATATGTTTTATCCACTTGCATTTAGAATTCTAGATTCTTAAATAGATTTATAGACAAATTTTAAATGATTTATATCAATAAGAGTTAGTCTCAAAGTGCACCACAATGACAAGTAATTTGGGATAAATTACACTTTAGTTGGTTCATGAAAACTAGTAAAAATGGTGGGATTTGAGCCAACATTAAAATACTAAAATAAAAAAATTATACTTTAAATCCATGGGTGTAGAGATGTTAAGATCAGTTATACACTCATGGACCTAAACTAGTGAAGCAAATGATAAATTAAAGGATGTGAAATTAATTTTTAGATATGAGTGTTAATGGGATCATTGTATTTTTATTTTATTGCTTAATTTAATATCAAAAATACCATATTACACACTAGCCAATACAAAAACGATATCATAATCATTCTTAGTGTGAATGGGGATATTTCCTAGCTAGATATTTGTGAGGACCTATTCAAATCATTAATACGTTTACTTAGGAGTTAGTTTTTTAGGTGGCATTCTAGAAACTAGTATTTAATGGGGCTATATCTCATTAATAGGCATGTAGTTATCTAGAAATTTAATATTTCTCTCATGAATTTAAAATTATGCATTAGGCATTTAATGTTTGCAACTAAGGTGGTTATCCAACCTCCTCTCTACTTTCCTATATAAGCAAGGCTCTTGTATAAATGTAAATTGTCTCATGAATTCTATCTCAATATATTATACGATCATCATTTGATCACTTTGTCTTCTTGCTCATGCTATAGGACTTTTTTATTCATGTGGATGGTATTCTTCTTGGTTGATCCTTTGAAGTGTGTGTGGTTTAATCTATTTTTTTCATATTTCTAACATGGCATCAGAGCTTAGGCCATAGGAGATCCATCTCATATCAGGAAGTTGAGTTGAGGAGAATATAAAAGGTTGAAGGGTTTTCTTGAAGGGCTAGTATTCATCCAAGAGACAACTGATTTCTAAGAAACTTTGGGTCAGATCTAACCCTGTCATTGTGTTCAAAATATCTAAAAACCTAAGGATCACCTACCCATTTGTTGAGATTCGACTTCATCATCCGGAGGCCATCAGAGGTGTAGTTGGAGCCCAAGATCACCATTTGTAGAAAATAACCTTCACAAAATAGAGAGAAGCACAAAGGCTATTTCACCATAAAAATGAGTGAATAAAATTAGATATTTTACACAATATGCAATGGTACTTTATAAAGGAAATAACAAATGTGATGGTGGTAAAACTACCCATATAGGACAAAACCACCCAAGATATTAAATGCACTAATAAAATATTTTGTCTAAGTAAAATTAAGTAGGTAAATGGTAAAACCCATTTACTCTAACACCCCCCCTTAAGTGCAACTTAGGGAGATTATTATGCAAAAATGAAGATGCAATATGGGTCCTAGCTACACAACCATGTTAGGTATCCATTTACAATGCAAAAGAGAATCTCTCACAACTAGAGAAAAGGAGAAAATCCCCATGGGAAAAAACCCCTCTCCAAAAGAGAGAAAAAAAATAAAAATGATGCATGGATGGAAGACTCAATCACAACCCCCAAGGACTACATACATCATGTATATACAATCAATGGTCCCTCCATAAGAGGGAAAGAGAGAAACTATATAGCCCCCCATAATGTCTAATCACCTACAAAAATGGTAAGTGCATGAAGAAAAAACATGATCCAATGTTGACAAACAACTTGTCTCCCATTTGGAAGAAACAAAACCAAGTACAAATGCAAGAATGCTTCCCACTCCATATATGAATTTAAAGAAAGAAGCATGAAATTGTATTATGTCTTTAAAATCTTCTCATGTGTCACCAAGACCTTTGAAGATGATTCCACAAACCAATTAGGAACATGCCCAATCACAGTTGGAGGTGACAAACAAGGTACCACTAGAAATTGATTTTGAACATTTTCTAGAGACTAAGATGGAATGATAGTAGTTGTACCACAACTATCATCAAATAGGAGGGATATTGCATCAAATGTGTCTTTCAAGCCAGAAATGTGAGATTCCACTAACAATGAACCAATGTCTAGAAAATACGAATCCCAATATGGAAGATAATGAAATACTTGTTGTAAAGAATCATTGGACATGCTTAGTGAATCATCAACACAAGATGAATGGTCCTACTAAAGAGGAATTATAGGATCCTCAATCAATTACTTTGCATAATCAATCACTGAAGGTGAAGGTACATCAACTTTCCCTCATGGAGAAGAAGGAGCTTCTAGAAAACCCTCATCATCCTCATCTAAAGATTCAAAGTATTCCAAAACTTTAAACTCCTACATAGTAGCAAGATCATAGGGTATCCTGTCTAAAAATGAAGAGGCACAAGACAATCTGAAAAAGGATTATCTAAGAATAGCTGAGTACCAAGATCTCTATGTATTTCCAAAATTTTAGTCTAATGAATATAAGGAAACTCAAAATGATCAATAGCATTCAAAGTGGCATCATCAATATGCATTGCAATAACTCCTAGGACATGATCCCTTTTACAATTCCATGAAAATTTCTTACTATCAGTACTAGGGGGGAACTAGATTATATAAATGTGGCAACAAATGAAGCCATCTAAAATGTTTTATGATACCATTTCTCTAAATTGTTTATAGTTTCTCCTTTTCAACATAATCATAGTAGGATGAAATGAAAACCACATAATGTACTGTAACAAATCTCCAAGAATGAAATGACATTAACCTTCAAGAATAATTAGAAACTCCCAAATACTACAAATGAAGCCTTCCCAAAATACTTTAGGAAGAATAATGCAAAAAGGAGGCTGAAAATCAAAAAAAAAATTGAGCAAAAAATTAAACCTCTTTTGGAGTAAAATTCAGTGCAATCCACATGGGTGCCACCTCACAAGATAATCCAGAATAGACTGATCTAGACATCCTCCAAACACTCGAGTAGACTTGACAACAAGGAACAATTTCACCACACACATGAACCTTTTCTTGCACTATGGTGAGCCTTTTCTTACACCATCAATGTGAAACAAGAGGTATTTACATAACTTGAATCTACTACCCATAACCAATGTGGGATAAACCATTATACCCAAGTTAAATAGATAAATTTTTGCGCATCGAGCAATGAAAGGAAACCCTAGATATTTATTGTTGAAACTTTATAAAATAAAAAAATTCTTTAAATGCCTTCCAAACTTCCAATGTTGGCTATAAATGCCTCTGTTAAAATAGAATCTAGAGGGAAAATGCAAACTGTAGATTTAATTACCACCTTCAAAAATATGTCCTTACCAACTCTACTTTGAATTAGCCTCTCCAAAGAAGATTTTTCCCACAGTGGCAGTCAATAATTACAGCCGACAGAAGGAATTGTGTAAAAAAAAAAGGTTTCACGGCCTATGAATCAAATCATGATGTCTCAGCATAGAATCAGGATATTCTAAAAATTGATCAAGGCTATTGGAATGCCCCCAAAAACTTTCTCCAAATTGCACAACAAACACAGGTTCGAACATCCCTTCTAGTGTAGTTTCTCACCACTTCACCCAAGGCATGACTTGTTTGAGACAACAATGGAACTTCAGCACCAAGTTAAGAAAATGAACAAAACCTCTAATGCACCAAATTTGAAATAAGGGTTGGTCCTATTACAAACAAGTCACCCTCAGAAACTGCAAAATCATTCTCTCTCTCTCTCTTCATAAGAAAATGGGCCCTCTCACACAAAATTGATCTATCCCTAAGCATTCAAATCGAGCCTTTGATGAAAATAAGTGTGCCTTCCAAAAGAAATGAGATGTCTCTAGTAGGAAAAAAGTGTGCACTTCATCAACAAAAATCACACAGTGAAAAATACCACTACAAGTGTGAGATGAAAAACGCCAAGAAAATGCCCTCAAACAAATGCCTTGCCAGCCAGTAATATGAAGAGATCAGACATACAATTGAATTCCTTAGGTTTATTTGCCTCCAAGAAGGAAATTCACGCCTCTAGAGGAAAATTGTGCCCAACACAAAGGAAACGAGTCCATCCTTCAATACAAAATCACACCTCAAATAAGAAGAAAAATAAACATGGCTCTCCTCAAGGATGGTGCAGCCTCTTCTGAAACGCTTAGTTTTCCCTATGTAGAAAAATGATGCCTTCAATCATAACAATGAATCGTGCCTATGGAGAAAAAAATGGGCCTCAAATAAAAACACCACTAGACAATAGATCAAACCTCTAATCACCAGCAAGGGCAAATTGAAATAATAAAAAAAAAGGAAGAATGAGGCAATTTTGAAATTTTGAAAGATTTCAAATGTTGGAAAAATAAGCGATCTCAAACACTCAATGAAAATTCTCAAGGAAGGGCTGCAAAATGGTTTACTCTAATACCATGTAGGTGGAGCCCAAGATCACTGTTTGGAGAAAATAACCTTCACAAAATATAGAGAAGACCATAGGCTATTTCATCATAAAAATAATTGAATAAAATGAGATATTTTACACAATATACAATGGTTCCTTATCAAGGCGAGAACAAATGTGATGAGTGGGAAAACTACCCACATGGGAAAAAACCACCTGGGAGATTAAATGCACTAATAAACTATTATTCCTAAGTAAACTTAAGCAAGTAAATGGTGAAAACCATTTACTCTAACAAGAGATTTTTTACAATGATATTGGAAGGGCATCATAAGAATCGTACAAGTTGCAAGAAAAAATTTCCTCCCCCTTGCTGCAAAAAAAGATACTCTCTCATCGGCGTCATATAAATAATACTTCATATTATGAGGTAAATTTATTTTTTGGTGATTTTTCAAAAAAATCAAGTGACAATCTTAAATTTGACAGCCAAATGACCATCACAAAAGCCCCATCATGTCTTAATTAGGTAGTTTTCTTAAAATCGCCATAACTTTTGACTCAGGTATTGAAATTGTGCAAACAAGATATTGTTGGAAAGATAGTTTTGAGCACTATTTAGTGGTGTATGATTTTTGTCATAGTTTATTCTTGTATTTTTTATCACAACTTGAAGTCATTACTTCCTTTCAACTCCCAAGCTCGTATTTTTTCACCAATTTGTCAGATTTTGAAGATTTCAGTGGCATTACAAAGATGATTCAAAGTTCTATAATTTTCTCCATCTAAGTTTCTCAGATTCAAACCCAAGTGCATTCTATTGAGTTTTTTCAATTTGAGGCTTTTCCTTGATAACTTGGACATACTATTATTTCGAGAAAGTCTATTTGCATTAGGAGGCTTCATTTTCCATTGTGCATCATATTTGGGAGTTTCTATTTAATATTGAAGGTCAATTTCTTTGTAATCTTGGATATTTGTCATAGTTTGTTATGGGGTTTTCATTTTATCCTTTATTGATTATGTTGGGAAGGGGAAAACATAAACAATGGATAGATTGGATTATAAACCATCTTCAATCACTTCAATTATTACCACATTTGTATTATTTTATTTCCCCATCTTGATAAATGTATCCAAAAAAATTCTTGGAGTTTCCAAGTACGATGTCTTAGAGTTTATTGCAATGCATGTTGATGATAGCGTTTTGAAAGCTATCTATCATTGTGATTGTCCTCATACTCTTTTGAATAATATTTGAGAGATGTATGGAGATCCTGATACTCCACCATTCCTTGATGATCATGATTCAAAATGTCATGTTCCTCTTCATTCTTCAAATATGATACCCTATGATGATATTACTATGTAGGAACTTATAGATTTGGAATCCTTTGAATATTCAAATGAAGATGTCAAGAGTTCTTTAGATGCTTCTTCTCCATTATAGATAGTTAATGTACTTGTATCTTTAGTAATTCATTCTATGGAGTCATTGATTGAGGTTTCTATCATTCCTATTCATCAAGACATATTCAATTTTCTAGACTTGGGATCACAAGATGGCTTTGTTTTAGGTATTGGAAACTTGGATAATTCTACAGGTCTAGAGGAAATTCTTGAGGGGATATCTCTCCTCTATGCGAATTCTACTTTGGGGGGTATTCTTGTGTCTCCACATTCCATTATTTTGACCTTGATTAGGGATCCATATCTTGGTGAGACTACCTTGGAGGCACTTGATTCCTTTTCAAATATTTCATATATGAGGCTTCTTCCCTCCCATTTCATTATGGATTTGGAGTTTCTTCATCATCTACCATTGGATTTGCTTCTTCTTAGTGGGAGACATGTGTTTTTTCATCATTGGACACTCTTTTGGCTTTAGAATTCTTTAAGTGGTTTTGAGGATACTTTATTCTAGGGAGAAATCTAGTCTACTTCTATTCCTTCAATGGACGTATCATTGCATTGTCTTTGGATCTTGTTCCACATCAATTTCTACATAGTCAAGATTGGTTTGTCACTTTCTTCATTGATTGGGTATGTACCTTATTTGATTGTGGAATCTTCATCTTACATGGGCATGGATACACATGAGAAATTTTTAGAGACATCATCATCATCATCATTCATCCTTCTTTCCTTCAATCCCTATCTAGAATGGGAAGCATCCTTGGTTTTGTACTTGGTTTTGTTTCTTTCGAAAGCGAGACAAGTTGTTTGTCAAAATTTGATCATGTTTTGTCTTCAAGCACTTACCATTTTTGTAGGTGATTACATATTGGAGGGGGCTATATCGTCTCTCTATTTCCCTCTTCTTGGGGGGCTATTGATTATATAGTACTCTTGTGATGGATGTCGCTCTTGAGGGGTATTGATGTTGAGACCTCCATACATCACTTCCATTACTTGTACATGATTTGTATTATATCTCTTTTTTGGAGAGGAGTTTTGTCCCATGAGTTTTTCTCTTTTTCTACATTTGTAAGAGGTTACATTTTCAGTTTTACATGGGTACCTAACATGGCCTAGTATCTAGGACTCATTTTTACTATAGAAAAAAGGAAACTTGCTTGATTTATGGAATAATTGATGATAAATTGGACTTAATGAGGCCTTGATTTGGTGGTGTGATGTGTTTTTCACATCCACACTAGGTCTTGGACCCTTATAAAATGCATTTATTAATGTCTTGTGAAGGTGTTGTGAAGTGTTATAACACATTTCTACACTTTTCTAGACTCTTCTTATTATAATTCATCTAAAAGTCACCTTTTCATCACTTTTCAAGTCCTATTCTAAAGTTTTGTAAATCTTTTAACCAAATTTCATGCTTTTCTAGGATTTTCTTCATTATTTATACATTTCTTATGCTTTATTTGAACCCTATATGCACTCACAAGAATTAAGTAAGTGTATATTTGAATGTAAACTCGACAAACAATATTAAATGAAAAATAATTCTTGACACCCACTTACAAGCCCAAGGTGGGACCCATTCTCCATGGGTGGCGAATGAGTCCCTCTTGGCTCCAAAATCAGAATAATTCAAATTTTCCTTTGGGTTTTTATTCAAAAAGACCTTATGTCGGCCTGTGATGTATTATTGGGTAATTAGGGCATAATTGTGTATAAATAAATGTTTTTCAATCCATTTCAAGCCCCATTCATCCATTAACTCATTTACACAATTCATTCATCATCTATATTCTCCATCAAGCCAAGCAAGTTAGGGTTTCATCGTTGCAAGTCATTAAGATTGCTTCCTAAGACATTCAAGGGAACATTCTTCATGTTTTGCTATAGAACTTCAACATCAATCATCATGGAAAGGTGATAACTCCATTTTTTCATGCTTAATTACATTCTTTCATCATTTTAGTTTAATTACCTAAAAGGGGTTTAACCAAGGAAAACCCCCATGCCCTAACATTCAAAATTTCTCTCTCTTGTCTTGTGTGTTTTTAGATTTAAACATATCTGAAGCTTGGAAATCATTAAGAATGAAGTTGCAAATTCTTTTATGTCTTCTCTTCATTTTCCAAGATAAAATATCAACAAAATTTCACATTTAGGTTTTAAAATTAGAGTTTTAGAAGTGGACACCTGTAGAAAACCAAAGTGCAGACTTAGAGCTCCTGTTTCCTCTTTTGGATCTTCAAAAATTGAAAAGTGAACTCATTCACCATTAGTGTAGAATGAGTCCTATTTCCATGCCTGAACATGGTTTTCTACATTTTTGGATACCCTTTTGTCTAAAATGGGTTTCAGGTCAGTTTCATAGAACTAGGACTAATTCACCCAGAATGGCGAATGAGTCCCAATAGGACAAATTTCTAGCATTAGTAGCATTTCAAATGTCATTTCCAGGCTCCTTCAATATCGCAGGTGCACACTTTTGGTTTTATCCATTTCTCTTTTATTTTGCATTCATTTCTAGGTTTTTGTATTACATAATGTGTTTTCAAACAAGTTGTATTTCAATAGTTTTCACTTAATAATCAGTAGCTTTTACTAGTTTTTTGCATCTAAATCATTGCATTTAGGCATAATTCCATCATACATTTCCTATTTTGAGTGAACCACTTAGATTTTGTGTTGTGAGATCTATCTCTTTCCATTAGGTGAAAAACCCTAATTGAGCAAAAGAGACTTATCATCCCTAACCATCAAATCTATGGTTCACCATCATTGCATCATATTGCACTTGGATTATTTTCATCATAACTACACTCCCAAGTTGCACTTATGGGGGGTGTTAGTGTGAATGGGGATATTTTCTAACTAGATATTAGTGAGGACCTATTCACATCATTAATAAGATTACTTAGGAGTTAGTTGCCTAGATGACAATCTAGAAACTAGTATTTAATGGCACCATATCTCATTAATAGGCATGTAGTTATCTAGTCATTGAATATTTATGTCATGCATTTAAAATTATGTATTAGGCATTTAATGTTTGCAACTAGGTGGTTATCGAACCCCCTCTCTCCTTGCCTATATAAGCAAGGCTCTTGTACATTTTGTAAATCCTATCATGAGTTCTATCTTAATATATTTTAATATCATCTTTTGATCAATTTTTCATCTTTCTCATGCTGTAGGACTTTCTTATTCATGTGGATGGTATTCTTCTTGTTAGATCCTTTGAAGTGTGTGTAGCTTCATCTAGGTTATTGTTCATATTTCCAACACTATGAGGACAAGATATAAGAGAAAACCTTATTGGTATATGATTTTCACCATTAGAAATAAAAGAATATCATTATAAAATAAATTTATAGAGATTAACAATATTATCTTTATACCTAAATGTATAAAAAATTAAAGAAATAAAACTAAACCATAGGAAATAAGGTTCCACTTCTTAGGAGATGGAACTAAGGAGTACCTATTTCACTCTTAGTTCATTAAAGTAATCCATAAATTATTCGACTCAATGATTCAATTGAGGGAAGGACATAAGGGGGCTTCCTTAGGTATGATTAAAAAGAGAGTTTCATGACTAAAAAAATGCTTAGAAATAAGGAAATGAAAACAATATGAAAATTTAGCTATGTAACCTAGAAAATGAAACTTATGATGAAAATAATAAATTGAGGATAAATATAGAAGCACCAAAAAGACTTGAGATGTCCAAAACAAGGTCTACAACTATGAAATTCTGAATCTTGATGTGTAATGGCACTCATAAGCCAGACTAGGCGATTTAGTCCTACTACTAGAAATTGGGAAAAATTAGGAATCTTCTACTAGCAAATCAAGATCTACAAAAAATTGTTGAAAAGGAGTATACTAGGACTCATATGCCCAAGGTGGTGATTTAGTCCCAATATTATGGTTTGAATGAAACTTTTGTATTGTTGAGTGATCTTATGTAGCTTTCATCTTGTCTAATCTTTAGGTCTAAAAATTTTGAATTGTGATCTGTAGGTGAGTTTTTGTGAAGATGACAACTTCTTGACAACTTGATAACTTTCTTCCAATTTTTCAACTTTGTCTTCAAAGGATCTTCAATTCTAGAGAACCTATATTTTCAGTCACACTTGAAGAGGGAAAAATGTTGTTGTGTTAGGGAATAGAGGTTTACCTTGGTCAAACCCCATTTTGGTAATCAAACCTTGAAATGAAATGAAATAGAATGGAGGAATGATGAATGAACAATATGCAAATGTTGAAACTCACCAAACCCTTGAAACAAAGGCTATAAAATTATGTGAAATGACTCCAATGGATGTGGATCTTCACTCTTGATTGAATTCTTAAATGCTTGCTTGAATCATGAAAACCCTACATCACAAATGTTAGCTCAAAAACATACATGATGCATGGAGACTTTGACATGATGCTTGAATCTTTAATGTAGCTCTTAGTGTTTGAAAATCAACTCTTGAATGCTCTTGAATACTTGAATTACTATAATGCTTAAGCAAATGAAAGCCTAGATCTTTTTAGATGAAATTATGTTAAATAACCTTTTATTTACACATGTTTATGCCAAATTTTGTAAAAATACAACACTATAAGCTGACATTAGATCTAGGAGAATAGAATCCTGCCAAGAATTGAATTCAAAATAGGTCCAAGATAAAGTGGGACTCATATGCCAGTTGGGGCATATGGATCTCAATATATTAAGCTTGGGACACAAACTTCAAGAAATGTTAAGTTCAATGCAATATTTAAAATCAGGCCTCGGGACCTAGGTGGGACCCATGTGCCCAAGTTGGCATATGAGTTATAGATCACTAGATCAAGAACACACAACCCAAAAAAATGAATTATGATTGGTTATCTAATAAATATTAGGATTATCCTTAGATAAATTCATTAAATAAGGCTTGTGGATGCAAAATAGGACCAAACAAGAAATAAATAAGCCCAATTATAGCACAGAGGGCCCTAACAAGTGTGAAAATGTAAAGGGATACATTTTTCTACACGAAAAAAACTATAATATATTACTATATTTAATAATAAAAAATTTATAAAAATAAATTTCAAATGCTTAATAGGGGAGAGGGGCTAGTAGTTGTACAAGGTCCAATTACTATTGTAACACTTACGCTTATAATATCCAATCTTATCATATATTTATACTATATATTATAAATAAATAATCCACATATAAGTAAAAAAAAAATCACCATAATATTTGTCAGGATGGACCCACACTTGAACAAATGAGAACTATAAACCTTATATTAAAAATAATAAATATATTAATTAATGATTGAAATAAATTATGCTTCTATAAGTGGAGTTGAGAGAACATGATTCTAAATTTTAATTTTTTTGCACTATTTGTTTAGCCATGTTGAAGCTAGGTGGGGGGGGTCAGTTGTTATCCCCTTCCAAGAGATTCCCCTCCTTGTCAGTGTCATTAAGAGCATTTCCACTCTTGTTGTTGGCTTCTTGGGGTCAAAACCCAAAAAATGAGATGGTTTGTGTAGGGATGGAAAAATTGTTGATCTCCCTCATTAGGGAACTTCTCCTTTGGATAATAAGAATAAAGCTTCATATATGGAAAAACTAGTGAGAAAAGGGTCAGTATCAAAAAGGAATCTCTTCTCCACCTTTGTGTCAAAATCTTGTTGTGTGTGGATGGTTTGGAGGTGGTCATTCCAGATGAGAATATGGATGACTCTATAGTGCATCTTCAAATGTATTAGATATGGAAATTTATGTCCTTTAGACTCAACATTGACCAAGTACGCAAGTGGATGGACTTCATTTTGACCCTTAATGGTGAGGTTTGTGTAAGTTCTATGTCAAATGGTCTCTTCTTTTTCAGCTTCTATAATTGGGAAAATTTAATTCATGTTTTAATAGGCAGTCCTTAGGCTTATGATAAGAACTTTAAGACCTATTTGGATTTGTATAAATGTAATCCAGGTTTGTTGGAAAAACAAGGAAAGACAACTAAGGGGGGGTGAGTTAGGTGTCACAAAATATTTAATTTTTCAAACTTAATTGAACTTTAACCTCAGATCTGATGAAAGAACAATACACCATAAACAATCAAGACATCAGACACACAGAGAACACCAAGATTTTTTTATGTGGAGACCCTGTTAGGGGAAATACCATGGTGGATGTTAGTCCACAAGATTATAACCTATTAAAAGTATAAAGAAATATCAATGGGAATGCACATGCATTCAGGAACACTGCCTAGAGCTCACTACTCAATTACAAGAGGGCTCACTACCCAAGAAAGATTTGGATTAAAATCATTTGGATTGTGAACTAAGAAAATAGCTTTTGGTAATTCTAGGTTATAGCTCCAGTTAAGCACATGAACACTTCTTCAATCTTCTTCACTCTTCTTCACACTCTTCTCTATCTTTGGATGATTTGAACAATATTTGCACACATGACACACACTTCAAACTTTCACACTCTACTCCACTCATCAACTCAAAAAAAAACTCATTCTTATATATCTGCAACATGAATTACATCAACAACTTCGTTGGCCAAAACATAATATAAAACATATACACAATGTCGACCCAAATTTATAAATAAATTTTCAATGTGAATCAAACATCATCGGGCACAATGTAATAAAGACTTAAAACAACCTTCTCAAGTGCACTAGACATTCAAATTTTAATCTTCAAGGATCCACAACATGCTAAAACCACCATGTCAGCCAAGAACACAAAAATCTAACATACAAGAGAAAATTCACCGACCATGAGCACACTGATCAATGTGGACATGCAACAAAGATAGAGCATGATATAGAAACATCCACAAGCATAAAGAACAATAGAGAAACATCCACAACTATTGATATTACCAAAATAATACCAACTTCAATTAGGAACATAGACCAAAACCACAGAAATACCGATAGAAGACAACTGTTCATAAAAAGACCAAATCTTCACACGGACCTCTGAAACTTCCAGTGGATAAACTAGATACACACATAAATAAACCCTTTAATCCACAATGACTAATCACCAGCGTACTGATAATGACACCTTTATGACCTTAACTGAACCACTGAGACCCTGCAATACTTTGTTCTACAATTTTCTCAATATCCTTGACATATACAACCTTCAATACATCAGTGCTAATAGTGTTGACATGAATGAAAAAAAAATATTAGAAACACAACCATAGCATCCAAAAATCTCCCCCTTTGGCATTTATGGCAACACATGATGTGAAAAATACCATCAACGCAACTTTCTCTTAACACTTTCTCCCCGTTAGGTTTTGACTCTTCTCCCCACAAAGTTTTTCACATGACTCTTTTCCCCTTGTGACATCAATGGAAAAGATAAAAAATATCTTTCCACATATAAGCTCTAAACCACATATCTATTCATTTGACTACTTCCCCTAAGTAGCAGGCACCACAACATCAATCCATATTAGAATGTAGCAATTAAGCACACAGATTGATGCAAGTAAATACATCTCTAGTTCATAACAAGAGTGGTAATCACCCCTAGCATCCCTTTGAGATACTCAAAAGTATCCTTCAGAAATGGCTTGGGGAAAATATGTGCAATCTGCTCTTTGGTAGGCACATACTCCAATCTGACTTCTTTCTCACTCACTTTCTCTCTCGGGAAGTGAAACTTGATTGATATATGCTTGGTCTTAGAGTGTAGCACTAGGTTATTTGATATATTTATTGCACTTGAATTGTAATAGTATATGGCAATAGGATCATCATATTCTATTCTGATATCTTTCAACATATGCTTCATCCACAACACTTGAGTACAATTATTTTTAGCAACAATATACTCTGCCTCGGTAGTAGATAAGGAAATCGAATTATGCTTTTTTCTCAACCATGACACGAGCTTCTTCCCTAGGAAGAAAGCACCACCACTAGTACTTTTCCTGCCATCTGCATCTCTAGCCCAATCCACATCAGTAGATGCATTCAATGTGAAATCATCATCTTTAGGATACCAAAGTACAAAATCAGTTGTTCCTTTCTGATATCTAATTTTACTTTTTTACAGTAGTTACATGAGATTCTTTTGTATCAGCTTGATATCTAGCTACCATACACACAACATTCATGATGTCTAGTCTAGTCTGAGTCAAACAAAACAATCCACCAATCATTGACCTATATCTTGTTTGATTTGCCTTAGGGGAATCATCATTTTGTGTTAACTTGCATCCCATTACCATGGGTGTACTAATAAGCTTTGATTCATCCATGCCAAACTTCTTCAGAAGCTCTCTCACATATTTAGACTAAGATATGAAAATCCCATTATCTAACTAAGTGATTTGCAATCCTAGAAACAATTTCATCTCTACAATCATACTTATCTCAAATTCACTTTTCATTTCATCGGTAAACTCCATATATAGATCATCATCTCCTCCAAAAATAATTTCATCAACAAATAATTCAATAATCAAATATTTATCATGATCCAACTTGAAATATAAGTTGTTTTCAATGGTACCTTTATTGAATCCAAGCTTCAGTAAGAATTTATCTAGTCTACAATACCAGGCTCTAGGGCCTTGCTTGAGTCCATACAAAGATTTCTTCGATTGGAAAACCATTCCTTCCTTATCATCCAGTTGAAATCCATCAGGCTGTTCAACATATACCTCTTCTTCTAATTAACCATTCTGAAAGGATGACTTCACATCCATTTGATAAACTTTGTAGTTTTTAAATGCGGCATAAGGAATAAATAATTTTACAGCTTCAATTCTGGCAACAAGGGTAAAAGTTTCTTCAAAATCAAAACTTTCCATTTTTGAATACCCTTTACATACGAGTATTTCTTTATTCTGGATTACTTCACCTTGTTCATTCATCTTATTTTGAAAGACCCATTTAGTACCAATCACATTTTTATCTTTACGTTTGGGAACAAGAATCCATCTATTATTATTTTCAATTTGCATTAGTTCTCGCTTCATAGCTTCCATCCAGTGTTCATCATTACAAGCTTCATTCACATTGTTGGGATCAGTCTTGGAAATCAGGCAATACTCTTCTACTATCCTTCGTCTAGTCTACAAACCTTTCTTCTTGTCTCCTATAATTTTATTTTCAAAATGATATAACCTTACATACCTTTGAACTTTAGGATTTTCTCGCACTTCTGGTTCTTCTATTCTTTCTTCCGCATTTCCACTTGTCTCTCCTTTCTAACTTGATTGATTTACCATAACACTTTGAACCTGATTTTGTGTCTAAGCATTCTTCCTTTTGTCTGTGCTATCCTACTCGTCATCAAAATCATAATCCTCATCAACTCTGACATTTGCACTTTCAACCATTTTCTTCAATATTTTATTGTAGCACCGGTAAGCCTTGCTCTTAGTAGAGTAATAGGTACACAAGGGAGGTAATAGGTATAAGTTGAGGCCTTTTCTTTTGGAGCAGTTAAATGAAAACTTTGTGATCTATTTTGAGAAGCATTTGCAGGTGAATATGCAAGGTAAGATAGGGGAAGATACTAGTTGGATGAGAAATAACAAGTTGTAGCAGAGATGTGGGGTATACAGTCCTAAAAATTAGAACATATGGGCCTTGGAAAGTATCAATGTTGGGAGTATTGAATGCCCTATTATTGAATGTAATAGAGGTTGATGAGCTTGAAATATGTTCATAAGTTTGGATATTATGATGAACTTTTAATATCTTTACTTTTGTTATTTGTGGCTGTTTAAACTATGTTGAAACCTTTTATGAGGATATCCTATAGCAAAATACTTTCATATTCCTGCAGCTTATTGTGTTGACTTGATTACATTTATTGCCCCATTGACTCCTTGAATGATTTGTATATCGCATATAGTTTTTGAATGATGAAATAGATTTAAATTTGTGATTAATGAATGGATATTGTGTATGTGCCATATGCCTTTTCTTTCACACCTGTTACCTTTTGTTTCGTAGGTTGTTGAAGAATGATTGAGTTAAGCACAGTCGATCTCGACCTTGTAGTAAAGTCCATTTCCTGCATGACTTCGAGGAAACTCCAACAAAAACTCTTTGACCAAAACCGTTGGGAAATATTTTTAATGACAGTCAATTTGAAAAGAGTGGAGTGCTAGATTCTCTCTAGATCAGGTTGAGCGCATAAATTCATTTACGAAGTTTGTTCCTTGATTCGGAGATACACTTTACTTCCACGTCTTTCTTTGATTGGGTTAGTTAGTTAGTTAGTTTCTCTCTTGATTTAAAAATAAGGGTTCTCCTCCTGCACGAGAGAGAGACGATAGTTAGGGTAAGATAGAAGATAGCAGATATCATGTAAGAATCAGTATGATAATGAAAACAAGAATCTGTTTGACAAGAGACGGAGTTTGTTGTTAGTTTCCATTTCAACAAAACAATGTATATCATTCTGTTTTCATGAATAAAGCTTGATGAAGCTCTGAGTTCAGCATCTGTGTAATCAGTAGATGCTTGCTAAGGGGGCCCACTTAGTAAGTATATGTAGCTAGTTAGTTAGTTGTTCTTTCCCGTTGATCTTTAGTTACCTCTCATCTTTGAAGTTTTCATGCAAACTCAGTCTTATATTGCCCCTGCAGCATAGAGAATCCATCCCTGTGCCTATTCCTGCAGCATAAGGCCAGTTCATGGTTTGTGTTTCAGTTGTAGTTATGGGTTTTGTTTTAATTAAAACATAGTCGAGTTAAAAAAATTTGCATTACCTTCCTGTGGCATAGATAGAATTCCTTTCCAATATTTGTTTTCTGCTAAGACTTGACTAAAACTAGTTCTTGGTGCATATATTTTGCTGTGCCATTTAAAGTATACGTCCCATGATTTCACAAGTAAATGAACGTCCACAGAGAGATGTTAGTCACCTGTCGGAATGTCCAATTCCCAGGAAAGGTTCTACTATGATTTTCATATCCTTTTGTGGGCACGGCCATTTTTGGCGCCATTGCCAGGGATGGCGTCCAGCTAGAAATTTGTCAGAAGTCATTTTTAGCTCTAGTTTAGTTTGTTAGTCAAAATTTTCAAAATCTTTCAAGCCACTATTCATATCATATTGCATGCATAGAAGAAGAAGAGACGCACTGGGAAGGTTCATCCCTGAAAACCTATTTGTTGAACTACCATTTGACCCAGCTGACAACGAACCTGAGGAAAATCCATTCGCTTTATTATTCCAGCAACCACACATGGAAAATAATCCACCAAATAATCAACCTCCTGCATTTGAGTTTCCAATTGTTCCTCAAAGAGATACTGACAATCTTAAAAATATTCCCTCTTCCTTGCTTCCAAAGTTTTATGGCCTGGTTACGGAAGACCCAAAAACTTTTATGTTTGAATTTGATGTCCTCTGTCGTAGTTATGACTACAACACAAATGCTCATAAATTGAAGTTATTTCCTTCCACCTTGAAGGAAGGAGCTCTCAGATGGTTCATGAGTCTGGGAAGAGGTGTTGTAGATAGTTGGGCTACCACGCAGATGAAATTCCTTGAAAATTATAAGAAATATTGTAAGAGTGCCAGCAAAGGTGATGACATATTCTGAATTCAGCAGAAGGAGGATGAAAGTCTAGAAGATTATATTTCCAGATTTTTGTTTTTACTAAAGAGGAACTCAAACCATACTCTCAACGAAGACTCGTAGAAACTACTCTTTCTAAGGGGAATCAGTGATGCTTATATAGATGCCCTGGACCTGATGGGAGGAGGTGATATAACCCAACTGCCTTGGGATGATATAAAGAAAATATGTCTTAACTATTTTCGAGCAATAGTTAAAAAAGGTCAAGGACATCATGCTACAGTGGGGAAGTCTTCTTCTGGTGGAGTTTCTTGGATGGACATAACAAATTTGCTGTCTGATTTCAAGCATGACATCATTAATAATATGGCTACACAATTGGACACCATGCAAGCTTGGAAGAAACATGAGGAAGCTGAGGTAGTTTTGGCCAAGTTATGTCCATACTACAGACAGAAGAAGCGTGACTGTAGATGCAAGTTGGTGGCTAATTTTGAAACCAGACAACTACCTACTGACTTCAAACCAGTAGAAGGTGATGATGATCAAGTGTTCTTTGTTGCGCAAAGGAGACCATGGGCCTAAAGACAAGGTATGCCTCAAGATCCTTTAACTTTTGGTAATCCTTATTCTGGCTATAATAACCAATGGCAATATGCATATGAACCACCAACACCCTGGAATCCACCTCAACCAAGTTGGCCTAATTATCAGAACCCGCAATGGCTATCTCCTCAAGGAGGTTAGCAGTAGCCACAAGGACAATGGACCCCACCTTCAAGTAATTGGCAGCAAAATCGTCAATGGAGAGGTCCTCAGCAATGGAAAAATTAGTCCTGTAGATTCCTGCAGCTTCCATAGCCGCAACCACAGGCCCTCATGCCACCTCCTACAACAACTGCCACAAATCCTGACCCTCCAAAGCAAACGCCTATGCCTGCCCAGCCCTTGCCAAATCCTAATAATAAACAATAGCAGTAGGCACAACAGCCTATGTATCTTGCCGAAGCAAACCAATATCAAGCTTATGCCTTAAATGTTAATGACATCCATTTGAGGTCTGGAATTACTTTACCTGCTCTCAAACAACCTTTGATTACTAAAATACCAGATTCTCCCCTTGAAAAATCTACTGCACCCGTTGTTCCAACTGAGCATATGCCTATGCCTAATCCAGTATCTAAGGAACCTATTTTGCAAAGCCAAGATAACCCACCTTTTCCTCAAAGGTTGCAAAGTACTACATTTAAATCCATGGAAGAACCCACTTTTGACATTCTGTATCAGCTCAAGAATGTACAAATTCAAATTCCCTTATTTCAGGCTATTAAAGATGTTCCCATTTTTAGAAAAGCTATTAAAGAGGCCTGTTTGAAGAAGCATGGACGGAAGAAAAAGGATCTTCAAACAATTTATGTCTTAGGGAAATTGGCTGATATAATGTTGGAAAATGTAGTCATTCCAAAGTATATTGACCATGGAAATCCCGTAGTGCAGATACATATAAATGGCCAAGTTGTAAAAAATATTTTGATTGACTTAGGTGTTGCCATTAATGTTATAACAAAGCATACTATGGACTCTTTGAATATTTCAAATATTAGGTCTACACCCACAGTTCTGGAGCTTGCAGATAGCTCCATAGTTAAACCTGATGGGATGGTAGAAGATGTAATTGTCACTCTTGAATCTTGGGAGTATCCTGCTGATTTCACAATATTATCAGTTAAGGAAACTTTAGGAGGGTATCTGGTTATCCTTGGTAGAACATGGTTAGCAACTGTTGATGCTTTTATAGGATGTCGTTCTTGAGATATGACCATTTCTGATGGACAGTCCACAAAGAAATTGGCCTTATATCCACCTACTAGACCTTAGCCAGATTTGTCCCAACTTGTTTGGCCAGATGTGGAGGAAGAAACTGAAGAAGCCAATTCCTTGGCTCAATTAATGATGCTTCAAAATGATCCATTCTCACAACTTCAGAGTGATGATGCTCTATTTTTTCAAATTCTACAGTACAACTCTGATACAAGTAGTTCATCTGATTCAAATGGAAGTCATCTTCAATGTTTCCTACAGTAACCAGATTCTGAGAGTTCACTGCCTAAACTTCCAGCAATTTTTCATAATTTGCTTCCACAAGAGGTACACACATCACCTGTAGATTCTATGAGTAATCTCATGAAGCAGATAGAATTATCTCCAGGTCATTGCTTGAATGTTAATAGCAAGCTGTCACAATCTCAACAGGATGACTTATTCAAAATGCTACAAGAATAACATAGAACTTTTACATGGGAATATAGGGACATGCAAGGAATAGATCCTCGAGTTTGTACTCATAGGATATATATCAAAGAAGATTACTCACCAGTTAAACAACCTCAAAGAAGAGTAAATCCAACACAGAGAAATAGTGAAAAATGAACTTCAAAAGTTGTTTGATGCTGGTTTTATTTACCTAATCTCTGACAGTCAATGGGTTTCTCCACTAGTCATTGTCCCCAAAAAAGGAGGAAAATGGAGAGTGTGTGTAGATTATAGAGAATTGAACAATGCCACTAAAAAATATCATTTTCTACTACCTTTTGTAGACCAAGTACTAGACTCACTGTCTGACAAAAGATATTTTCCCTTTTTGGATAGTTACAGTGGGTACAATCAGATAAAAATTGCCCCTGAGGATCAAAATAAGACCACTTTTACCTGTCCATGGGGAATATTTGCTTATTCAGTCTTGCCTTTTGGTCTATGCAATGTACTAGCAACATTTTAGAGAGTAGTAATTAGTATATTTGCTAATATATCTCGTGAATGTATGAAAATTTATATGGATGATTTCACTACCTATGGAATCGCATTTGAAGAAGCACTGGTGAATTTAGAAAAGGTATTGAAAAGGTGCAGAGAACAAAATTTGTCTCTAAATAGTGAAAAGTGTTTTCTAATCATGGAAGAGGGTATTGTTCTAGGTCATCATATTTCAAAGAATGGAATTCAGGTTGACCCTACTAAAATTTAAGTTATTCAAAATCTACAAACTCCTGCAAAATAAAAAGATGTCAGAAGTTTCCTTGGCCATGCAAGATATTATAGAAGGTTTATAAAAAATTTCAGTAAAATTGTCAGCCCACTTTATGCCTTGTTAACTAAGGATTCTCAATTTGAGTGGACAAAATCCTGTGAAAAATCCTTCCTGCAACTAAAAGACTTGCTTACTCAAGCCCCTATTCTTCAAGGTCCAAAATGGAATTTTCCTTTTTACATACATGCTGATGCATCTGATTTTGGTATAGGAGCAGTTTTAAGTCAAAAAGAAAATTTAATTGAGCATGCTATTTACTTTATCAGCAAAAACCTTCAAGGTCCTGAGCTCAATTACACTGTTATAGAAAAGGAATTGCTTGCAGTAGTGTCTGCTTTGAATAAATTTAGGCATTATATCACAGGTTATTAGATATTTGTCCATACTGACCATGCAGCAATCAAGTATCTGATGAACAAACCTACCATCTCTGGTAGATTGGCACGATGGCTCCTATTATTACAAGAATTTGACATTACAATAATTGACAAACCAGGAATAGCTAATATTATAGCTGACTTTTTATCAAGACCTCAATTAGCTGCACCTATTGAACATGAGGTCATTGATGATAGGTTTCCAAATAAACACTTGTTCTCTATTGTTGCACATACACCATGGTATGTAGACATTGCCAATTATCTAGCAACAAACAAAATACCAACTCATTTTTTCCCAAAAGAAAAGAAGTTGTTAATAGAGAAAAGTTTTAATTTTTCATGGATTGCAAATTGTCTGTTTTATACTAGATTTGATCAGGTAATGCGAAGATGTGTAAGAGAAGATGAGACTTATCATATCTTACATGCTTGCCATGATGAACCATGTGGGGAACATTTTGCAACAAAAAGAACAGCAATGAAGATTCTTACAACAAGGTACTATTGGTCGACATTACACAAGGATGTTGTGGCCTATACAAGAAAATGTGACAGATGCCAGCGTATGGGAAGACCAACTAAGTCAGATAAAATGCCACTATATCCCCAGATAATAGTCACCCCTTTTGATAAATGGGGGATGGATTTTGTGGGACCAATTGATCCACCATCAAATAGAAAATTATATATTCTAGTTTGCACAAACTATGTCACAAAATGGGTTGAGGTAAAAGCTATGACTCATGCTCCAGATAACAAAGTTGCTAAATTTCTGTATGAACAAATTTTCACTAGATATGGAGTTCCTAGAGAGCTTGTAACTGATCAGGGAGTTCAGTTCACATTGAATCTGATAACTGAATTAATGAATGACTATAAAATAAAACATAGAAAGTCCAGCCCCTATAATCATCAAGCCAATGGTTAGGCGGAGGTAACAAACAGAGAAATTGAGGCGATCCTCACAAAGATAATACAGATTCATAGAAAAGATTGGAGCAATAGACTTCCTGAAGCAGTTTGGACATACAGAACTACATGGAAGACAACAACTGGGTTTACACCTTTTGAGATGCTTTATGGGAAAATAACCATGCTACCCATTGAATTTGAGCATAAAACTTTGAGGATAGTTCTTGAACTCAATATGGAAATATCTGCAGTATAGAAGGATCATCTCCTACAGCTAAATACTTTGGACGAGATGAGAAAAGCCGCCCTGCAGTATATAGAAGCAATCCAACAGCAAATAAAGAAATGGCATGATCAACACATAAAAACGAAAAAAATTTCTGCTGGTGATTGGGCTCTGTTATATGATTCTAGATATCAAGAACACCAAAATAAGCTTACAACACACTAGCTTGGCCCCTATAAAGTTGAAAATGTGTTCGACAATGGAGCTGTACAGCTGGTGACAATTGATCCAGTTCACTTCAAATTGCTAGTTAATCGCCACCAACTCAGGTTGTACCATAAACCAGTCTCAAAGGAATAATTCATGCAATAGTTCATTCAAATTCCTCCTATTACTCTTCCTGTAGCTGAAAGCTTTAGCCTTTCTCCTGCAGCTTCATCACAATTTTAAAAACGCATGCTCATAATAAAGGTTTTCTTTTTAAAAGGAAACCCTTTTTCTCCATACTCATTTATCACCCACATCTTACTTCTTTATTTTCCATCCATCCATCCTATCCATCCATTCCATTCATCGACTTCGTCCATCCACATCACCCTTAATTAAGATACTCTTCCCAACTGTCAATTCATATAGACACCGTCATCTTTCTTCACACGTATGTGCAATTATCAAAGCTACGCAATATCTTTTCTTATCGCATATTTGATTTATTTTATTCTATTCATTTACTACTATGATAGTACCAATCATTATTACAAAATCTCTGCCTATTTTTTAGTACATGTGAGGACACATGTCATACTCTAAGTAGGGGGCGGGGTAATCCACCTTTTAAAACCTGTCTTTTCACTACTGCCATAACTGCGCAAATAACCTTTCTTTAATACTTTTCTATTACTTTCCAAATGTGATCGCATGTCTTTCTTTATTACATGTCTTTCTTGTAAAATATGATTAAGACTGCTTGTTTAAAAAGATCATTTCTGGAAAAGAAAAAAAATGTGATGGCACGATAGAAGAAAAACTAGAGCAGAAAGGGAAATAGGGAATTTGAATTTTTAGCAAGGAATTGAGTTCAGTTACAAGAAAACTGCGAACATGGGTGGTCAGTTGGTGCGACATGAGCCTATAGCTCATGAGCTATTGTTGTAAAATCCTCAAACGGTCCACGCATTTAGCCTCTGTGGATGGTTGAATTATTTCTTAAGTTTAAATACATTTGATGAGGAGTCTACTGGAGAATTTTTGAGAACCCTTTCTGAAGGGGAAGCTACTGTATGGGGTTTAACGGTTGTTGCAATGGAATACAGAATTGCTGAAGTAACCGAGCTTCTAGCCGTTGGAGAAAACTTTTCTTCAAACGCTGCAGCTGCTAGGGCTGAGTTTTCAATGCCACTGATGGACCTTTAGAAGTCTCCAAGCAGGGATGCAAGCGGGTATCGTTGCCTCCTTATTTAGAATACACTACTTACATAATCAGGTATTTGACCTGTGAAGACCGTTTCTCCTACCTGCATTCTCATTATTTCAAATTATTAAGCCATATGAGGCATGGGTTAGTTGTAAATGTTCTGAATTTTTTATTAAAATTTCTAGAACAAAGTGCCCATAGAACCCAATAGGGGAAAGATAATTTTATAACTCACCATGGCCTTATTAAACTACTAATTGAACGCTCTTTAACAGATGTCTCACCTCTTTCCTGGCAACAATTTGTTGCTCAAAAGAGCTTGCAAATTCCACAACCCCCTAGGGTACTTACCCCATGGCCTCAGAAAAAGAAGAAAGAAATTGCATCTACTGGAAGAACAGGGCAAGGGTCATCTACTCCTATAGCACCTGGTCCTGCAACTCTTACACCTGAATCCTCTGCTAGAATACAAACTAGGGCTGCCACTAGGAGAGAGAAGGGTAAAACAAAGGCAGAAGGGTCTCATAAATCTGACCCTCGTTCTCAGAAAAGGCAATGTCCTTCTCCTGCAGCATCATCCCCTGTAGCTGTCTCTCCTACAACAACACCTGTTGCTATCACCAATTCACCATCATCCTCTGGTAGGGCAGAGCCCTTTGAGCAGACAAGAAAGAGGAAGGCTACTAGAACTTCTCCTGCAGCCACATCAGTACCAAGAAGAGTTTCCACAAGGAAACAATCTAAGACGTCCCCTATTTCACCTCAACCAGAGGTTATTATAATTTCAGAAGGGTCTATTGAGTCTGAATTTAATGTTTCTCAGAATGTGTCCGAAAATGCTACATAGAGTCCATTCGTTGCTGAAGAGGAACAAGTTGAGACAATTGAAACAGGGCATAATGAGCAAAGGTTACCAAATCTTGATGACTTGGCTACCGCTGCTATGCAGTTTTCGGAGGAAGCACAAACTTCTCCTCTGCAGCAACAAGAATTTATCTTGCAGCAAGAGCAGGAACTAAATGAACAATTGAATGTGCCTAATGAAGTTACATTTCACCCTGCAACTTGTAAAGCCATTGTTCTTTATAAGAAAACATTTTTAATTGAGTTTATGGAACATGTCAAAGCTAACTAGGAAACAGTTACATTACAAACCCTGAATTTCTGACACATAGCCTAGACTGACATGCAACAAAGTCTATGGGAAGTAGAAAAGAAAAAACTGAGAAAGGAAATTAAAAGTCAGAAACAGAAAATTGTTGAGTTGAAAACAAAAATGGATGAAATGTTAAAAGTAACTGGTCAGATTATAAAATGCAGACCACCACCCAGAGTTTATGCTCTGTGCCTCAAAGAACAGTTCTTGTGGTTTCAATTGATGAGAATTTATAGAAACCAAGATCCTATACTTTATACTGCCAAAGAATTTTACAAAGCATACCAGGCAGCCCCAAATTGGTTAAGAAATTCTCTGTGTGAATTCTATTTACATGGTTTTTTAATTCCATTTGAAACATAATGGAATCCTCTTTTGTATATTGGTGATATTCATTTAAGAGCATTTATGTCATGGCCAGCAAATGAGGCAAATTATGGCAGGCAATGGGAAACATATGAGGAAGCTGAGAAAACTGAGCCTGTTCCATTACGCTCTCAAAGTTCAAACCCCCATACAATGTTGAAAGATTGGTTTGCTCTGACATATGGCATTAATAATGTTATAGCCAGAGAGAAGATATTTTATATCAGGAAATAGGTATATGATGAATTTCAGGGACAACAATATTCGTTTTGGAGACTAGCATATACCAGAAGTGAGAAAAGATGGGAAAGATTAATTGTTGGATTAAGAAAATCAGAACCACACAGTCCCCTAAATTTCACAGCAACTCTTAAAAGGTCAAACAGATACATACAATTGGGACTTCAAACGAGATTTAAACTGTGGTTGCCATTGACATTCAGACCTCCTCTATTAATGTGGCCCCTCTATCCTCACCAGGCTACAAATCTTAATGATGATTTAGAAAACCGAAGGTATGAAAGGTGCCGGGATTTCAGAGGATTTTATTATAGGTTTGAAAATCCATCTCAGAGTCATGCAACAAACACTGACTTTAGAGAAACCACTAGAAAAGTTAATGTTGGAGGACCAGCATTGGGCTAAGTAGGGGGCAGTGATGAGCTTAAAATATGTTCATAAGTTTGGATATTATGATGAACTTTTAATATCTTTACTTTTGTTATTTGTGGCTATTTAAACTATGTTGAAACCTTTTATGAGGATATCCTATAGCAAAATACTTTCATATTCCTGTAGCTTATTGTGTTGACTTGATTATATTTATTGCCACGTTGACTCCCTAAATGACTGGTATATCACATACAGTTTTTGAATGATGAAATAGATTTAAATGTGTGATTAATGAACGGATATTGTGTATGTGCCATACGCCTTTTCTTTCGCACCTATTACCTTTTGTTTCGCAGGTTGTTGAAGAATGATCGAGTCAAGTGCAGTCGATCTCAGCCTTGCAATAAAGTCCATTTCCTGCACGACTTCGAGGAATCTCCGATGAAGACTCTTTGACCGAAACCGCTGGGAAAGATTTTTAATGACAAAAAATTTGGAAAGAGTGGAGCGCTAGATTCTCTCTAGATCGGGTTGAGTGCATAAATTCATTTATGAAGTTTGTTCCTTGATTCGGAGATACACTTTACTTCCACGTCTTTCTTTGATTGGGTTAGTTAGTTAGTTAGTTGCTCTCTTGATTTAAAAATAAGGGTTCTTCTCCTGCACGAGAGAGATGATAGTTAGGGTAAGATAGAAGATAGTAAATATCATGTAAGATTCAGTATGATAATGAAAACCAGAATCTGTTTGACAAGAGACAGAGTTTGTTGTTAGTTTCCATTTCAACAAAACAATGTATATCATTCTATTTTCATGAATAAAGCTTGATGAAGTTCTGAGTTCAGCATCTGTGTAATCAATAGATGCTTGCTAAGGGGGCCCACTTAGTAAGTATCTGTAGCTAGTTAGTTAGTTGTTCTTTCCTGTTGATCTTTAGTTACCTCTCATCTTTGAAGTTTTCATGCAAACTTAGTCTTATATTGCTCCTGCAGCATAGAGAATCCATCCCTGTGCCTGTTCCTGCAGCATAAGGCCAGTTCATGGTTTGTGTTTCAGTCATAGTTGTTATGGGTTCTGTTTTAATTAAAACATAGTTGAGTTAAAGAATTTTGCATTACCTTCCTATGGCGTAGATAGAATTCCTTTCCAGTATTTATTTTCTGCTAAGACTTTACCGAAACTAGTTCTTGGTGCATATATTTTGCCGTGCCATTTAAAGTATACGTCCCCTGGTTTGACAAGTAAATAAACATCCACAGAGAGATGTTAGTCACCTATCAGAATGTCTAATTCCCAGGAAAGGTTCTACTGTGATTTTCATATCCTTTTGTGGGTGCGGCCAAAGGTGGTGTTTCTCCTAAAAGAAATAAGTGGAATAAAGGAAAAATCAGAGCTCAAGGACAAACTGAGATCACACAGCAAGGAGGACAAACTAATCAATGTTTTGATTTTAACATGAGTGCATGTTGGTAGAAAAGGAAGAAGGTGACCTTGGGGGATTTCCTGATCTGTAATCAGAAGGTGTAGACATCCAGGAACAAGGAGAAATGTGGTGGCAACCAATTGGATAATTCTTGGGGAAAGAACTTTTTCTTTCTTAGGGAGAATGGTGCAGGGGCACCTAGGCTCCTTAAGGGTCAGTTGAAGAGTCAAGAGGATGCAGGGGTCATGACGACCTTTAAACCATTTCAGAGCATCAATTATAGGGTATGTGTAGGATCATCATGGAAAAAAGAGGCCCTTAAGTGGAAAAAAAATAAAAAAAATTAGAGTTAGGCAACTTGATGTAAAAATTTGAATAAGTTATCTATATTATTTAAAAAAATGTGTAAGAATAGAATCTGTAGCAAATTAAATGTAGTTTCTAAATTACTAGGTATGTTTAATAATATATATATTTGGTGAAAATTTGAAATTTCAATGGAGTAGTACTTAAATTTCAAGGAAAAAATAAGAAGTAGGTGTCTTTCTGACCACCCTAACCACAATAAAATGATAATATTTTTTTATAAGATTTTAGATATAAGTAGAGGACTAATGCCCCAATGTGATGCATATTTTTTCTGTAATTTTTGTCCAAGTAATTAATTAATTATTAATTTTTTATTAATTTTTTTTTAAAATATAAAAACTCATATGTCTGACCACCTTAACTTGGTCAAAATTTTGTGAAATTCAATTTTTTTTTAATACTGTAGTATGTGAAGCGTAGAATGTGACACATGTTTTTGATTCAAAAAATATGATACTGTTTGAAAGCTATAGATGTTTTTCAATCAGCCTATCAATTAGGAATTTAGTCATAATTTGAATAGAAAATGAATAATAATTACTTATTAAATTCAAAGTAAAGCATAATTTATATAAGTGGAAAGCTTAGAATCTCCTTTAAAAACCATTTTTATTTCATCAATTTTGGGTAAAAAATTAGTCGTCAAATACATACCCATCATATTGCCACTTTTTGGCCCATCATGATCCTGCACATACCCTATAACATCTTGAAACCTATAATGGCTTTTGGAATGAATGAAAGCAATAGAGGAATCAAAAGTCCTGAGGGTCCTGATAAGGACCCTAGGACCAAAATGCATTGTAAGTGGACCAATAGTTTCTTAAGGGTCTAGATAGGTATATAATGTTTTAATTATGTCAATAAGGCTGAATAATAATGATCTGATAGTTTTTGGAGCTTTCTACTTAGTAGAAATCAATAAATTACAAGTTGGAAAGTCAAAATTTTGAAATCTAATGGTTAGTTTAGTTTGGGCAGGTAAGTAGGTTTTAGGAGTTTTAACAACTATAATGTAATCAAACTGATCAAAATCTATTGGGATAGTTGGGGGATGAGTTTTAAAATTTGGAGAAGTCATTTGTACGGAGGGTTGGTTGCTGGTATAGTGTTTGTACAGACTCCTACAGGAAAATAGTAAAAAAAATCAATTTTCTTGCAACTTTTGGTGTTTTCTTGATGAACTACTGATTTCTATTGATGGTATGATCAATTAGATGAAATAGGGACTTGTATTTACATGTTTTGAAATCATTTTCATGTCTTGAAAGCAATATCAATTAGTCCTTTGTGTAATATAGCTGACTATCCTAAGGAAATTTAGTTTTTTCACTAATCTTTGGTGGTTCTCATGGGTGATTGATCCATTTCATGGAAGAATGTTACTGTAACCTATGAAATGGATCATTTCTAACATGTATCATACATATCTAACAAGATAATGTGCAGGAAGGAAGATTTCTAAGGTGTACACCATGATTTGACAATGCAGAGTGCATGGAAATGATTCCTAAGGTATAGTAGTGGGAGTTCTTCCTAAACAAGGGGCATGGTTTTGAGTTGGGATTGATTAAATATGTTAATCTTGATGAGCTTAAAATAAGTTCATAAGTTTGGATATTATGATGAGCTTTTAATATCTTTACTTTTGTTATTTGTGGCTGTTTAAACTATGTTGAAACCTTTTATGAGGATATCTTGTAGCAAAATACTTTCATATTCCTACAGCTTATTGTGTTGACTTGATTACATTTATTGCCCCGTTGACTCCGTAAATGACTGGTATATCACATACAATTTTTGAATGATGAAATAGATTTAAATGTGTGATTAATGAACATATATTGTGTATGTGCCATATGCCTTTTCTTTCGCACCTATTACCTTTTCTTTCGCAGGTTGTTGAAGAATGATCGAGTCAACCGCAGTTGATCTTGGCCTTGTAGTAAAGTCCATTTCCTGCACGACTTCGAGGAAGCTCCGACAAAGAATCTTTGACCGAAACCGTTGGGAAAGATTTTTAATGATAGTCAATTTGGAAAGAGTGGAGCGCTAGATGCTCTCTGGATTGGGTTGAGGGCATAAATTCATTTATGAAGTTTGTTACTTGATTCGAAGATACACATTACTTCCACGTCTTTCTTTGATTGGGTTGGTTAGTTAGTTAGTTGCTCTCTTGATTTAAAAATAAGGGTTCTCCTCCTGCGCGAGAGAGATGATAGTTAGGGTAAGATAGAAGATAGCAGATATCATGTAAGAATCAGTATGATAATGAAAACCAGAATCTATTTGACAAGAGATAGAGTTTGTTGTTAGTTTCCATTTCAACAAAACAATGTATATCATTCTATTTTCATGGATGAAGCTTGATGAAGTTCTGAGTTCAGCATCTGTATAATCAGTAGATGCTTGCTAAGGGGGCCCACTTAGTAAGTATATGTAGCTAGTTAGTTAGTTGTTTTTTCATGTTGATATTTAGTTAGCTCTCATCTTTGAAGTTTTCATGCAAACTCAGTCTTATATTGCTCCCGCAGCATAAAGAATCCATCCCTGTGCCTGTTCCTGCAGCATAAGGCCAGTTCATGGTTTGTGTTTTAGTCGTAGTTGTTATGGGTTCTGTTTTACTTAAAACATAGTTGAGTTAAAGAATTTTTCATTACCTTCCTATGGCATAGATAGAATTCCTTTCCAGTATTTATTTTCTGCTAAGACTTGACCGAAACTAGTTCTTGGTGCATATATTTTTCTGCGCCATTTAAAGTATACGTCCCCTGGTTTGACAAGTAAATGAACGTCCACAGAGAGATGTTAGTCACCTGTCGGAATGTCTAATTCCTATGAAAGGTTCTATTGTGATTTTCATATCCTTTTGTGGGCACGACCATTTTTGGCGCTGTTGCCGGGGATGGCGTCCAGCCAGGAATTTTTTAGAAGTCATTTTTAGCTGTAGTTTAGTTTGTTAGTCAAATTTTTCAAAATATTTCAAGCCACTATTTATATCGTATTGCATGCATAGAAGAAGAAGAGATGCACTGGGAAGGTTCATCCCTGAAAACCTATTTATTAAACTACCATTTGACCTAGCTGACAACGAACCTGAGGAAAATCCATTCACTTTGTTATTTTAGCAACCAAACATGGCAAATAATCCACCAAATAATCCACCTCCTGCATTTGAGTTTCCAATTGTTCCTCAGAGAGATACTGACAATCTTAAAAACATTCCCTCTTCCTTGTTTCCAAAGTTTTATGGCCTGGTTATGGAAGACCTAGAAACTTTTTTGTTTGAATTTGATGTCCTCTGTCGCAGTTATGACTACAACACAGACGCTCATAAATTGAAGTTATTTCCTTCCTCCTTGAAGGAAGGAGCTCTCAGATGGTTTATGAGTCTGAGAAGAGGTGTTGTAGATAGTTGGGCCGCCATGCAGATGAAATTCCTTGAAAAGTATAAGGAATATTGTAAGAGTTCCAACAAAGGTGATCACATATTCTGAATTCAGCAGAAGGAGGATGAAAGTCTAGAAGATTATATTTCTATATTTTTGTTTTCACTAAAGAGGAACTCAAACCATACTCTCAACGAGGACTCGTAGAAACTACTCTTTCTAAGGGGAATCAGTGATGCCTGTATAGACACCCTGGACCTGATGGGAGTAGGTGATATAACCCAACTGCCTTGGGATGATATAAAGAAAATATGTCTTAACTATTCTCGAGCAATAGTTAAAAAAGGTCGAGGACATCATGCTACAGTGGGGAAGTTTTCTTCTGGTGGAGTTTCTCAGATGGAGATAACAAATTTGCTGTCTGATTTCAAGTAGGACATCATTAATAATATGGCTACACAATTGGACACCATGCAAGCTTGGAAGAAACATGAGGAAGCTTTGGTAGTTTTGGCCGAGTTCTGTCCATACTGCAGACATAAGAAGCATGACTGCAGATGCAAGATGGTGGCTAATTTGGAAACTAGGCAACTACCTACTGACTTCAAACCAGTAGAAGGTGATGATGATCAAGTGTTCTTTGTTACGCAAAGGAGACCATGGGCCCAAAGACAAGGTATGCCTCAAGATCCTTTAACTTTTGGTAATCTTTATTCTGGCTATAATAACCAATGGCAACATGCATATAGACCACCAACACCCTGGAATCCACCTCAACCAAGTTGGCCTAATTATCAGAACCCACAATGGCAATCTCCTCAAGGAGGTTGGCAGCAGCCACAAGGACAATGGACCCCACCTTCAAGTAATTGGCAGCAAAATCCTCAATAGAGAGGTCCTCAACAAAAGCAAAACCAATCCTCTGGATTCCTGCAGCTTCCACAGCCACAACCACATGCCTTCATGCCACCTCCTGCAGCAACTGCCACAAATCCTGGCCCTCTAAAGCAAATGCCTATGCCTGCCCAACCTTTGCCAATTCCTAATAATAAGCAACAACAGTAGGCACAACAACCTACGTATCTTGCCGAGGCAAACCAATATCAAGCTTATGCTTTAAAGGTTAATGACATCCATTTGAGGTCTGGAACTACTTTACCTGCTCCCAAACCACTTTTGATTACTAAAATACCAGATTCTCCCCTTAAAGAATATACTGCACCCATTGTTCCAACTGAGCATATGCCTATGCCCAATCTGGTATCTAAGGAACCTGTTTTGCAAAGCCAAAATAACCCACCTTTTCCTCAGAGGTTGCAAAGTACTGCATTTCAATCCATGGAAGAACCCACTTTTAACATTCTAGATCAGCTCAAGAATGTACAGATTCAAATTCCCTTATTTCAGGCTATTAAAATTGTTCCCATTTTTGGAAAAGCTATTAAAGAAGCCTGTTTGAAGAAGCCTAGATGGAAGAAAAAAGATCCCCAAATAATTCATGTCTTAGGAAAATTGGCTGATATAATGTTGGGAAATGTAGTCATTCCAAAGTATATTGATCCTAGAAGTCCTGTAGTGCAGATACATATAAATGGCCAAGTTGTAAAAAATGTTTTGATTAACTTAGGTGTTGCCATTAATGTTATGACAAAGCATACTATGGACTCTTTGAACATTTCAAATATTAGGTCTACACGCACAGTTCTGCAGCTTGCAGATAGCTCCATAGTTAAACCTGATGGGATGGTAGAAGATGTAATTGTCACTCTTGAATCTTGGGAGTATCCTGCTGATTTCACAATATTATCAGTTAAGGCAACTTTAGGAGGGTATCCAATTATCCTTGGTAGACCATGGTTAGGAACTGCTGATGCTTTTATAGGATGTTGTTCTAGAGATATGAGCATTTCTAATGGTTAGTCCACAAAGAAATTGGCCTTATATCCGTCTGCTAGACCTCAACCAGATTTTTCCCAACCTGTTTGGCCAAATGTGGAGGAAGAAACTGAAGAAGCCAATTCTTTGTCTCAATTAATGGTGCTTCAAAATGATCCATTGTCACAACTTCAGAGTGAGGATGCTTTTCTTTTTCAAATGCTACAGTACAACTCTGATATAGGTAGTTTATCTGATCCAAATGGTAGTCATCTTCAATGTTTCCTGCAGCAACCAGATTCTGAGAGTTCACTGCCTAAACTTCCATCGATTTTTCATAATTTTCTTCCACAAGAGGTACAAACATCACCTATAGATTCTATGAGTAATCTCATGAAGCAGATAGAATTGTCTCTAGGTCATTGCTTGAATGTTAATAGCAAGCTGTCATAATCTCAACAGGATGACTTATTAAAAATGCTACAAGAACAGCATAATGCTTCTGCATGGGAATATGGGGACATGCAAGGAATAGATCCTCAAGTTTGTACTCATAGGATATATATCAAAGAAGATTGCTCACCAGTTAGACAACCTCAAAGAAGAGTAAATCCAACACTTAGAGAAATAGTGAAAAATAAACTTTAAAAGTTGCTTGATGCTAGTTTTATTTACCCAATCTCTGACAGTTAATGGTTTTCTCCACTAGTCATTGTCCCCAAGAAAGGAGGAAAATGGAGAGTGTGTGTAGATTACAGAGAATTGAACAATGCCACTAAAAAATATCATTTTCTACTACCTTTTGTAGACCAAGTACTAGACTCACTGTCTGGCAAAATATATTTTTCCTTTTTGGATGGTTATAGTGGGTACAATCAGATAAAAATTGCCCCTGAGGATCAAAATAAGACCACTTTTACCTATCCATGGGGAACGTTTGCTTATTCAGTCTTGCCTTTTGGTCTATGTAATGCGCCATCAACATTTCAAAGAGCAGTAATTAGTATATTTGCTGATATATCTCATGAATATATGGAGATTTATATGGATGATTTCACTACCTATGAAGTCACATTTGAAGAAGCACTGGTGAATTTAGAAAATGTATTGAAAAGGTGCAGAGAACAAAATTTGTCTCTAAATAGTGAAAAGTGTTTTCTAATCATGGAAGAAGGTATTGTTCTAGGTCATCATATTTCAAAGAATGGAATTCAAGTTGACCCTACTAAAATTTAAGTTATTCAAAATCTACAAACTCTTGCAAAACAAAAAGATGTCAGAAGTTTCCTTGGCCATGCAAGATATTATAGAAGGTTTATAAAAGATTTCGGTAAAATTGTCAGCCCACTTTATGCCTTGTTAACTAAGGATTCTCAATTTGAGTGGACAAAAGCCTGTGAAAAATCCTTCCTGCAACTAAAAGACTTGCTTACTCAAGCCCCTATTCTTCAAGGTCTAAAATGGAATTTGCCTTTTTACATACATGCTGATGCATTTGATTTTGGTATAGGAGCAGTTTTAAGTCAAAAAGAAAATTTAATTGAACATGCTATTTACTTTATCAACAAAAACCTTCAAGGTCCTGAGCTCAATTACACTGTTATAGAAAAGGAATTGCTTGCAGTAGTGTCTGCTTTGAATAAATTTAGGCATTATATCACAGGTTATTAGATATTTGTCCATACTGACCATGCAACAATCAAGTATCTGATGAACAAACCTGCCATCTCTGGTAGGTTGGCACGATGGCTCCTGTTGTTACAAGAATTTGACATTACAATAATTGACAAACCATGAATAGTTAATATTGTAGCTGACTTTTTATCAAGACCTCAATTAGCTGCACCTATTGAACATGAGATCATTGATGATAGGTTTCCAGATAAACACTTGTTCTCCATTGTTGCACATACACCATGGTATGTAGACATTGCCAATTATCTAGCAACAAACAGAATACCAGCTCATTTTTCCCCAAAAGAAAAGAAGTTGTTAATAGAGAAAAGTTTTAATTTTTCATGGATTGCAAATTGTCTGTTTTATACTGGATCTGATCAGGTAATGCGAAGATGTGTAAGAGAAGATGAGACTTATCATATCTTACATGTTTGCCATGATGAACCATGTGGGGAACATTTTGCAACAAAAAGAACAACAATGAAGATTCTTACAACAAGGTACTATTGGCCGACATTACACAAGGATGTTGTGGCCTATACAAGAAAATGTGACAGATGCCAACGTATGGGAAGACCAACTAAGTCAGATGAAATGCCACTATATCCCTAGATAATAGTCACCCCTTTTGATAAATAGGGGATAGATTTTGTGGGACCAATTGATCCACTATCAAATGGAAAATCATATATTCTAGTTTGCACAGACTATGTCACAAAATGGGTTGAGGTAAAAGCTAAGACTCATGCTCGAGATAATAAAGTTGCTGAATTTCTGTATGAACAAATTTTTACTAGATTTGGAGTTTCTAGAGAGCTTGTAACTAATCAGGGAGCTCAGTTCACATCGAATCTGATAACTGCATTAATGAATGTTTATAAGATCAAACACATGAAGTCCAACCCCTATCATCCTCAAGCCAATGGTCAGGAGGAGGTAACAAACATAGAAATTGAGGTGATCCTCACAAAAATAGTACAGATTCATAGAAAAGATTGGAGCAGTAGACTTCTTGAAGCAGTTTGGGCATACAAAATGACATGAAAGACAACAACTGGGTTTACACCTTTTGAGTTGCTTTATGGGAAAACAACCATGCTACCCATTGAATTTGAGCATAAAACTTTGAGGACAGCTCTTGAACTCAATATGGAAATATCTGTAGCACAAAAGGATCGTCTCTTGCAGCTAAATGATTTGGACGAGATGAGAAAAGCCGCTCTACAGCATAAAGAAGCAATCCAACAACAAAGAAAGAAATGGCATGACCAACACATAAAAACCAAGAAATTTTCTGCTGGTGATTGGGCTCTGTTATATGATTCTAGATATCAAGAACACCAGGGTAAGCTTACAACATGCTGGCTTGGCCCCTATGAAGTTGAAAATGTGTTCGACAATGGAGCTGTACAGCTGGTGACAATTGATCTAGTTCGCTTCAAATTGCTAGTTAATGGCCAGTGACTCCGGTTGTACCATAAACCAGTCTCAAAGGAAGAATTCATGTAGTAGTTCATTCAAGTTCCTCCCGTTACTCTTCCTGAAGCCGAAAGCTTTAGCCTTTCTTCTGCAGCTTCATCGCAATTTTAAAAACGCATACTCATAATAAAGGTTTTCTTTTTAAAAGGAAACCCTTTTTCTCCATACTCATTTATCACCCCCATCTCACTTCTTTATCTTCCATCCATCCATCCCATCCATCCATTCCATTCATCCACTTCATCCATCCACATCACCCTTAATTAAGATACTCTTCCCAACTATCAATTCATGCAGACCCCGTCATCTTTTTTTAGACGTACGTGTAATTATCAAAGGTACGCAATATCTTTTCTTATTGCATATTTGATTTATTTTATTCTATTCATTTACTGCTATGACAGTACCAGTCATTATTACAAAATCTCCACCTATTCTTTAGTACATGTGAGGACACATGTCATACTCTAAGTAGGGGGTGGGGTAATCCACCTTTTAAAACCTGTCTTTTCGTCGCTGCCATAACTGTGTAAATAACTTTTTTTTAATATTTTTCTGGTACTTTCCAAATGTGATTGCATGTCCTTTATTGCATGTCTTTCTTGTAAAATACGATTAAGACTGCTTGTTTAAAAAGCTCATTTTTGAAAAAGAAAAGAAATGTGACGGCACGATAGAAGAAAAACTAGAGCAAAAAGGGAAACAAGGAATTTGAATTTTTAGCAAGGAATTAAGTTCAGCTACGAGAAAACTGTGAACATGGGTGGTCAGTTGGTGCGACATGAGCCTGTAGCTCATGAGCTATTGTTGCAAAATCCTCAAACGATCCACGCATTCAGCCTTTGTGGATGGTTCAATTATTTCTTGAGTTTAAATGCTTTTGATGAGGAGGCTGTTGGAGAATTTTTGAGAACCCTTTCTGAAGGGGAAGCTACTGTATGGGGTCTAACGGTTGTTGCAACTGAAGACAGAATTGTTGAAGTAACCGGGCTTCTAGCCATTGGAGAAAACTTTTCTTCAGATGTTGCAGCTGCTAGGGCTGAGTTTTCAATGCCCACTGATGGACCTTTAGAAGTCTCCAAGCAGGGATGCAAGCGGGTATCATTGCCTCCTTCTTATTCATAATATGCTGCTTACATAATCAGGTATTTGACCTGTGAAGGCCGTTTCTCCTACCTACATTCTCATCATTTCAAATTATTAAGCCATATGAGGCATGGGTTAGTTGTAAATGTTTTGAATTTTCTGTTAAAATTTTTAGAACAAAGTGCCCATGGAACCCAACAGGGGAAAGATAATTCTGTAACTCACCATGGCCTTATTAAACTACTGATTGAACGCTCTTTAAGAGATGTATCACCTCTTTCCTAGCAACAATTTATTGCTCAAAAGAGCTTGCAAATTCTACAATCTCCTAGGGTACTTACCCCATGGCCTCAGAAAAAGAAGAAAGAAATTGCATCTACCAGTAGAATAGGGCAAGGGTCATCTACTCCTGTGGCACCTGGTCCTGCAGCTTTTACACTGGAATCCTCTGCTAGAATACAAACAAGGGCTCCCACTAGGATAGAGAAGGGTAAAACAAAGGCAGAAGGGTCCCCTGAATCTGACCCTCATTCTCAGAAAAAAGGCAATGTCCTTCTCCTGCAGCATCATCCCCTGCAGCCGTCTCTCCTACAACACCTATTGCTATCACTAGTTCACCATCATCCTCTGGTAGGGCAGAGCCCTCTGAGCAGACAAGAAAGAGGAAGGCTACTAGAATGCCTCCTGCAGCCGCATCAGTACCAAGAAGAGTTTCCACAAGGAAACAATCTAAGACCTCCCTTGTTTCACCTCAACCAGAGGTTATTGTAATTTCAAAAGGGTCTGTTGAGTCTAAATTTAATGTTTCTTAGAATGTGTCCAAAAATGTTGCACAGATTCCATCCGTTCTTGAAGAGGAACAAGTTGAGACAATTGAAACATGGCATAATGAGCAAGGGTTACCAAATCTTGATGTCTTGGCTACCGCTGCTATGTAGTTTTTAGAGAAAGCACAGACTTCTCCTCTACAGCAACAAGAATTTATCTTGCAACAAGAGCAGGAACTAACTGAACAATTGAATGTGCCTAGTGAAGTTACATTTCACCTTGCAACTTGTAAAGCCATTGTTCTTTATAAGAAAACATTTTTAATTGAGTTTATGGAACATGTCAAAGCTAACTGGGAAACAGTTACATTACAAACCCTGACTTTCTGACACATAGCCCAGACTGACATGCAACAAAGTCTATGGGAAGTAGAAAAGAAGAAACTAAGAAAGGAAATTGAAAGTCAGAAACAGGAAATTGTTGAGTTGAAAACAAAAATGGATGAAATGTTAAAAGTAACTGGTTAGATTATGGAATGTAAACCACCACCCAGAGTTTGTGCTTTGTGCCTCAAAGAACAGTTCTTGTGGTTTCAATTGATGAGAATTTCCAGAAACCAAGATCATATACTTCATACTGCCAAAGAATTTTATGAAGCATACCAGGCAGCCCCAAATTGGTTAAGAAATTCTCTGTGTGAATTCTATTTACATGGTTTTTTAATTCCATTTGAAACAAAATGGAATCCTCTTTTGTATATTGGTGATATTCATTTAAGAGCATTTATGTTATGGCCAGCAAATGAGGCGAATTATGGCAGGCAGTGGGAAACATACGAGGAAGCTGAGAAAACTAAGCCTGTTCCATTATGCTCTCAAAGTTCAAACCCCCATGCAATGTTGAAAGATTGGTTTGCTCTGACATATGGCATTAATAATGTTACAGCAAGAGAGAAGATATTTGATATCAGGAAACAGGTATATGATGAATTTCAGGCATAACAATATTCATTTTGGAGATTAGCATATACCAAAAGTGAGAAAATATGGGAAAGATTAACTGTTGGATTAAGAAAATCAGAACCACACAGTCCCCTAAATTTCAAAGCAGCTCTTAAAAGGTCAAATAGATACATACAATTGGGACTTCAAATGAGATTTGAACTGTGGTTGCCATTGACATTCAGACCTGCTGTGCTAATGTCGCCCCTCTATCCTCACCAGGCTACAAATCTTAATGATGATTTAGAAAACCGAATGTATGAAAGGTGCCAAGATTTCAGAGGATTTTATTACAGGTCTGGAAATCCATCTCAGAGTCATGTAGCAACCACTAACTTCAAAGAAACCACCAGAAAAGTTAATGCTGGAGGACCAACATTGGGCTAAGTAGGGGGCAGTGATGAGCTTAAAATATGTTCATAAGTTTGGATATTATGATGAAATTTTAATATCTTTACTTTTGTTATTTGTGGCTGTTTAAACTATGTTGAAACCTTTTATGAGGATATTCTATAGCAAAATACTTTCATATTCCTGCAGCTTATTGTGTTGACTTGATTACATTTATTGCCCCGTTGACTCCCTAAATGACCGGTATATCGCATACAGTTTTTTAATGATGAAATAGATTTAAATGTGTGATTAATGAATGGATATTATGTATGTGCCATACGCCTTTTCCTTCGCACCTGTTACCTTTTGTTTCGCAGGTTGTTGAAGAATGATCGAGTCAAGCGCAGTCGATCTCGGCCTTGCAGTAAAGTCCATTTTCTGCACGACTTCGAAGAAGCTCCGACGAAGACTCTTTGACCGAAACCATTGGGAAAGTTTTTTAATGACAGTCAATTTGGAAAGAGTGGAGCGCTAGATTCTCTCTGGATTGGGTTGAGCGCATAAATTCATTTACGAAGTTTGTTCCTTGATTTAGAGATACACTTTACTTCCACGTATTTCTTTTATTGGGTTAGTTAGTTAGTTAGTTGCTCTCCTGATTTAAAAATAAGGGTTCTCCTCCTGCACGAGAGAGACAATAGTTAGGGTAAGATAGAAGATAGCAGATATCATGTAAGAATCAGTATGATAATGAAAACCAGAATCTATTTGACAAGAGACAGAGTTTGTTGTTAGTTTCCATTTCAACAAAATAATGTATATCATTCTATTTTCATGAATAAAGCTTGATGAAGTTTTGAGTTCAGCATCTGTGTAATCAATAGATGCTTGCTAAGGGGGCCCACTTAGTAAGTATCTGTAGCTAGTTAGTTAGTTGTTCTTTCCTGTTGATCTTTAGTTAGCTCTCATCTTTGATGTTTTCATGCAAACTTAGTCTTATATTGCTCCTGCAGCATAGAGAATCCATCCCTATGCCTGTTCCTACAACATAAGGCTAGTTCATGGTTTGTGTTTCAGTCGTAGTTGTTATGGGTTCTGTTTTAATTAAAACATAGTTGAGTTAAAGAAATTTGCATTACCTTCCTATGGCGTAGATAAAATTCCTTTCCAGTATTTTTTTTTTGCTAAGACTTGACCGAAACTAGTTCTTGGTGCATATATTTTTTCGCGCCATTTAAAGTATACGTCCCATGGTTTGACAAGTAAATGAACATCCACAGAGAGATGTTAGTCACCTGTCGGAATTTCCAATTCCTAGGAAAGGTTCTACTGTGATTTTCATATCCTTTTGTGGGTGCGGCCAAATCTAATGGTGAAAATTCAAAGAATAGGTTCTAGAAGTGTTTGGAAGGCCAAGATCCAAGAAGACCTAGTTTTGGAGCAATTTATTGAGGGTTTTATGTTTAAGATTCTTAAGGGTATCATGGGAGTCTAAGATCTTGAAAATCCTTAGTTTGGAGATATTTTGAGACACTGTAGAAAGTTTCATAATCTGGAGTTAAGATTTGAGTAGGGTTGCTTTGGAAAAGAGGGCTAATCAGGCCTTAAATTTGTGGAAACAATAGGTTTTGGAAGGATTGGTCTAAAACAAGTGCCATCAATATTTTAGTATGTTGTGTAGCATGACAAAATACAATTGAAATAGTCATTGGTTTGGGGATTCCTTTGGAGAAGTTGTGAGTAAAGTCAAAAAGATAGTCGCTGGAGGCCTAGTTGGGCTAGAAGCCTAGTCAAGGTGAAAAAGTGGGTTTTTGTCTAAGTTAGAGTCTTGGGAATTTGAAATAATTCAAGATAGGGTTGATTGAGTCTCCTAAGAGTATTCCAAGGGTTTGGGCTCATAAGAGAAGGTTTTAAGTCATAAGTGAACTATTGAGGCTTATCTCCATAAGGGTGCCTAGAAGAGGTTTGAGAGTGCTTCATTGTAATCCTTGTAGTCTTTGTGTTTCTTCCAAAAGTCCCATATCCTCTGCATCAAAGATCCATAACATTCTACTACTGTCATGTCAACCAAGAACACAAAAAACTAAACATACAAATAAAAATCTTCAACCACGAACACACTGATCAATGTGGATGTACCACAATGATAGAGAACCATCTAGAAGCATCCAGAAACAAAAGGAACTAATAGAGAAACATCCACAACACTAGAAATATACAAACTTCATTCAGGAACACTGAAAAAACACACAAAAGTACTATCAGAACACAACTATTCACATAATTAGATCTTCATGCAGACCTTTGAAACTTCTGGTGGATAAACTAGATATACTTAGTAGAAAACCCTTTAATCCACAACAACTTATCTTCAATGTATAGAACAAGACACCTTCATGATGTTCATAGTTCCACAGAAAACCTTGAACATGTTCAATATCTTCAACATATACAACTTTTGATGTATTGAAGGTTAATAGTGTTGACATCAATGACAACCACATATCATCAACACTACCATGACATCCATTAAATTCCCCCTTTGGCATTGATGGAAACACTTGATGTGAAAAACATCATCAACCCAACTCATAATCAACACTCTTCTGACTCTTCTTCCTTGGCCTCTTCTTCATGAACTTTTCAAGATAATCAACAATTTTTCACATTACACTTATCCCTCTTTGACATCAATGGAAAAGATAAACATTATCTTCCCACATTCTAGCTCTGAACCACATATCTGCACATTTGACTACTCCCCCTGAGTAGTAGCCATAGAAACATCAATCCAGATTAGAATATGATCATGAAATGCACAAATTGATGCAAATTAATGCATCCTAGTTCATATCAGGAGGGGTAATTACCCATAGCATCCCTCTGGGATAATCCTTACATACCAGTCTTGCTTTATTCTTAACCACTTAACCTTGTTCATTCAACTTATTCTGAAAGACCCATTTAGTACTAATCACATTTTTTTCTTTTGGTTTGGGAACAAGTATCCATGTATTATTCTTTTCAATCTGAATTAGTTCTTCCTTCATAGCTTCCATCTAATGTTCATCATTCTAGGCATCATTTACATCTTTTGGATCAATCTTGGAAATCAAACGATACTCTTCTGCAATCTTTCTTCTAGTTTTCACACCTTTATTCTTGTCTCCTATAATTTTATTTTCAGAATGGTTTAGCTTTACATACCTCAGAGTTTTAGGATTCTTTCAAGCTTCTGATTCTTCTTCTCTTTCTTCTGCACTTGCACTTGTCTCTACTTCCTGACTAACTTGATTTTCCAAAACCACTGGAACATATGGAACAAATGGCACAATTTGAAGTTGATTCTATGTCTGAACATTCTTCGCTTCGTTTGTATTATTTTCATATGAGTCATATCCACAATATCTGGATGATTTAGTAGAATCTTCATCAACTCTGACATTTACACTCTCAACCATTTTTCTCAGTCTTTTGTTATAGCACCGATAGGCCTTGCTTCTAGTGGAGTAACCTAGAAAGATTCTTTCATCGCTTCTTGCTTGAAACTTTCCTATATCATCATCTCTCTTGATGTAGCATTTGCTTCCAAAGACCTTGAATTATTTAACATTAGGCTTATTACAAAACCATACCTCAAAAGGAGTCTTACAAGTATTACCATTCACATTTACTTAGTTCAAAGTGTACACATTAGTGCTTATAGCTTCACTCCAATAAATTTGAGACACATTTCCTTCAATCATCATTTTTCTAGCAACATCTAAATTTTTTTTGTTCTTCCTTTCTACAACACCATTCTATTGAGGGGTTTAGGGAGTAGATAACTATCTTTTGACTCCATGCTTGAATCACAAAAATAATTAAACTCCCTGGAGGTGAAATCACCACCTCTGTCTGACCTTAAGCATTTTATTTTTAGAACTTTTACATTATCTGCCATAGCCTTGAAACTTTTGAACTTTTCTAATGCTTCACATTTTACTCTTAAGAAGGTAACCCATATCATTCTAGAGTAATCATCAATAATCAACATAAAGTACCTTTCACCATGAAGAATTCTGACTCTAGAGGTACCACATAGATTAGTATGTAGAAGCTCTAGTAATCCATTTGAATTATGTTGTTTTCTCTGAAAAGAAACTCTAGTATATTTTCCCATTTGACACTTCTTGAAAATTGTGCTAGTAGGCTTTACCAGCTTAGGAAAATCTCTTACTGCTTGAGAGGAGATAATTTTGACAATGTTATCAAATTTCACATGACACAACCTTTTATACCATAACCAGCTTTCATCTACTTGAGCAATCAAACAACTTTCACTAGTATCATTCAAATGAAAAATATTACCTTTTGTCAGTTTACCAAAAGCAATTGCATTTCCATACTTTCCAAATGTCTTGCATCTTCTATCTTTGAACTGGAGATCATAACCCTTTTCCACCATCTATCCAACACTTAATAGATTATGCTTCAAGCCTTCAACATAAAGAACATCCTTAGTGTTATGCTTACCACCAAGAAAAATAGATCCTCTGCCATGAATCACACAAGCATTGTTATCACCAAATCTCACAACTCCACTGTCATACTTCTCTAGACTTACAAATTTTCTTTTGTCACCGGTCATATGATGCGAGCATCCATTGTCAATGACCCACTCATCCTTTTCTTCAATTCAGGCTACAAGAGCTTTCTCAATTTTGGCAGATCCAATAGCCTCAGGACTATTCTCCTTGATAGCAATGAAGACCTAGCCATCTTCATTTCCATTATCTTTGTCATACTCATCATCAGTCACTCCTTCTTTAGAAAAGTAACATTTCTTTTCGAATCTAGATTTGTAAGGCTTAGATCTAGGGACTCTTTTAGGACATCTTGATGCAAAATGACCAATTTTACTACAAGAAAAACATTTGATAGGAAGCGTTCCTTTATACTCACCTTGTCCTCTAGCTTTTGTCTTCACGATCAGTGCTTCCAATTCTTCTAGTTCTTTTTATTCTTCTTCAAGCTATTTTATTTCTTCCTCTCTTTCTAGAACTCTCTCCCAGATCAAATCTTTGTTTATCTCTTAAAGATAAAGTAGCCTTGAATGCAGCTTCAATATTAGGAACAAAATCACCAAATTCGCTTAATTCAAAGGCAACAAGTTTGCTAATCAGTGTATCTCTTGTCACATTTTTCAATGATATAAATTATTCAATAGCATGAGTATTTTCTTTGTAGGAGGTAGGAAATGATCTGAGCACCTTAGCCACAATTTCTTCCTCTTCTAGAGTTCCACCAACACATCTAATACCCATCACTATTTCTTTTACTTTCTGCATAAAAGAAGAAATATTTTCATCTTTTCCCATCTTCAAATTTTCATACTTTCCTTTCAAACTCCATAGCTTAGCCATCTTCACATGCACATCTCCTTCATACAAAGTTTCCAGCTTTTTCCACATGTCATGAGTTGTCTTCAGACCTAACACATTTGTCATTTTTGAATCTGTTAGAGCACTTGGCAAAGCTTCCATAGCCCAAAAATTATTCTCAGCCTCTTTACTTCATCAATAGTGGAAGGACCATTCTGAGGAATAACATATGCATTCTTTGTAATTTTCTAGAAAGGTTCACCAATACACTTCAAATGACACTCCATCCTAGCTTTCCACAATGAGTAGTTTGTTCCATCAAATCTAGGACTATCCTTCTTGTATGATTCCATCTCAGATCACCTCAAGCTTTTAAAATTCTTTAGAGGAACCTGCTCTGATACCAATTGTTGGAAAAAAGAAGGATAAACAACTGAGAGGGGGGGGAGTGAATCAGTTGTCACAAAATATTAAAAAATTTCAAACCTTACTTTACTTAATCTTAGGTCAAATGAATGAATAATAAACCATGAACAATCAACACATAAAAAAATAGAGAACAACAATATTTTTACATGGAAACCCTATTAGGGGAAAAACCATAGTGGATGTTAGTCCACAATATTATACCCTTTAAAAGTATAATGAGAAAATCATGGGTATGCACATGCATTCAGGCACACTACCTAGAGCTCACTACTCAAATACAAGAGGGCTCACTTCCCAACAACACAAAAATATGGATTAGATCCACAAAGTATGAACTAAAAGAATAGCTTCTACACAATCCTGATTACAGTTCCAATTAAGCACAAAAAAACATTATTCACTCTTTTCTCAAACTTCTCACTTTGCTCTGTAATCGAATGATAGGAACACTATTCACACATATGCACTTTCTCTAGCATAAATTCACTCTAATGCACACATTAACTTTTCTTAAACAATCACTCTTATATATCCACAACATGAGATTTCATCAACTTAGTCAACTAGAAAATATAAAACATATTTTCAAAGTCGACCAAATCACAAATAAATTTGCAATGTGAATGCACCAAGGTCAGCCACAACAAAGTGGAGACCCAAAATAACAAGTCCAACACAAAAATATTTCAATTAATTCCAACTTGAAGATCCACAACATGCTACTATCATCATGTCGGCGAAGAACATGAAAAACTGAACATACAAAGAAGAATCTTCAACCATGAACACATCGATAAATGCGGACATACCAAAAAGATAGAGAACAATCTAGAAGCATCCAAAAACAACAAGAACTAATAGAGAAACATCCACAGCACCAAAAACATACAAACTTCATTTAGGAATACTAACAAAACACATAGAAATACTGTCATAACACAATTGTTCACTACACAATTAGATCTTCACGCGGACCTCTAAAACTTCTACTAGATGAACTAGATATACTCAATAGAAAACCTTTTAATCCACACCAATTGATCTTCAACATACAGAAAAATACACCTTCATGACCTTCGCAGTTCCACAAAGAACCTGGAACACTTCTTTTAACAATTTTCTCAATATGCTCGACATATACAGCTTTTGATATATTGAAGGGTAATATTGTTGACATCAATGATAACCACATATCAGCAACAAAACCACAACATCCAATAGAAATGCACAGATTGATGCAAGTCAATGCATCTTAGTTCAGATTAAGAGGGGTAATCACTCTTAAATTCCCTTTGAGATACTGAAAAGTATCCTTAGGAAATGACTTTGTAAAGATGTCTGCAATTTTCTCCTTAGTAGGCACATACTCCAATCTGACTTCCTTTTCACTTACCTTCTCTCTCAAAAAGTGAAACTTGATAGATATATGGTTGGTCTTTGAATGTAGCACTAGATTTTTAGAAATGTTAATAGCACTTGAGTTATCACAAAATATAACAAAAGTCTCATCATACACAATTCTGATATCCTTCAGTTCATCTGCTTCATCCACAATACTTGAGAACAATTATTAGCAACAACAATGTATTCTACCTCTGCAGTAGATGAAAAAATAACATTATGCTTTTTACTTAACCATGAAATCAACTTCTTGCCCAAGAGAAATGCTCCACCACTAGTACTCTTTATGTCACTCACATCTCCTGTTCAATAAAAATTAGTAAAGGCACTCAAAGTAAGATCATCATCTTTAGGATATCACATTCCAAAATCAATTGTCCCCTCCAAGCATCTAAAAATCCTCTTTACAATAGTCACATGAGATTCTTTAGGATCATCTTGAAATCTTGCAAGAATACATACAACATTCATGATATCAGGCCTATTTTGGGTCAAATAAAGCAATCCACCAATCATTGATCTTTATCTAGTCTAATTTTCTTTTATAGAATCATCATCTATTGTCAGCTTACATCCGGTCAGCATGGGTGTATGAATTGGCTTTGAATCTTCCATACCAAATTTCTTCAACAATTTTTTTACATACTTGGACTAAGATATAAAGATCCCTGTCTAATTCAGTAATTTGCAATCCCAAAAAATAATTTCATCTCTCCAATCATTGACATCTCAAACCCACTCTATATCTCATCAACATACTTCATGCACAAGCTATCATCTCCACCAAAAATGATATTATCAACAAAGACTTCCATAATCAAATCTTTATTATGATCAATCTTGAAATATAGATTGCTATCAGTAGGACCTTTGTTAAATCCAAGCTTCAGCAAGTACTTATCCAATCTAGCATGCCATGCTCTAGGGGCTTGCTTGATTCCATACAATGCTTTCTTTAACCAACAAACCATATCTCCCTAATCAATCAACTGAAAATCCATCTTCTTTCTCAACATACACCTCTTCTTCCAACTCACCATTTAGAAAAGATAATTTGACATCCATCTGATAAACCTTTTAGTATTTGTAAGAAACACAAGCAAGAAACAATCTCACAACTTCAATTCTAGCAACAGGGGAAAAGGTCTCTTCAAAATCAATACCTTCCATCTGTGAATATCCCTTATGCACCATTCTTTCTTTGTTTCTAACCACTTCACCTTGCTCATTAAGTTTGTTTCTATAGAACCATTTAGTTCCAGTTACATTTTTATCCTTAGGTATGGGAACTAGAATCCATGTATCATTCTTTTCAATTTGTTGTAGTTCCTCTTTCATTGCTTCAACCCAATATTTATCTTCACATGCTTCATTCACATTGTTAGGCCCAGTCTTTGAAAGTAAACAACATTATTCTGCAATTCTTTTCCTAGTCTGAACACCTTTGTTCTTATCACCTATGATCTAATCTTTTGAATGATTCAATCTTACATACCTCAGAGTCTTAGGGTGTTCTTCAATTTTAGGCTCTTCTAATCTCTCTTTTGCACTTTCACCAGTTTCTCCTTCCTCTTGATCTTCTTGATTCATCATAATGATTTAAACTTTATTTGAAGTCTAAATTTTCATTCCTTTGTTTGTACTATCATTTTGATCATTAGAATCATATCCACAGGTTCTAGATGGTGAAGGTATGTCTTCATCAACCTTGGCATTTACACTTTCAACCATTTTCCTCAATCTCTTATTGTAGTACCAATAGGCCTTTCTTTATCTATTTTGATATAACATTGCTTTCAAAGATCTTGAAATATCTAATAGTAGGCTTATGACTAGTCCATAGCTCAAAAGGGGTCTTACCAATATCACTTTTGATTTGTACCCAGTCAAGTGTGTACACATCAGTACTCACAGCTTCTTTCCAGTAGATATGAGGAACATTTCCTTCCAACATCATCATTCTAACAGCATCTATAACTATCATGTTCTTCCTTTCCACAACTCCATTTTGCTGAGGTTTCCACAGTGCAGATAATTGTCTCTTTATTCCATGTTCTTCACAAAAAGAATTAAACTCCCTATAAGTGAATTCACCACCTCTGTCTAATATCAAACATTTAATCTTCAGACCTGTCTTTATCTCAACCATAGCCTTAAAGATCTTGAACTTTTCTAGAGCTTCACATTTCTCCCTTAAGAAAGAAACCCACATCATTCTTGAATAATCATCAATAATCAACATGGAATACATGTATCCTTGTAAACTTTTGACTCTAGAAGGACCACACAAATTAGTATGCAAAAGTTCCAACAATCCATTTGAATTATTTTGTTTGCTCTGAAATGAAATTCTAGTTTACTTTCCTAACTAGCATTCCTTGCATTTAGAATTAGAAGGTTTCATCAACTTAGGAAGATCTCTCACAGCCTTAGTAGAACTTATCTTGACAATATTATCAAAGTTAACATGACACATTCTCCTATGCCACAACCAACTTTTATTGACTTGAGAAATAAAGCAACTATTAATAGCAACACTAAGTTGAAAGATATTACCTTTTGTTTTTGTACTTGATGAAATCGCATTTCCAGAATTTCCCAATATTTTGTAGTTTCCATCTATGAACTAAATATTGTATCCCTTATCAACAATCTATCCAACACTTAAAATATTATGCTTCAAACTTCTACATATAGGACATCATTAGTATTATGCTTACCATCAAGAGAAATGCATCCTCTAGCATAGATCACACCAGCTTTGTCATCACAAAATCTCACAACACGACCATCATACTTTTCCAAGCTCACACACTTACTTTTATCTCCTATCATATGATGAGAGCAACCACTGTCAATTACCCATTCATATTTCTCTTCAACTCGAGCAACTAGGGCTTTCTCCACATTTGTACAACTAGCAGATTTAGTAGATACATGATTAAATTCCTTAATAGTAATAAATACCCATTCATCCTCACTTTCATTTCCTTTATCAGATTCATCATTTGTCACACCTTCATCAGCAGCATAATAACACTTCTTTTCAAATTTAGCCTTGTTATGTCTTGGCTTAGAAGCTCTTTCTGGACACATTGATGTGAAATGACCTATCTTATTGCAAGAGAAACATTTAATAGGAAACTTCCCTTTATACTTACCCTATCCTCTGACTTCTCTTTTCATAGTTAGTGCTTCAAGCTCTTCTAGCTCTCTTTCTTCTTCTTTGATCTGTTTCATTTCATCCTCATACTTGAATGTATTTCTTGATGAACTTTCACTTGGATCATATCTTTGTTTATCTCTTCCAGAAGTAGTGGCCTTGAATTTAGATTCTGCCTTAGGAAGGGCATCACCAAATTCACTCAACTCAAAAGTAGTAAGCTTACTAATCAACATATCTTTGGTAACATTTTTCATAGTCTGGAGCTCTTCAATAGCACTCGCTTTGACATTGTAGGAAGTAGGAAATGATCTAAGCACCTTAGCAACAATATCTAATTCGTACAATTGTCCACCAACACATCTAATACCACACATAAGTTCATTCACTCTTTGCATGAAAGTAGTAATGTTATCATCATCACCCATTCTCAACATTTCATATTTCCCTTTTAGACTTTGTAGCTTAGAAATCTTCACATTAGCATCACCTTCATACAAAGTTTCCAACTTTTTTTAGATCTCATAAGTAGTCTTCAAATCTATCACATTTTTCATCTCAGTATCAGTCAAAGCACTCAAGAAAGCCTCCTTACCATTGATATTATACTCAACATCCCTAATCTTAGCAGTAGTAGTAGGACAATTATGTGGAATTACATACCTATTGTAGACACCTAAAAATGACCTAGGCCTGCAAGCTTCATTTTTACAATTTTTGTCCTAACATAATTATGACATTTAATTATGTTTTTGGTCCACATTCGACTATTGATTAAATAATTCATAATTATTTATTAATTCATGTCATTTTACTCTTCATGATTATTAAATAAATAAATTTTATTTATTTATTAAATACGTCATTAATTGTCTAAGTCTTCCCTTAATAAATAACTTTAATTTATTTAATTACCTTCATACACTTTATTCTTTCTGACATAAATAATTTTTTATTTATTTAATATGTCACTAATTGGTAATTAAATAAATTAACAATTTATTTAATTATTGGTCTTATCTCCTAAATTAAATAATTAAATTTAATTATTTAATTGCCAAATTAATATTCTTCTTATTTTAAATAAATTAAATTATTTAAAATGTCATCTCAATCTTAACTGTCAGTTCATTTTAGTAAATAATTTGAAAATCGATTATTTATTATTTCACAAAATCCATATTTTGATTTAACTTAATTCAAAATGGTACTTTTCCTCCAAAAATCAAGTAATCGGGCAGATTCTTGATTTTTCCAAATCTGATCTTCAGTTCAACTCTTATCTTCTTGATTTTTTGAAACTCATAAATCAGGCAGTCTTTATCCTCTTGATTTTTGAAAACCTTTATTTTCTAAATTAATTATTTCATTTATTCTCCACCGTCGATTCAATATTCTTAGATGAAATATTGACTGCTCACTTAAGGATTTTTCCCTAACCCTGATTAGGGATTATCAAATTTAATTTGGACCTTTGATTTTAAGTCTCTGTCAAAGATCAATCTCATCCGTCCGTTCAAAATGACATTTTCTATAAAATGTCATTTTCCTCTTATTTTTGCATTAGGAAATATTTTAGACATTAGACGCACATAGATTCTATAGACATTGCAACATTTGTCATCTTATTTCATTTAGTCTTGGCATATTTAGACATAGGCATTTCAATTGTATTATCATAGTCATAGGAATTTAGGCATTTATCAAATCCTTCAAAACTTGGTGTAGGAATTCATCAAGGTTTACTCGCACAATGAATTTGAAGGCAACACATCAACCAGCAAGTAAGAAGGTGTTACAAAAGTGAATCATGGAAGACTCGGCGGTTTACAAAGATAACCATTCTTTGCTTTAACTTCCATTGTGTTTTGTAATTACTTTGGGTATATTTTATATGCTTTATTGATTGAATCTAATCCCAAAAATAAATTCTCAGTTACATTTGGTGAACCCGACATTTTGTAGAAAAAATTGTGTGTTTTTTTGTTTGTTTTCACTGTTTTGCAGGTTACAGCCAAGAATTCATATGAAATCCCATTTAAATTTTGTTAAGATTTGAGAAAATTATGGCTATTTTAGTGATTACTATTTTTTCAATTTAGTTTTTAAAACCCGCGTTTTTCTTTTGTCTATAACATTTTTTTTTGTGTAGAATTGTGGATAACGTTTTCTGGGTTTTGAAGGTCTATCATTTAGCTTTCCATAGATATCTACGCTTTAAATTTTTATTAAGTTTTGAGCAAGTTATCACTATTTTAATTTGATGTTGTCATTAAATCTTTTTTTTAAATTTTTATTTTTATTACTAATCTTTGTTTTTTTTTTTTTTAAAGGAAAAAATAGGTTTTACAGGGACTTGAAACCACAAAGTTTAAACATACAAAGATAGAGCAAAAAAAGTCCAAGATAACAGACAACTGTCCCAAAAAGAAACAACAGCAACAAAGAGACAACATGGTCCAAAAAAGGACTACCAAAAAGCTAGAAAAGACAACAACAACACTACTAATTTTTGCTGGCAGTATATGGCATTGGATTTTTTCATGGGTCAAAGGAAAAAATTCAAACTTCTAACTTGTGGTTTTGCAGGTTTGAATGTCAAAGAATAAACACTAAAACATTGTGCTTATCTTTTTCTTAGATTAGTACACACTTACTTTTAGTGGAATTAAAAAGAACAATGTCTTTTTTGCATGACTGTGTTTGCAAAATGGTAGGCGAGTATGCTTTCACCTTGTGAAAACTCGGTGATAAAAAAAACCAGACCCATTCTTCCTTTTTTTATTACCCTCACAATTTGGTATATCAGAGTATCCTCTTCCCTTGCGCTCTCGGGCGATCTTGGGTTTAAGAGAAACGGTTACTAACTCTAGAACTTGGACCTGTTTTGGTGGGAAAAAGTACTCACCCCAGGACGACTCAGACCGGTAGCACCCTGAACCCAAGGGACTTCCAGCCGGTATATAAAAGTGGGTTCTTGAGGAAAGCCCAAGAATCACGAGTGTGGTTCCGATGAGATAGATCCGAAAGGGGACTTTTTCCACATGGATCATGCCCCACGAATGGAATGCCCGAATTAAATATACCTTTTTTTAGTGTCCAACCGTTCTTTGGCCGTTGCTTGGTATAGTGCAGGGTACAGTATCATGCCCAAACACACTCACTACTGATCCCCTTAAGTAGAGATAATAGTTCTTGGGAAGTCACTACCCACGAATTCAAATTTAGTGTGCTCGAATGACGTTAATGAGCCGTGGAGGGGAGTTAATGCCACCAAAATTCTAAGCTATCCGCTCTCAAGAAGGAAAGTTGTTTATCACCAATCCGGGGTATATCGGTGGGCTATACCAAGTATACAAACCCTTGGCCTATTGGCCTTTTAGGATTGTACTTGTCTCATGTGTGCTTGCTTACACCAAAACATCGTGCTTGTTAAGTGTTTTCTATATTTTCAAACAATATACACAATATTCACAAATCTGGACACAAATAATCGACCTTAGACACCTCAAACTTTTCAACAAAACATAAAAAAAAATCTCAGTCCCCATTTTGAACTTAGACTTTGCATTGTTCATCTTAGTCATCATTTTGAACCTAGACTTGGCATTTATAACATTAAGTCCTTAGTCAAACATCATCATCTTAGTCCTCATATTGGCCTTGACAACCTTGTCATCTTGTATTAATCATTTACTTTGGAAAACGTCATCATCATCTTGCATTGTCATCCTTTATTCCAAAAATAAATAAAAAATTAGTGACATAACTTGTCATCTTAGTCTTCATTGTCCTTTGGCATTAGTCATTTTCTTTAGACAACATTGTCATATGGCATCCCTTATTGTCAAAAATCCAAAAACATAGTCTTGCATTGTCATCCTTTATCCAAATAATCCGAAAAACATAGCTTGTCATCATCCTCACATTTAGTTGTCATTGGCGTCATCCTTATCTGAGAAAATCCCTTTTACGGTTGAGATTAGGCTTCAAAGACAATAATGACAAATGAAAAACTTTGGACAAGATTCCAATCCCAACATCAATGATAACACTTTTGACACAAACCAACATTGGAATTTTTCCAACCCATTTCACAACATGAACATTCAATCTTCCATGAACATGCCATCTTCATCACAAAATCCTTCTGAACCATTCATACAAAGAGACCAAAATGGATGAGTATATGCAAAAGACTTAGAAGCTGCAACACAAAATCCTAATATAGTCTCCTTTGTAGAAAAATCAATCTTACGTGACCCTCAAAGGTATCTAGCCATGCTTTTAGACCAAGGGGCTAAGTTACCATAAGGATTTGACATAAATACTTTGCCACCTCCATCTGTCTACCCTCACCATCAACAGTTGCTTGACATAAATCCTACTAGTAATTCACAACAAACGTCCACTTATCACCCTTATCCTAACCTTGACAAGGGAAGCCAACTGTCCACTAGTCCATTCCAAACCTCCATGTCATATTCTGACCCTTCACCTATCAATCCTATCCAAGTCTACATGCCTTATCAACCATCTACCAACTCATGTCAAGTCCTCACATCATACCATATTGATCTCGTCCAAGACTCCAAGTCCTATTTTAGTCAACCTTACACTAATCCAGCTCAAGACTCCATGGCATATCTAGTTGAAGTCCCCATGTCAGATCCTATGCCATCACATCCTAATCCAGTCCAAGAATCCATGTCATATCCGGTCCAAGTCTCCACGTCATACCCTAGTCCTTCACATACTAGTCCAATGCAAGTACCCATGTCATCCTAGTCCTTCATATACTAGTCCAGTCCAAGTTCCCATGTCCTATCCTAGTCCTTTGGTCATTAATCCTTTTCAAGTCACCCCCTCACAAGCCACATCTAGTCATGAAAATTCTATCATAGTCCAAAGTCAAATCCCATTTAATAAACTTGAGGATACATGTCAAAATGAAAGTCCAAAGCATGACCTTATAATGTCACCCTCATGTCAAGAACAAGGTAGTGCATCCCATGACCCTATCTCAAATTCCATTCAAGATGTCCTTCAAAATAATCATGACATCCAAAACACATCTATCCTTAACAAAAATTCTATTTTCAATTATATCATCTATGACAACCCCATCTTTGACCAAGCCCCTATTGTTGACCAAGAAGTCCAAAACGATCCACTCTTTGACCTTTACGTCATTCATGATCAAACTCTTGCTGACCCTATACAAGCCTCGACTATTGACACTTCCGACGATGAGACACTTGCCTTCATGCAAAACATAGACAATATTCCTCTGAAACAAGTATCTTCCACTAGAGACATGCTTGCATATGATCAAGTTATAGCTAAAATTATTGGACTCTATGACACTAAACATAGTGATGGCTTCGACATTGCCTTGGAAGCACCAACAAAATCATCTAAACTTGACATGTCACATGATCAGGCCAAAGATATCAGTCACGAATATGTCCAACATGAAAATGAAGCTAAGACACTTTATCAACTAGGGTCATCTATCTTTCTCAAAGCAAGCTTTCTTGCAAATGAAAATATTACAAGTGATAGTGTCCATAGACATCATGATGGGTTAGCATCTTGCTTTCAAAATAATAAATACCCCATCGCTAACAAAATCTATCAAAGCATGCAATATCAAGGCAAAGGACTAGGCATACATGAACAAGGCATTTGAGAACCAATACAACTTTAGAAAAATTACAAATATCAAGGTCTTGGGTATTCTTCAGTCAACAAATCAAATGATGTTAGTGATACTTCCTCAATATTGGAGGCAACCTTGTCAAATACAAATGTTAAAATGGAGTCCATGAGAAATCTTTGTCATACGATTGCTACCAACACCCCCTCCACCCACACCATGCACCGTCATTCCATCATAAATAAAAATTCCCTTTGGAACCAATAAAAACAAAAGTCTTACAAGTCAAAAAATCAAAATCAAATGTCAAAGGCCTTTGAATCAAACAAAAGGGCAAGTGTACAAATGAAATTAAAATGGATCCCAAAGAAAGATGGATCAAACATAGACACCAAGTCAAATACAAAAGTCAATCACAATGTGGAGCTACAAGCAAAGAGGACTCTCACATACAACAAATGTCAACCTCCTTCAAAATGGTCATCAATCAAGGCATATAAAAGTGTTGGTTCCAAACACCATCCCTCCAAAATCCATCATCCACCATCCCAAATTTGGAAAATAAAAAGTGATTCATCCAAACGTCCAAATAACCTTTCCACATCTACCATCATCTTTTGTAATCCTACATCTCGCCTAAAGTCCAAAAATCCCACATCACAAATCTGTCACATCTTGGCAGCAACTCTTTACTGCAAGGACTCTCATGGCACTCTATCGCGATTTGCGTATTCTGATAAGGCCAACTCTAGTATTAGAAAAGATCACAATGACATCAATCAGTTGTATACAAACGCTACAATCCTAACAAGACTACTTCAGACAGGACATTATTGGCATATTATGGCACCAGTCTCTACATCGGCACCATCAGTGGATTTAGAACAATCAGTGGTCATCTAAAGCATCTAGGCTATCTGCAAAATCATAAATACCAAAAAATAAAAATTGAAAAATTAAAAAATCATCACCCTGATGAAAACCTGGCAAACAGGCATCTTGGTGACACCAAAAAAATAAAAGTCAAGAAAATAGTAAAGAGAAAAATTTCATTCTACGGTGAAAACCTGGCAAACAGGCACCCTGGATAAGTACCATGATGAAAACATGGCAAACAGGTGTCATGTGTAAAATAAATCTTCTATGTGGACTCTTACACTTGGGGGAAAGTCGTCTCATATCCTATGCCTTCCTCTTGACATTGGAATCCATCCATTTAATCCATATCATTTCCACCTATCTTGGTCTTGACATAAAATTGGCACACATAAATTATGCTTTGGGAAAACTCTTGACATGTCTATCCTTCGATTATACATAATTCACAAAACATCATGTCATTGACCGTCATAGTCTTATTGTCCTTATATGACATAGTCCTTGAAAATCATATGACAATTCACTTAGTCTCATGTCTCCCGTCCTTTACCAAGGCCACCTCTTATACTTTCATGTATGTCACCTATCTTGGTTTTCCCTTGTCAAACGGTCTAAGGATGCTCCATCATCCCATTTATTCCTAACCAAGTCATTCCAAATGCAACGAGTCTAATTCATACAAGCACATTATGCAAAATTTTACTTGACTATGTTCCTGACCCAGCTGGGTATGTGCAGGATCATCATGGAAAAAATAGGCCCTTAAGTGGCAAAAAATTCAGAAAAATCAGTGTTAGGCAACTTGACATAAAAATTTGAATAAGTTATCTATATTATTTCAAAAATATGTAAGAATAGAATATGTAGAAAATTGAATGTAGTTTCTAAACTACTAGGTTTATTTAAAAATAAATAAAATCTATATGGTGAAATTTAATTTCAATGCTGTGATACTTGATTTTAGGAAAAAAGCAAAGAAGTAGGTGTCTGTCTAACCACCCTAATCATAATAAAATGATAATATTTTTTTATAAGATTTTATATATAAGTAGAGGACTCATGTCCAAATGTGATGCATATTTTTTGTAATTTTTTCCAAGTAAATAATTAATTATGAATTTTTTATTACGACTTTTAAAAATATAAAAACTTGTATGTCTGACCACGTGCTTGGTCAAAATTTCATGAAATTTATTTTTATTTTTAATCCTATAGTATGTAAAGCATAGAATGTGATTCATGTTTTAGATTCAAAAAAGTGATCTTGTTTGAAAGTTATGGATGTTTTTCAATCGCCTATCAATCAGGGACTTTAGTACAATTCTAATAGAAAATGAATCATAATTCATTATTAAATTCAAATTAAAGCATAATTTATATTGGTGGAAGCTGATAATCTCCTCCTAAAAACCCTTTTGTTTCATCAATTTTGGGTAAAAGAAAAGTCGTCAGCCACATACCCTACAAATACCCATAATATTGCCACTTTTTGGCCCATCATGATCATGCACATACCTGGCTGCAAACCTTGATACTTTCGTCACATAATCATCATCGTCCTCATGTTGTTTCGGGATGCGTCCTTCCCACGTTAAACAACATTGTCATCACCTATCAATTGGTATTCAGCTTGACTAAGGGCACAATCATGTTTGTCCTTGGATTCTCATGTGTAGGCATCAATCATATGCATTTGTCACAATCCTCTTAAACGTCAAAATCTAAAAAAAATCATAAAACGAAAAAAAAAAAAGTCCTTAAAAAAATCTAAAAAAATCATAAAAAGTCCTAAAAAAAGACAAAAACATCATAAAAAGTCCTAAAGAAAGACCAAAAATATCATAAAATGTCCTAAAGAAAGACCTCAAAATCATAAAATGTCCTAAGAAAAAACACAAAAACATCCAAATCAATGTCAAAATCATAAAAATACAGTCAAAGTCAGTCATGTTAGTCAGTCCTTGTCATAGTCGAACTATGTTGTCTTTGCACATTTGCTATGTAGGCAAGGCCATAAGTCGATGAGTCCCCAAGACATTAGGTCAGTCCTTTTAGGTTCGTCTAAATAAAATCATGGCATTTGTCACAATCGTCACATCGTTCTAATAAGTTATACATAGTCAAACTCAGACACAGGTCAGTCATTTGAAACGCCAACATCAAAATTGGTCAAAATCAGACAACATAATCCAATCAATCATACAGTCAACATCAGTCAACTTGCCAAAACATATTAGACAAAACAATGTCAATCTCATCACTCTTTTGTCTTCTTCAAGCTGTGTCCTTCTTGGAGTTGGACCTCATCAAAATTTCCTTTGCCCTTTTCAGGATGTGTCCTTCTTGACAATAGGCTTCGTCAAACTATCAACACCATCAAATTGGCAAAACTCTTAAACTATCAAAACTATCAAATCGACAAGAAATCAATCTTTGGCAAACAAACATTGGCAAACAAAATAAAATGGTTGTTAATCTTTTTGGTCTATCTTGTCTTATCTTTTGACTATCTTGGCTATTTTTTCTTATATTTTTACTGTCTTGACTTTTTGGTCATGTTACTAGCTACCTCGAGGATGTCCCATGAACGATTTAGAGGTGTGATGACATCTCTTGGCCTATTTCATTTTCTTTGACTTATGTGTATGGATTGTCTCGACAAAAAGACTGGGGCAACATGACCCTTAGTATGAGTTAGGACATTCCTTGTCTGTGACTGTCTATTTTTCAAGTGGATGACCTTGCACACCTTGGTCTATGTCATATCATGGTGTTTGTTGTCCATTTGTGTCATTTTTACAGCCCAATGATAATTAAGAGAAATAAATATTAAAGTCCTATGTCAATGTTTTGAAGGATTTGGTCTAGGAACTAACATGCATCTTCTTTCGTCTTGTCATCTTCTCTATCTCATCTCATATAGGCATTGCATCCATATCTTCATCCATATCTTTTGCACTAACATTTCTTTGTCTCTTCATATTCTAGTCTTCTCATTAATTTTGAGAGCACACCCATGTTCTTGAAACCTGTCTTTCCTCTCGAGGGGGCATACCATAACCCTCCTCGTCATTCTTCCTCATTTTATTTTGTATTGGGGCATATTTTTAACTTATTTTCTTTGTCACAATGCAACAAGCGGCATTATGACAGAGGGGCAAAATGTAGACACCTAAAAATGACCTAGGCCTACAAGCTTCATTTTTACCACTTTTGTCCTAACATAATTATGACATTTAATTATGTCTTTGGTCCACATTCGACTATTGATTAAATAATTCATAATTATTTAATTAATTCATGTCATTTTACTCTACATGATTATTAAATAAATAAATTTTATTTATTTATTAAATACGTCATTAATTGTCTAAGTCTTCTCTTAATTAAATAAAATTCTTAATTTATTTAATTAGGTTCGATACACTTTATTCTTTCTGATTATTAAATAAATAAGTTTATATTTATTTAATATATCACTAATTGTCATAATTAAATGAATTAATTAATTTATTTAATTATTGGTCTTATCTCCTAAATTAAATAATTAAATTTAATTATTTAATTGGAAAATTAATATTCTTCTCATTTTAAATAAATTAAATTATTTAAAATGTCATCTCAATCTTAACTGTCAGTTCATTTTAGTAAATAATCTGAAAATTGATTATTTATTATTTCACAAAATTCATATTTTGAATTAACTTAATTCAAAATGGTAATTTTCCTCCAAAAATCAAGTAATCGGGCAGATTCTTGATTTTTCCAAATCTGATCTTTAGTTCAACTCTTATCTTCTTGATTTTTTGAAACTCATAAATCAGGCAGCCTTTATCCTCTTGATTTTCAAAAATCTTTATTTTCTAAATTAATTATTTCATTTATTCTCAACCGCTGATTCGATATTCTTAGATGAAATCTTGACCACTCACTTAAGGATTTTTCCCTAACCCTGATTAGGGATTATCAAATTTAATCTAGACCTCTGATTTTAGGTCTTTATCAAAGATCAATCTCATCCGTCCATTCAAAATGGCATTTTCTATAAAATGTCATTTTCCTCTCATTTTTGCATTAGTCAATATTTTAGACATTAGACGCACATAGATTCTATAGACATTTTAGCATTTGTCATCTTATTTCATTTAGTCTTTGCATATTTAGACATAGGAATTTCAATTGTATTATCATAGTAATAGGAATTTAGGCATTTATCAAATCCTTCAAAGCTTTATGTAGGACTTCATCAAGGTTTGCTCGCACAACGACTCTGAGGGCAACACGTCAACCAACAAGTAAGAAGGTGTTACAAAAGTGAATCATGGAAGACTCGGCGGTTTATAGGTATAACTGTTCTTTGCTTTAACTTCCATTGTGTTTTGTAATTACTTTGGGTATATTTTATATGCTTTATTGATTGAATCTAATCCCAAAAATAAATCCGCAGTTACACCTATTACTTGTAATGTTCCAGTAAACTTCACAAATGCATCTTAGATGGAACTCCATTCGAGTATTCCACAGAGAATAAATTTTTCCGTCAAATCTAGGACTATCCTTATTATAAGTCGCCATCTAGGACCACCTCAATTAAACTTCTTCCAAGGAACCTACTTTGATACCAATTGTTGGAAATACAAAGGAAGACAACTGAGAAGGGAGGGTGAATTAGTTGTCACAAAATTTCAAATTTATTCAACTTATTAACCTTATTCTCATATCTAATCAATAATCATGAAAGCATAAATGAACAACACATTAGAAACACAAATAACATGAAGATTTTTATGTGGAAACCCTATTAGGGGAAAACCCATAGTGGAGGTTAGTCCACAAGATTATACTGTGTTAAAAGTATAAGGAAATATGAATGGGGAATGCGCATGCATTTAGGAACAATTCCTAGAGCTCACTGCTCAATTACAAAAGTAAGACACACTATCTTACAAAAATATTCTATTTACATCCATCATATCTGAACTGAGAAAAATAGCATCTTCTAATGCCTGATTATAGTTCAGGTTAAGCTCATGAACACTTCTTCACTCTTTTTCACTCTTATTCACACTCTGTTATGCCTTCGCATGATCTAAACAATATTTTCACATAAGACACACACTTCTTCTCACATGCCTTCAAATGATAAAAAAATTGCTCATATATATCTACAATAAGAAATTACATTGCTACAAGTTGGCTTCAACAAAATAATAAAAAATAATATTAACAATCAACCCAAATAAATAAAGATTATTCATGTGAATCAACCATGGTCGGTCATAACATAGTGAAGACCCAAACTAACATCCTCAAACATGAAACACTTCAATTAATTACTCCTCGAAGATCCACAACGCACTACAAACACCTTGTCGGCCAAGAACATGAAAAATATGAACACGCAAGAGAAAATCTTAGATCACGAGCACAATGATCAATGCAGATGTTCAAAAAAGATAGAGCACAATCTAGAAATGTTTAGAAACTATTGGAAACAAGCAACACTAAGAGGGGGGTGAATCAGTGTTATGCAAAAATTAACTTTATTATCTTAACCATTAATCCACTTAGAAAATTTAATCAAAAGTAATATGCAGAAACATAAAATAAGAAACCACACAACCATAACACAAGAATTTTTATGTGGAAACCCTACTAGGGGAAAAACCATGGTGGATGGCCAATCCACAATAAGTTCTAAGTATACCCAAAAGAAGTATTACAAAATGGGAATGCACTTGTATTCAGGCTCACTACCTAGAGCTCACTACTCAAAAATGGACTCATTGTCCTTACAATAGTTTGGAATAGATCAAAAAGAGAATGAACTAAATATATAACATATACCAATGCTTGATTACTATTTCGGTTAAGCTCTGATGATGAAATTTTGTCCTAACGAATGATACTGAACTTCTTCCTTGTTCTGCTCAAGTTTGCACACAAAATATTTATGCACAAGTGAAACTGCACATGATGTCACTTAAACACTCCTTAGACATTCACAATGGACACCAATACATCTTCTACATTTTCCACAATGATATATCCAATCATCTAAATATATCTGTGACTAAGGATTTAATCGCCACAATTTAGCTCAGCAAAACTTAATAATATTTGCAACTTGTCGGCCCAAATCATGAACAATTTTGATGCCTATCCAAACAAGTGGGCTAGACAATAGCTAGGACCAATAATTTAACAATTTATTTTGATAATAACTTAAATAAGTTCCAATAATTACTTTAACTTAAGTTGTAACACCTTGCAACAATCCCCCCAACACAAGCGTGGGGTTTGAACCCGTGACCAACTTTGATACCAATTGTTAGACTTGTCATTGTACCAAAAGATTGACCTATCAATGCCTAATACAAGCTTCGGTTAAGAACCACAAGAGTGGTTAGACCATGTCACAAACCTAAGTGCTTAATGCTACAAGGAAGACCAAGGGTCACACCTTGCAACACAAACATCACAAATGACCAGAGAAGCATTTGTATCAAGTAAACTTACTGAAATCACATCATCTTCATTTAGGAACACCAATTGAAGTAACAAAAAAAACTATCAAAATACAAATCTTCATAATTTGATCAAACCTTCATGAAGATCTCTGAAACTCATCATGGATAAACTAGATATACTCAACAAGAAACCATTTAGTCTACATCCTTTGAACAACAACATATTGAACTCACTGATAGACTAAACTTCACTTCACTACTGACAACCTACAACTCTTTTTATTACAATTTTCTCAATATACTTGACATATATAGCTTCAAATGCATTAATTCTAATAGTGTTGACATCAATGACAACCACATATGGGTTGTGCAGGATCATCATGAAAAAAAAGGTCCTTAAGTGGCAAAAAATTTAGTAAAATTAAAGTTAGGCAACTTGACGTAAAAATTTGAATAAGTTATCTATATTATTTCAAAAATATGTAAGAATAGAATCTATAGAAAATTTAATGTGGTTTATAAAGTACTAGGTTTATTTTAAAAAAGAAAAATCTATTTGGTGAAAATTTTAAATTTCAATGTAGTAGTACTTAAATTGTAGGGAAAAAATAAGAAGTAGGTGTCTTTCTGACCACCCTCACCACAATAAAATGATAATTATTTTTTATAAGATTTTATATAAAAGTAGAGGACCCATGTCTGGATGTGATGCATATTTTTTTGTAATTTTTTTCCATGTAAATAATTTATTATGATTTTTTTTTTAGAAATTTTAAAAAATATAAAAACTCATATGTCTGACCACCTTAGCTTAGTCAAAAATTCATGAAATTCAATTTTTTTTTTAATCCTATAGTATATGAAGCATAGAATGTGACACATGTTTTAGATTCAAAAAATGTGATACCATTTGAAATCTATAGATATTTTTTAATCAGACTATCAATCAAGACTTTAGTCATAATTCAAATAGAAAATGAATAATAATTATTTATTAAATTAGAAGTAAAGCATAATTTATATTGGTGGAAAGCTGAGAATCTCCTTTAAAAACCCTTTTCATTTCATCGATTTTGGGTAAAAAAAAAGTTGTCAGCCACATACTCTACACATACCCATCATATTGCCACTTTTTGGCCCATCATGATCTTACACATACCCATATCAGCAACACAACCACAACATCCAACAAATTGGAACATGATGATGAAGAACACCTGAAGTATGTTGATGTTGCAAACTTTTCCAACGATGAACTAGTGTTTGCTATAATAGACGTGTAGTGTCAAAAAATATCGTCGATGACATTTTTACACTTGTTTGGGCCTTGCTTGTGAAATTGAGCTTAAGGATGTCGTGACTCAATGTTGTAAGGTGTTTGACACGCTCACATTAGGTCTTATTCCCTTGTGAACTAATGAATTTAAATGGTACCTTACTAAAGTGTTGTGAAGCGTTGTAACACACTTTCACACTTTTCTAAGGTTTTATTAATTAATTGAACCTAATAAATCTCTTTTTAACCTTAATTATGCCTTGTTTGAAGTGTTGTAACATAATTTCACACTTTTCTAAGGTTATAATTTTAATAATTAGGCTTTCTTATGCTTTAATTGGTATTATTTTGCATCCACAAGCCTCATTTAATGCATCTTTTTCAAGGATAATCCCAACACAAATCAACATCCAATCATAATTCAAGTGCTTTCGGGTTGTGTGGCCCAAGTTTAGTTATTTGGGACTCATTCACCACCTTGGGTGAATGAGTCCCGCTTAGGTTTTTGGGTCCCAATCCTGGTTTCACACCTTTCTAATAATTTTTGAATTTGGTCCCATAAATTATGCCTAATGGGACTCATTCACCACCTTTTATGGCCCAAAATTAAAATTAGTTCAAATTCTTGGTGGGATTTTATCCTCCTAGATCTGATGTCAGCTTGTACTATTGTAATTTTGAGAATTCTTATATAATTAAGTATAAATACAAGGTTATTTCACTCATTTTCACCTAAGACTTTTGTGAGGGTATTACTATAGCAATTTTGAGTTCACAAGAGAATTCATGGGCATTCAAGAGTAGGTTTCTTCATCAATTGTTGCAGTAATTGAAGATCCATTATCATGCCAATATTATCAAGCATCAAGCATGTTATTGAGCTAGTGTTGTGATGTAGCATTGAAGATCCAAGATCAAGCATTTTTCTACTTATATTCTCAAGATCAAGATCTACATCCTTCATGGCCATTTCATGTTGAGCTTTGGATTTAAAAGATGTCATTTACAAGGAATAATTTGAGGTATCATTCTCCATAATTCATGTTCTTTGTTTCATGTTTCATGCCTTCATTTCATTCTCATAATTTTGTTTAATTACCTCCAAGGGGTTTGACCAAGGCAAACCCCTATTCCCTAACAATCAACACTTTCTCTCTCTATCTCTATCTCTCTCTTTGTGTGATTGTAGATATAGGTGTCATGGAGCTTGAAGGACCTTTGAATATTAGGTTACAAGATTGGGAAAATTTGTTGGAATTTTCGGGTATGTGCAGGATCATGATGGGCCAAAAAGTGGCAATATGATGGGTATGTAGCTGATGACTTTTTTTTACCCAAAATTGATGAAATGAAAAGGGTTTTTTAAGGAGATTCTCATCTTTCCACCAATATAAATTATGCTTTACTTTGAATTTAATAAGTAATTATTATTCATTTTCTATTTGAATTATGACTAAAGTCCTAATTGATAAGCTAATTGAAAAACATCTATAGCTTTCAAATGCTATCACATTTTTTGCATCCAAAACATGCATCACATTCTATGCTTCATATACTATAGGATTAAAAAGAAAAATTGAATTTCATGAATTTTTGACCAGGTTAAGGTGGTCAGACATACGAATTTTTATATTTTAAAATTTAATAAAAAATACATAATTAATTACTTTCTACTAGGCAAAAAAAATTACAAAGAAATATGCACTCACATCAGACATGAGTTTCTCTACTTATATCTAAAATCTTATAGCAGCTGAAGAGTTGGCTTCTGCTTCACAGGAAAATTCCACGATACCTAATTTTTATTTTTTCCCAAATTTAAGTACTACTATACTGAAATTTCCTAAATTTTCACCTGAAATATTTTTATTTTTTAAAACAAACCTAGTAGTTTAGAAACTACATTCAATTTTCTATAGATTCTATTCTTACATATTTTTGAAATAATATAGATAACTTATTCAAAATTTTAAGTCAAGTTTCCTAACTCTGATTTTTGTGATAATTTTGCCACTTAAAGGCCTTTTTTTTCCATGATGATCCTACACATACCCTCTCCCCTCATTTACAAGGTTCCTATCTTCAATAAAAAGTCACCTACAACTCCCTGAAATTAGAATTCCATATATGGAAATAAAGAGGAACTGAAAGAGTAGTCATTGAAGACCATATTTAAACTTTGAAGACCAAAA
>VDFB02058242.1:151084603-151324657 GCA_007258455.2 Sequoia sempervirens
AGTGGCATTTAACTAAAGGAAGAAATAACGTGAGCATGTAATGTGTTGCTACATATGTTCCACGAAGAAGAAAAAAGTGAAAACTAATAAATAATGCGAGTGGGTTATAACATGCTTGCGTTATAGTTTTTTTTGGGAATCCCTGAGCCTTAGCTTTGGTATTTTCCTTGGAATACCAACGCAAAGGCTTGGAGGGCAATCCCAATGACCAGAGATGTGGTTTTCACAAATTCTACAATTTTTCACATAATCAGGTTCGTGCTCACCGTCAGGATTGAATTTGGTACAATATCGACAAAATCGAACACATGGGTAATGTTAAGCTCTCTCTTAGCTTTCCAACGATATAATGTTTTTCACTTTTTGACAATTCTAGGCCTTTCATCCATAATTTCTTTTGTTTGTATGTCTTTTTTTTGTCAAAAAGTAGTATTTGGGTTTTTTTTTCATTATAAATTAACCATTCATCAAAATTTCAAATAAATTACATTTTTAGAAACTAGACTACATTCTACAAATTTTAAAAAATAAAAATTTAAAAAATTCTTTTACTTTCCAAAATTTGTAGGGGGAGCACGACCAAAATTCTACCTTTTAGGAAGTTCCCACTTAGAAAATTAGTAAAAATCAAATATTCATTAAAAAATAATCAGAAAAATTATGCATCAACTAGATGTTGTTAGCTAACTTCTAACCATAGCAATTTTAAAAATACTAAAAAAAAGTTCACCGTGGTTAGGTAGTACAAGAGTTGCGATGTTATGTTTTTCTGACGAAAACAACACCAATTTGTGTACATACCTCTTTTGAACGCCTTAATCTCAACCATTTTCAAAATAAATTAGTATTTTAGAAAGTAGACTCGGAGCACTTTGATCCTTGTTTTTATTCCATCTCAAAATTTTGAGTGTAACTATACTCAATTTCATGTCCAAGGTCAACATTTCCTGATTTAAAAAAAAAGTGGCCACTTAAGCCCCCTTTTTGGGAACCATCTTGGTGCACTTAACCTAAAACACTTTATTAAGCAATGGTGTTGTGGTATTTTATCACACCCAATCATTAAGAAATTATGGCATAAAATCCCCCTTTTTTTATTGGCATCTGTGAGAAGAGAAAAACAATAGATTTTTTAGAGAAAAATTAAGGAGCACTGACGAGATCTTTCATTGCATGAAACAACAAATTATGGAAAAGTTAAATTCAAGTGTTTTTGGTCTTTCAAAAGTTATGCCAAATTAAAAGGATCTTCGAATAAAATAGCTATTGGGAATAAATCCTAATATGACTAAGATTAACTGGGCCAACTTATTAAGTAGAAAAATAATAGTTTGAGAGCCTCCGCCAATTGGTTGGGTTAAATTAAACTTCAATGGATGTTGCAAAGGTAACGTGAGTTTTGCTGCAATGGGTTGTTTTCTCATAGACCATAAAGAGAAGTGTATAGAAGCCTATGCTAAATGTCTAGGAGTTGCTACTTGTGTGGAAGGAAAAGTGATTGTTGCTTAGAGAGGAATAAAGAGGCTCAATGAACTTGGTTATACTAAGTTCATCATTGAGGGTGACTCAAAATTGATTATTGAGTCTCTTAAAGGTGTGGTTGAGCCTTGATGGAAGATTAAGAGTATGATCCAAGACTAGAAAAGAATGATTAACTCTTTGGATCAGTATATTTTGCACCACATTTTTAGAGAAGGTAATAGTGTTGCGGATTTTTTTTCAAATGTTGGCCTTTCTAAATTCCATTGGTTTTTTGGGAAGTTTTAGAATCTCTCGCATAGGATAAAGATATGGGTTTCAAAGGATTGTTTGAGTAGTGTTAGCTCTATTGATAAATAAGGTCTTTCAAATTACTCATAGCATGAGTTTTAAAGTTAGCTTTAGCACTTGGAAAATACTTAGCTTTTACCACTATTTTTTGAATTTAAATTTTCTAGCTCATCTTTTGACATGTATGAGGGATAAAATGGCTATTATTAAAGTGTTTTTGCTTACGTCGGCTCTTATAAGTTGTTTAACCATGTGTTTCTATATGATGTAGTGGGCCTATAAGATTGATGGGATGGAAAAGGAAAGTGATAGTGATAAGAATTTGTTCAATCAAAACTCATCTAAGAATTTGGGGAGCTTGGATAAGGAAAATGGTAAGTAAATGAAAAATATGGACAGATTTATTCCTTACAATAATATTTTTTTAAAGGGAAATCATTTGAAACTGATAATGGTTAAAGAAGGTGATAGTTATGGAATGACGAATTGATTTTTTAATATAATTGTAAAGGTCGTGAGGATTAATTTACTCATGCTTTTTGGATGGTAGAGTACTTCAATGGAGGATTTTCACAAGATTTAAAGGTCACCTTTTGATAAATGTCACCTCACTAATTCCCGTAATACTAGAGATATTTTAAAATATTTCATCATTATCAAAATGTGTGATCTTCTTTGCATGAATTATGGGTGTTGGCCTAAGATTATGGAGGTTTAGCTAAAAATACATTTGGCCTCAAACTATAGAAAATACCTTATTAAGATCTTTGGTGGACCTTTCTAGAATATTGGTTATTTTGGTGTGGGTTTCTTAGATATTGTGTGGGCTTCTAATTTCTCCCTCAGTGATTATTATTATTGTTACATTTAGTGGAGGGTTAATTTCTTTCACAATTGTGTAGAATTTTTTTAGGAAAAAGTGAAAAAAAATCCTACTAGTTGTAGAATTATCTTGGCGGTCCCTAGAAAGTGGTTAGAACCACTCTCCTATGTTCCCTTGCAAAAAAAATGTTGAGCTCTGGAAGCTCTTTCAACATGCTAGCATGCCACCATTTTTCATGGAAATGAAGGGTTATAATGACAATATTACATCAAATTTTTATAACTCATGGTGTGAAGATAGGGTTACAAAGTAGCATAAAATTTGTGGCAACTCCAAGGTTAATTGCAAAGGTGTCTAGTCTAGTTTGTAGTGGTTTGAAAATGGAAAAAAAAGCAATAGAGAATATTGATCAAAGGTTCATTGATAGTTTCCTAGAAGGTGAGAAAAACTTCAACACTGCTAAAGTGGGTATGATCATGAAAAAATCTCCACACCATATTTCACATTGGAAGGAAGGTATACTACTATCCATATGTATCATTTTCATTTTCGTAACCATATTCAAAGGAAGGAAAAAATGAATACACCTTTTTTCTTCTTTCATATCTAAAGCAATGTAAGGCCAAAGGGGCTTCATATCCCCTTCACCAAGGCCTAATTAAAAGGCTATACAACCATGTTTTTGTGAGAATTTCTTTTCCTAGCACCTTTGTTGTGAATGACAACAAAAATACTAAATCCTTGAATAACTTGCACTCCCCCACCCTAATCACAACCCTCGCAAGAAACAAAGTGAGTCTTTCCCTTCGACTAAGGATCAATTGAATGACAATATCCCCTAGAGAACTATTTTTGAAGGAGGGGAAAATGGGTTTACAGGGACCCGAAACTATAAAGTTTACAAACAAAATATAGGATCGTCAAATACACCATAAACAGATCGACTGTAAAAGCAACAACAAGACAAAGCCACAGCCACCAAAAAAGTGAGTGAAGGCCACATAACCAAAAAACCAGACAAAACACAAGCAATAACTAAATTTGGGCCTTTAATATTTCTGTAGTCTCAGCTTCCAAATCATTCATATCCTGAACCCCCTTCTTTAAAATTTGAATCATCTGGGTAGTAGGAGGTGCACTTTCTTTTAAGGTTGGCACAGGTTCTTTTTGATATACCTTGGTCCTCGTTCTTTCTTTTATCATTGTCCTCTTCCCAGTCAACAACCAGTGAACCTTGTTGTGATTTTTCCAACTTTTCAAACATTGCATTGATGATGATGGCATTGTGTCTAGCCATTTTATGGTTTTGTTCCACAATAGTTTTCATGTTATTTTTTATTTTGACCATTTTAGCTTCCAAAGTCTTATACTTTTCCTCAGTGCCACCTTCTCCTATTCTAGTACTGTTCTTTTTCTATTTTCCTTCTTCATCACTAAGAGTGGCCAAATTTAGTTCTAGTTCCACCTCCTTGCTATTTAGAGCCCTGCTTATTTAATTTAGATCATTAATTTCTTGATAGGACCATTTCAAAACCCTAAAAATGTCACCAATGCCATTTCTTGCAGAGGCAAGAATATCGCCAGACTGAACCTGGTCTAAAATAAGGTTAACATCATCTAGTTTGGGGGAGCTAGGAAATCTAGTACCATCAACTCTGAAAAAGACAAGAGGGGAGGGCACAAAATTTTTGCTAACTTTAGGATTTTCAGCTTTGTCCTCCATAGAGTCTACAGAGTAGGAAACTAACTTATTGGAAGGGGAGCCCTTGAGAGTGGGACTATTTAAGGGGACTAGGCAGTCAGGGTAGGTCTCAGGGTTAACTTTAGAAAGCTAGGGTTTTCTAGGCTAGGTTTTCTTACTAGACAGCTCAGAGGATGGGTGCAACAATTCTCTCTTGGTAAGGTTGATTCTCCAAACCCCCACTATTTGTGTCATAGTCCTTAGATGCCATGGAGGTAACAAGTTTGGATAAAGTTGATAGGCTTTGATAATGTTCACATATTAACCTAATAAGACTAGGATGAAGAATAGGGTATCTCCTAAGATTTTTCTTGTGGTCCTCAAGGCTATTACTCAACGAACATAATAGATAATGAAGGAGAGAAATCCATACCTTATTGTTGAAGTGGTTAAGAATGGAAAAATGATGACCATAGAATCTGGTGAATCTCTCATCCAGGGTAATATACTCAATTATAACATGAAGCACGTTTCTCCACAGTGCCTTGATGGTGTCAATTTTGAAATAGCTATTGGAAATTTTGACCACTTTCATTTTCTCCTTTTCCTTCTTAGGGAATTTGATTACTGCCTTGTCAGAAAACATTTTGTCATGATAAAACTTCACACCTTCAGTGGAAATTCTAGTCACCTCCCCTATAATTTTCTCATTCAATTTCACCTTTCTCCCAAAGAGGATTATTTCACCATTGTTCTAGTTCTTCTCAAAATATTTTGTGGCCATAGTATCAGGCCCATGAATTTTTTCTAGAAATGGAACTAGCCCACCTCTTACAACCTACTTCTAGACCTTATCATTCCTCATGTGCACCTCATAGATATTTGGCTCTACTCTTTTCCTTTCCCCCCATTTTCATTTGCACCTTACTATAGACTCTACCAGTGCTGAGCACCTGTTGCAAATTTACACATACATTCAAATGAATCCACAAATCATGCCACTTTTTCTTCCCAACTAATTAATATGACGCGGCTCCATCAAATCTCTTAATTTTGATGTACTTCGCCCTTTTCCCTCTAATCATTAAATGTATTTGCCTCTTTCCCATGTGTAACATCATAATCTAGTAAGGCCCTAACTTAAGCTCTCAAGTCCCTAAAATTATGCCACATGTTCAATCCTTGCCTCCTTACCCCTTCATTCACAAAGTAATCTACCACACTATTAGCTTCCCTGTAGATGTGTGAGACTTTTATTTTATCAAACTTGTCTAGAATAGAATTTGCTTCATCTATCCAATTCTTTATTGACCAAGAGGGGGGGTCCTACCTAAGAGACAGTCAATGATGTTTTTAGAATCCCCTTCAAGCCATAAATTTTTTATATTCAAATTATGAGCTAACTTTAAAACTTGAAAAGATCCTATAGCCTTTGCTACATGGTCGGTTTGATGTCCTAGGGAAATGGCCATAGCCACCATAAAATAACCATTTGAGTCCCTTAACACACCTCCACTTCTAGCCATCACTAGATTTCCCTTTGTAGTGCCATCAAAGTTGGCCTTAGACTAGCCAATTGGAGGAAAGGTCCAACACACACCCTCCCTACTTTTCTTAGCTGGCTTGGATGTAAAAGAAACATCCATTTTAATATTCCAATGCTTAGATATTATAAGATCATAGGGAGTACACATCACTGCTTCAAGGTTTAGATATTTTTCAAGAATCACATTGAAGTTTTCCTTTATAAACCTTTTTTTTTTCAAAAACATTATTCTCTGACATCTCCTTATCCCTAAAAGTCTGTTATTACATTCCTTCCATACTCTCCAAACAACAAAGGGAATATAAAATCCTATAACCTTTAAATGAAGGGATTTTGAATAGGAGCTTTCCATTGTAAATACAAATCTTCAATGGATAGGGGAAACACCCAAGAGATATTCCAGAGGGCTAATAATTTTCCCCATATTATGGAAACAAATGGGCAGTGGAGAAACAAGTGGATAGTTCACTCTGCCTCACACTTGCAAAGGTAACATCTATTGGGGATTTGAAATCCACGTTTACAAATATTTTCCACTGTAAGCACCTTATTATGAAGCATAATCTAGAAGAAGATATTGACTTTAGGAGTCAATTTTTTTATCCACACTTTAGACCAAAAGGGAGGGGGAGCTTGAGAAAGGGATAATAAATAGATAGCCGAAGAAACATAGTAGTTACCTGAAGGGTTGTCCATCCAAACAAGAATGTCATTTTGTTGAAACTAACCCAAACTTATAGCCCTTAAGGAAGATTGAAGCTGAGCCAACTCCTAACTAATCACACATAAATCCACCCAGTCTCCTTCATACAAATAATCTTTGAAAAACTCCCCAAAATTTGCTTTGCATAATTTAGCCCATCTATTGAATCTTTCAATTTTGATGATGGGTTCTTTCAAAATCCATCTATCGTCCCAAAATCTAGCTTGATTTCCACTTCTAATGTTCCATCCTATCCCTGATTCCAAGATTTTTCTTCCAGTAATCATATCATTCTAACAAGCCAATCCACGAGGTAGACTAGGAGAGTCCAACAATGTTTTGAGGGACATACAATTGGTCATATATTTACTTCTTAAAATGTCTTTCCATTTTCCTTTAGATGAGAAGGATCTCCATATTTGTTTGGCTAGAAGAGTCTTATTAATAATTCTTATTTTTCTAATACCTAAACCCCCCAAGGTTTTTGGTCTGCAAACCAAATCCCACCCTATAAAAGGCAATCTATTTATTTCCTCCACACTAGACCAAAGGAATCCTTTTTGGATCTTTTCAATGGCCTTAGTATATTTAGCAGGAATTTTGAAAAGGCTTAAAGCATAAACTGGGAGGTTCTAAAGAGAAGCTTTGAGAAGTTGAATTTTTCTAGCTTGGCTTATAAGAGCTCCTTTCCATCCTACCAACTTCTTTCTAAACCTATCAACCAACGAACACCAAAAGGAATCTAGAGGTTTAAGACATAATGGAAGTCCAAGATAAGAAGGTAAGGATTCTACTCTACAACCAAGGGTTCTTGCAATCTTGACCTATCTATGCTCAAGGGTATTGAAGAAAAAAAGGGAATTCTTTTGTCTATTGACCATCTACCCATGTTTTCCTTCTCATACACGTCCAAATATTTTTTTAGAGTCTTAGCCTCATTCATCGTAGATCTTACCATCAACATAGTGTCATCAACAAACTATTGGTGAGAAAAAATCAAATGAGAAGATGAAGGACTAAGACTAGCAAGAGACCTCTATTCAATCAATCCTTTAAGATTCCTTCCTAGACTCTCGGCCATTATTGTGAATAGAATACGTGAGATAGGATCAACCTGTCTTAGGCCTCTTGAATTTTGAAAGAATCTGGAAGGAGATCCATTCACAATAATATAGGTGGAGACCGTATTAACCAACTGATTCACCAATTGGATGACTCTACTGCTAAAACAAAACACTGTAAGAATTTTAAATAAAAACTCCCAATCAACACAGTCATAAGCTTTGGATATATCCAGCTTAAGAGGAAACCCTTCAATTTTAGATTCCACAAGTGAATGGATATTCTTATGTACAGTGACTATAGAATCTAAGATTTTCCTTCTAGGAACAAAACCATTCTACTGGGGGGAAATCAATGAAGGAAGGATAGAAAGGATCCTTGAAGTCAAAACCTTTGATATGATTTGATAGAAAGAGTTGCAGAGACTGATGAGTCTGAATGCCTCAAACTCCATAGCCCCAGGTTTCTTAGGAATAAGTACCAAAAAGTAGCAATTAGTTCCTTAAGGAGCCTTTTGGATCCAAATAATTCTTTAATAGAATTCACATCATTTTCAAACATATCCCAAAACCATTGAGAAAAGAACATAGTAAATCCATTAGGGCTAGGGGCCTTATTTCCTTCAAAAGAAAAGACAGCTTTCATGATTTCCTCCTTAGAGGGGATGGCCATAAGCTTTTCATTATCTTCCCTCTCAACAAACTTAGGGATAGCCTCTAATAGAAAATATTGGTCATTTTGTTTGATTTCCCCATTCACCGAAAGAAGGTTGTTATAGAAGAGGACAACTTTCTTTTTGATGTATTCCTCTTCCTCAAATCTCGTACCATTAACTTCTATGATAGAGAATCTATTGGAATCCATGTGTTTAGAAGAAAAAAAATGGAAGTACCTAGTATTTCTATCTCCAGCTGATATCCACAATACCCTCGATCTTTGCCTCCTAATGTTGATTTTTATATGATAGGGCTTTCCCTTGGTCAAAACCTTTTAGATAATTAAACCTTATGATGAAACAATAAAATAAGGACATGAAATATTAACATGAAATAATTCCTTGTGATATGTCTTGGAATGTAAATCTGCAAACTAACATGAAGTGGTAATGTAGAATGCAAACCTTTATCTTGAATTAGATATGAAACAATGCTTGCAAATGAATCTTCAATACTACATCAACACATTATCTCAACCACATTCTTGATGGACTATGCCTTTAACATGACAATATGATCTTGAATTGATGCAATAAAACCTTCATAATCTTCTTTTGAATGTCTTTGAAATGGTCTTGAATCATCAAGTGTGAATGTACTCTTGATTGCTTGAAAGTTGTAGGATTGCTTAGATGAAAGTATGTTCAAATTAACCTTATATTTATAGTAAATATAATGATTAACCATAAAATACAAATAATCCAAGCAAACATTAGATCTAGGATTGAAAATCATTAAAATTCTGCCACAAATAAATTCAAAAAGGGTTTCCTAGGTAAGGAGAAGCCATTCACCAACTTGGGAAAATGGGTCCTAGCACAATTTTCTAGGACCTAGCTTTGGGGGGATGAAATAACACCAAAAACCCACCTCAAATATGCCAAAACAAGAGTTTCCTAGGTTAGGAGGACCCATTTGCCCAAAGTGGTGAATGGGTCACACAATTTTCTAGGCCTCCAACTTTTCCAATGGAAACATGTTGTACAATATTATTAATGAATATCAGGATATATCCTTGAAAAATGCAATAATTAAGGCTTGAAATTGAATTAAATGGCCAATTAAGCTCAATGAACCTTAATTAATTAATGAAGCCCTAGATTATTGTGAAAGTGTAGGAAAAAACTTTACAACACCCTAAATAAGGCACAATTAGTTCTATATTATTAAAAAGGGTCCTAGACTCAATGTGCATGTGTACAACACATTACAACATTGAATAAAGACAACATTAGGCTCATTTATTGTTAATTATTTCCAAATGCCAGAAAAAGCGATACTTTTTCCATTAAAACATTTTACCCCCACTTTAGTGAGAGTTTTCCCTCATGACAAACTCACACTAAAGTAGACACTCAAGACACTTATGTATGCAACAATAACAAAGATACATAGTCATACCCTGTCAAAGAGAAAAAATAGTAAAGGAAAATAAAAGATCAAGCCAAAATTTCCAACACAATGTGAAACATGGCTATTTTCCCATAACAAGGATCAAGCTTTGATAGTCTGTCCAACATTATGTGGACCAGGTCTAGGCTATTTGTTTATAACATGCGTGCTCACTCTAGGGTACTAGAATCTTAGTCTATCCACTAGGTGAGTTATTCCAACGAAGTGGAAGATGAGAGAATCATATTAGTCTCCCATACTATACCAAAGTTATCCTCCTAACAACTTCGATAAGGCTCAATAATTCTATGCTTTTGAATTATTTTGAATGTTATGTCTATAATTTTTTGTTAAAAGGGGATTTTTCTTGGTTCATGTAAGGTCTTCTTCTTAGGGAACATCATGCCTAATGTCTCCAAGAGAGGAAAAGTCAAAGAGTATCATATCACCACTTATGGGATGCCGCATTCACATCATGCCACCAAGTGAAATATTATGCTTAGAAATATAACACTCTTGGAGGACATCAAACCCAATAACATTACCAAGAAAAGGACACGTCACAAAAAAAAAGAAAATCATTCCATGAAATATTCTAAAAGATGTCATTGATGTATGCCCCCACTTTAAAGTGGTTGTTAACACCATTACTATGAACAACTACTTTAAAGTAGTCAACACTTTCTCCTAAAACATGAGAGCTTTCCTTGGAAAACCCTATTCCCAGTCATATGTTCCCAAAATCAAGCTACGCCATGAAATAGGAAGGAAGGGTTTCCAACAAAAATACCATGCTAAACCCAGAAATAAGAGTATGTCACATGCAAGCCAACTTAAGGAATGTATTCCACATCCCTAGCTTGATCTTATATATACATGGAAGTCAGTTAACTAGCTAGAGACAACAAAAAGTGATATATGAGGAAAAAGCTATCTAACCCCATGTACCAAATTTGTACAAGACAAGGGTGAGCCGAGGATGGAAAATTGTATGCTGCTCCTTGCAAAAAGGAAATGATTTGCAATGAAAGTAAAACATGCAATAGTGATTATCTTATGATCCTACAACTATTACATGGAAGGGAGCAACATCTAATGTTATTGATCGTAATGAGTAAAAAAAGTATGGACTTGATGCCTATCTAATGAGATATTCCCACATGTAGTATCTACTAGTTTAGGATGCACCAAAGTACAGTAACCAAAACCACTAGTTGTTTCTTGCATGTCAGGCTCTATAGGGACATGGATACCTTGTTCTCTAGAACCACATCCTTTTCCACTATAACCGAGTTGTTTCATAAGTTCACAACCTCTTGCATAAATATTTTTAATTTCATTTGGATTTGGTGGTTGTTCATAATCGACTTCATCATAATTTTTTGTGTAATTTGCTTCTTCTTCTAAAGTGGTTGAGGTGGATACTTTTGAGTTTTGTGTTGAATTTTCTATTGACATTACTGCTTTTTCTTTTCCCTTTTTCAGACTCTTTGTTTGTGATCTTGTATTCACCAATGAATGTTGATGTGAAATCTAAGGAACCCCAATCATCTTATAACAATTTGGTGACTTCATCAATGTTCTTCTTGTGTTCTTATTTCTTGACTTCCACTTTTTCAGTTGCATACAATGCTTCCAAAGGATCTCATTCTTCTTTCACAAAAATAAAAATAAAAAATCAGCACAGAATCAACTTTGAGTGTATAAACCTTGTTGTCATAGATATATTTCATTTTAAGGTGAATGGTACAAGGTACCCCATTCATCTCGTGAATCCATGGCTTTCTTAAAACAAGATTGTAAGATAGATCATGAGGTAGAACATGGACTAGAGTTTGTAAGGTAACCTTTCCAACTTTAATAGTTAATGTGATGACTCCAAGCAGTTGTTTTCTTACATTATCAAACTCAAGAATAGATAAAGAATCAGGTTGAATTTGGATTTTTTTAGTGTCAATATTATTAAGAAGGTCTATAATACACACATTAAAGGTTGATCGAGTGTCAACAAGATTTTTGTTTATCTCTATTCAATTAACGTGAACTATTATCATTAAATATTCATTTTGTTTTTTGTACTTCTAAGGGAGGTAACTCATCTTGACATGAAGTAATTTCTAAGTTGGTTGAAGTTATACCTTGAATTTAGGCTACCACATCATTTGAATGCACATTAGGAGGGCTAGGAACTTGTTCTAAAGAACTTTGAGTCATGTTATGATAATGAGGGGAGGCTTGAATAAGGTCCTATAATGATATCTTAGCTAGAGTATTCTTTAGTTGATCAACCAGATTATACTCCTTTTTTCTTTTTAAAGACAAATAGGGAGAAGCAAGTAAGATATGGTTAGGTAATGGGAGGGATGTTTGAGTTGTTTGTCTTGGTTACAAATTGTTCCTAGTGTTATATGTATGAGCAATGATATTATAACTTGATTGCTGTGAAACATTATCAAGTTTCCTTTTAGGTGCTTCTTAGATAAGCACTGGTTTATTTTGAACTTGTGTTTTTTGTGAGGGTGGATAAATGACAATTTTAGGCTCAAGACAGTACTTCAAGGGATATAAAATGTGCATAACCTCAAAAGACTTATCCTTATTGTCATGATCTCTTAGTGAAGCAGAGTCTAATGTCACTTCATCTTCTTCATCTAAGGAAGCTTCATCATTATTGTTTGAAAGGCATGTTTCAATGTTCTCATTTTCTTCCACCATGATATCTTTCCTAGTAGTAGAGTTTTTAGGAGAGAAACAAACTAGATGATCATGACATTCATGTTGGCAACACAAGGGAAGACAACTAAGAAGGGGGGTGAATTATTTGTCATAGAAATTTAAACTTATTCAAATAATTAAGATTATTATCTGATTTGATTAATAACCATGAAAGCATAAATCAACAACACATCAAAAACACACATAACACCCCCAAGAGTTTTTATGTGGAAACCTTGTTAGGGGAAAAACCTCAGCGGAGGTCAGTCCACAAGATAATACTCTGTTAAAAGTATAAGAAATGAAAATATAGGGAATGCACTTGCATTTAGGTACACTTCTTAGATCTCACTGCTCAATTACAACAAGGCTAACCACCCAAAGGAAGACACACTGTCTTACAGAAAGAATCATATTACATCCACAGGGATTTGAACTGATAGAATAACATCTGCTAATGCCTAATCATAGTTTTGGTTAAGTGCATGAACACTTCTTTACTCTTCTTCACTCTTCTTCATGCTCTGCTCTGCCTTTAAATTATTTAGATCAATAATCACACATATACACACAGAAGCAGAGCTCAATTCGAATGAGAAATTGTTCTTATATATCTGCAACAAGAAATTCCATCCCTACATGTCGGCTTCAACAAAATAATAAAATGAATATAAAATGTCGGCCCAAAATACTAAAGATTGTTAATGTGAATCAACCAAGGTTGGCCACAAATTAGTGAAGACCCAAATTAACATCTCCAACATGAAAACACTTTAATTAATTACTCCTCAAAGATCCACAACATGCTACGACCACCATGTCGGCCAAGAACAAGAAAAACATGAACACACAAGAGAAAATTGCCAACCACAAGCACAATGATCAATGCAAACATGAAAAAAAGATAGAACACAATCTAGAAGCATCCCCAAACATCATGAATCACTATAGAAGTATCCACATCAACTGAGCTAACTAAAATCGCATCATCTTCAACCAAGAACACAAACTAAAGCAACATAAAAACTATCAAAATATAAATATTCATAACTCAATCAAATCATCACACGAAATTTTGAAAATTGACATGGATAAACTAGATACACTTAGCAACAAACCCTTTATTCCACAACCTCTGATAATCAACATACAAAACTTACTGACATATTGAACTTCACTTCACCATTGACAACCTGCAACTCATCTCATTACAATTTTTTCAATATCCTTGACATATACAAATTCTAATGAATTAATGCTAATAGTGTTGACATCAATAAAAACCAAATATTAGTAGTACAACCACAACATCCAACAATATACCCCTTTGGGATTGATGGAAACACATGATGTGAAAAACACCATCGACATAGCTAACTCTTGACACTTACTCTCCCTTAGATTCTGACTCATTTCCTCCTCAATTCTTTCACATGATCTTCTTTCCCAGAAATTTTTTCACATGGTATTTTCCCCCTTTGACATCAATGAAAAAGATCTCTTCTATACAAGCTCTGAACCACATATATGAACATTTGAACATCTGACTACTCCCCCTAAGTATCAACCACCACAATATCAATCCAGATCAAGATATGACTTTGAAATGCACAGACTGATGCAATGCAATGCATCCTTAGTTTTCATTAAGAGGGGTAATCACCCCTAACTTCCCTCTGAGATACTCAAAAGTATCCTTAGGCAAAGACTTGGTAAAGATGTCTCATATCTACTCCTTATTAGGAACATACTCTAGTCTGACTTCCTTTTCACTCACCTTTTCTCTCAAAAAGTGAAACTTAATAGATATATGCTTTTTCTTTGAATGTAGCACCAGATTCTTAGATATGTTAATAGAACTTGAATTATCATAGAATATAGAAATAGGCTCATTATACACAACTCTGATATCCTTCAACATCTACTTCATCCATAGGACTTGAGTACAATTGTTAGCAACAACAATGTATTTAGCCTCTGCACTAGATAAGGAAATGGTATTCTTCTTCTTACTTAACCATGAAATCAACTTCTTACCTAAGAAAAATGCTCCACCACTAGTACTTTTCCTGTCATTTACATCTCCTTCCCAATTATCCTTAGTAAAGGCACTCAAAGTAATATCATCATCTTTAGGATACCATAGGCCAAAGTCAACTATTCCATTCAAGTATTTGAAAATTCTCTTCACAATAGTCACATGAGATTCCTTCAAATCAGATTGAAATCTTACAACAATACATACATCATTCATGATATTAGGCCTACTTTGAGTTAAATACAACAATACACCAATCATTGATTTTTTTGTAGTTTGATTTTCCTTTGGAGAATCATCTTCTATTGTCAACTTGCATCCAGTCACCAAGGGTGTACCAACTGGCTTTGAATCTTCCATACCAAACTTCTTCAACAATTCCTTCACATACTTGGATTGAGATATAAAAATCCCTTTGTCTAACTGAATAATTTGCAATCCCAAAAATAATTTCATCTCACCAATCATTTAAATTTCAAATTCACTCCATCTCATTAAAAAACTTCATGCACAAACCATCATCTCCTCCAAAAATGATATCATCAAAAAAGAATTCAATAATCAAATCTTTATTACCATTCTTGAAATATAGATTACTATCAACAGTACCTTTGTTAAATCCAAGCTTTAGCAAATACTTGTCTAATCTAGCATACTAGGCTCTAGTGGCTTGCTTGAGTCTATACAATGCTTTCTTCAACTAACACACCATATCTTGCTTATCAGTCAACTAAAATCCATATGGTTTCTTAACATACACCTCTTCTTCCAATTCACCATTTAGAAAAGTTGACTTGACATCCATCTAATAAATCTTGTATTTCTTGTAGACATCATAGGCAAGAAATAATCTTATAGCTTCAATTCAAGTAATAGGGGAAAAATTCTCTTCAAAATCAATTCCTTCCATCTATGAATATCCTTTGCATACCAATCTTTCTTTGTTTCTAACCACTTCTCCTTGCTCAATCATTTTATTTCTAAAGAACCATTTAGTTCCAATGAAATTATTATGCTTAGGTCTGGGAACATGAATCCATGTATCATTCTTCTCAATCTATTTTAGTTCCTCTTTCATTGCTTCAACCCAACACTCATCTTTACACGCTTCATTCACACTAGTAGGCTCAGTCTTTGAAATCAAGCAATATTCTTCTATAATCTTTCTCCTAGTCTATACACCTTTGTTCTTATCACCTATAATATGATCTTTTGAATGATTCAATCTTACATACCTCAGAGTCTTATTAGGTTGTTCTTAAACTTCAGGCTCTTGTGTTCTCTCTTCTACAACTTCAATAGTTTCTTCTTCCTCTTGATTTTCTTGATCCACTGAAATGATTTGCACTTGATTTGTAGTCTGAACTTTCTTTCCCTTGTTTCTATTAGCATTCTAATCATCATAATCATATCCACAGGTTCTGGATGGTGTACCTAAGTATTCATCAACCTTGAAATTTTCACTTTCAACCATTTTTCCTCAATCTTTTATTGTAACACCAGTAGGCCTTGCTATTAGTAGAATAACCCAGAAAGATACCTTCATCACTCCTAGCATCAAAATTTCCTATATCTTCATCTCTCTTGATATAACATTTTCTTCCAAATATCTTGAAATATTTAATAGTACGATTTTGACCAGTGCATAGCTAAAAAGGGGTCATACCAGTATCACCTTCGATTTTTACCTAGTTGAGTGTGTACACAATAGTACTCACAACTTCTTTCCATTAGATATGAGGGGCATTTCCTTCTAGCATCATAATTCTAGCAACATCTTGAATTGTTATGTTCTTCCTTTCCACAACTCCATTTTGTTGAGGGGTCCATGGTGCAGATAATTATCTCTTTATTCCATGTTCTTCACAAAAAGAATTAAATTCACTAAAAGTGAATTCACCATCTCTATTTGATCTTAAACATTTAATCTTTAGGCTTATCCTTGTCTCAACCATAGCCTTAAAAGTCTTGAAATTTTCCAGTGCTTCAAATTTCTCCCTTAAGAAAGTAACCCACACCATTCTTGAATAATCATCAATGAGTAACATGAAATACCTATAACCTTGTAAAATTATAACTTTAGAGGGACCACACAGATCAATATCCACAAGTTCCAACAATTCATTTGAACAATGTTGTTTTCTTCAAAATGAAATTCTAGTTTGCTTTCCTAACTGACATTCCTTGCATATGGAATTATTAGGTTTCAAAAACTTAGGTAGATCTCTCACAACCTTAGTAGAACTTATCTTGAAAATATCATCAAAGTTAACATGACACATTCTCCTATGCCATAACCAATTTTCATCAATTTGAGCAATCAAACAACTTTTACTAGTAGAACTCAAGTGAAAGATATTACCTTTTTTTTTGTACCTGATGCAGTTACATTTATGGGAATCAGTATTCTACACTTTCCATCCTTGAACTAAATATTGTATCCCTTATCAATGATCTGAACAACACTTAAAATATTATGTTTCAATCCTTCCACATACAAGACATCATCAATATTATGCTTACCATCAAGAGAAATGCATCCTCTTCCAAAGATCACACCAGCTGTATTATCACCAAATCTCACAACACTGCCATCATACTTTTCCAAGATTAAAAACTTACTTTTATCTCTTATCATATGATGTGAACATCCACTATCAATCACCCATTCATCTTTCTCTTCAACTTGAGCAGCTAGGGCTTTCTCCACATTTGTACATCTAGCAGATTCAGTAGATGTAGGATTGTTTTCCTTGATAGAAATAAATACCCATTCGTCATCACTTCTATTTCCTTTATCAGATTCATCATCTTTCACACCTTCATCAATAGCATAGTAACACTTCTTTTGAAATCTAGGCTTGTTATGTCTTGGTTTAGGAGCTCTTTCTGGACACCTTGATGCAAAATGACCTATCTTATTGCAAGAAAAACATTTAAGAAGAAACATTCCTTCATATTTACCTTTTCCTCTCAACACTCTTTTGATAATAAGTGCTTCCAACTCTTCCAGGTATCTTTCTTCTTCTTCTTCAATTTGTTTGATTTCATCCTCATACTTGAATGTATTTCTAGATGAACTCTCACTCAGATCATATATGTGTCTATCTCTTCTAGAAGTACTAGCCTTAAATGCATATTCAACCTTATGAAGGGCATCACCAAATTTAGTCAGCTCAAAAGCAATAAGCTTATCAACCGACATGTCTCTGGTTACATTTGTTATAATCTAGATCTCTTCAATAGCACCAGCTCTTTTATAAGAATCAAGAAAGGATCTAAGCACTTTAGCAACAATCTTTGATTCCTCTATCTTTCCACCAACACATCTGATACCACACACAAGTTCATTCAATATTTTCATAAAAATAGTAATGTTCTCATCATCACCCATTCTCAACTTTTCATATTTTTCTTTAAGACTCTGCAACTTAGCAATCTTCACATTAGTATCACCTTCATACAAGGTTTCCAACTTTTTCTATATCTCATAAATAAACTTTAGATCCATAACATTTCTCATCTCATAATCAATCAAGGCACTCAACAATGCTTCCTTAGTCCTGATATTATACTCAACATCTCTAATCTCAACAATAGTAGTAAGGTAATTCTGGATAATAACATACCTATTACTTGTAATGCTCTAGTAGGGTTCACCAATGCATCTCAGATGGCACTCCATTTGAGTCTTCCATAGAGAATAATTTGTTTCATCAAATCTCAGACTATCCTTTTTTAAGTTGCCATCTCGGATCACATCAAGCTATTAAACTTCTTCCAAGGAACCTGCTCTAATACCAATTTTTGGCAACATAAGGGAAGACAACTAAGAGGGGGAGTGAAGAGGGGGTGAATAATTTTTCAAAAAAAAAAAAACTTATTCAAATCATTAAAATTATTCTCTAATCTAATTAATAACCATGAAAGCATAAATCATCTACACATTAGAAACACACATAGCACCAAGATTTTTTATGTGGAAACCCTGTTAGGGGAAAAACCATGGTGGAGGTCAGTCCACAAGATTGTACCCTATTAAAAGTATAAGAAATGGAAATATGGGGAATGCACTTGCATTCAGGCACACTTCCTAGAGCTCATTTCTCAATTACAACAAGGCTAACTGCCCAAAGGAAGACACACTGTCTTGTAGAAAGAATCAGATTATATCCACAGGGATTTGAACTGATTGAATAAGATAAGCTAATGTGTGATCATAGTTTCAATTAAGTGTATGAACACTTATTTACTCTTCTTCAATCTTCCTCACACTTTTCTCCACCTTTGAATGATTTAGATCAATATTTGCACATATACACACAAAAGTACACCTTACTTTGAATAAGAAATCACTCTTATATATTTGCAACATGAAATTTCATCCCTACATGTTAGCTTCAACAAAATAATAAAATGAATATAAATTGTCGGCCCAAAATACTAAAGATTATTAATGTGAATCAACCAAGGTCAGCCACAACTTAGTGAAGATCCAAATCAACATCTCCAATGTGAAAACACTTCAAATAATTACTCCTCAAAGATCCACATTATGCTTCAACCACCATGTCTGCCAAGAACAAGAAAAACATGAACACACAAGAGAAAATTGCTAACCACAAGCACAACGATCAATGTAGATGTGGAACAAAAATAGAACATGATCTAGAAGCATCCACAAACATCACGAATCACTAAAGAAGCATTCACAACAACTAAACTAATTGAAATATCATCATCTTCAATTAGGAACAAAAATTGAAGCAACAAAAAAAATTTAAAATATAAATCTTCATAACTCAAACAAATCTTCACCCGGATCTCTAAAACTTTACATGGATAAACTAGATACACTCAGCAACAAACCCTTTAGTCCACAACCTCTGATCATCAATGTATAGAACTTACCAGCATACTGAACTTCACTTCACCACTGACAACTAGCAACCCATCTCATTACAATTTTCTGAATATCCTCAACATATACAACTTCTAATGAATTAATTCTAATAGTGTTGACATTACTAACAACCAAATATCACCAGCACAACCACACCATCCAAAAATTCAATGGTTGGTTCATCTAAAATGACTTCATCAAAAGTAAGGGAATTATCAATGGTCATACTTTATTGCTTATCAATGATGGTATTCTCTTGTTCAATAATGTTTTCACTAGTAGAAGATGGACAAATGGGATTTCCATAACTCTCATCAATTATATTTTCTAACATGAAAATATCTTCTTTATCAATAGTAGAGATATTAGGAGAAGGCCCATTTGATTATTATGATTGTACATGATTTCATCCTTTTTCTCTAAGGTCCCATTCTATTGTGCCATAATATCTACCTTATTAGCGGAGCTTTTAAGATGTTCATCACAGTCTATGGTTATATTTTATAAAGTATCTTCATCACAAATAAGGAAGGCATCAAGAAAAAAACAACTATGAGTTTCATGCTTACTAATGATTGGAAATTTTCATTCAAATATATTCCCAGATGGTAGGAGCATTAGGAATGGGAGGAACAAGATTCTCATGACTCTCAATAAGTCTATCTTCTAACACTAAACTATCTTCTTGATATCTAGGAGGGATATTAGGAGAAGAACAAGTTTGATTGTCATGGTTATCTACAACTACATCCTCATGTCATATAACGTCTTCCCAAGTAGGAGAAGTAGGATTGTCATAGCTCTTAATCATTGGATCTATTAACACCAACATATCCTCCTCACAAATGTGTTTTTCATGATTTTCTACAATTATTTTCTTTTTCACTAAGGCATTCTCACAAGTTGGGGAGGTGTTGCGAGATCAATGGAGACTAGATAAAGTAATATTAATGAATGTTTCAATGATCTCATCTTGTTTATTCATAATATCTTCCCAACAGAGAGGAGGAGAGGGACAAACAAGAATTTCATTATTCTCAATGATTGATCTTATTTCACCAAGATACCTTTATCACTGCTAGGAGAGTTATGAGGAGAAGAACAATTATGACTTTCATGATTATCTATGCTTGTATCTTCTTGTATCATATCATTCTCACAAATGGGAGATATAATAGGGTTTGAGATAGGAAAGGTAATATTAAGGATTGTGTCAATAGTTTGATTCTCTTTCTCTAAGATGTTTTCATAATTAGGAAAGATAGTGGAAGGATGGCTAACATGTTTCTTAATGAACTCATTGTTGTACTCTAAATTGAACTCAAAAGAGGGGATATTTTATTTATGCAATCCATTCCTAACCAGATAAAACCCACATCTCTTTAAAGGAAACATGCTAACATGAAAAAGTAAGCTATGAAAATTTCATATTCTAAACAAGGAAATTTACTAATTACACTATGTTCCAAACTAAAAAATAAATGTTGCAAATGCAATTTTGAAAATTGAAAATGCACTAAATGAAGCAAATTGTGGCAACAAAAATTATACTCTCTTCTTGGAGATGGTACAATTTCTTACCTAATTTGGACCTATTTTGGTACCCTTGCATTCATGAACCTTTTAAATCATCATTAATAGGCCCCTAAGACCCTTTATTTTAGATCTCAAGGCTTATTTCAACTAAAATCCTGACAAAGTTAAAAAAAAGTACTAAATTTTGTAACACCCTATCAATGGACCACCCCAAAAAACTAGGGTGGGAATCATACACCACTTTGGGAGTATGAGTCCCCCTAAGTGGGACTCCTATGCCACAAGTGGTGTATGAGTCTCGTGTGGCCCATTTCTAGGGTTTGAGTGGGAAATTCAAGTTTTTAATTCAAAAATTTTGTTGAGTCAGCCTTTGAGGTCTAAATCATTGTAAATTAGATGAAGTGCCTATATAAACAAGCTTTCAAGTCATTATTTTCATCTAGACAAAGTAAATTAAAGATCTAAGCATTCACAAGCACTCAAGTATGCTTTCACAAGAGAATTCAAGAGAAAGTAGCAAGAAAAGTTGAAGTCTTGGAATATCATAATAGTGTTTTTGTAGGTCTTCAAGCTCACTTTCATTCAAGATATAGTATTGTCAAGGATTGATTATGGTTGCCTAGGGTGAATCATGATGGATTCTAGGTTGGGGAGATGCAACTAGCCATCAAGCCAAGCCTAATGACTTGTTTCCTAAGTGATTCCATCCTCTATTATCACTCTACTTTCAGCCTAAGGAAGGTATATGCATTATTATGACTTATTAGGGTGATTAGGGATCTCCCAAAGTGAGCCATTCATATTCATATTTCATTCATACATCTTATTCGAGCACATTAGAATAGGGTTGCATTGCATTTTAGATTTCCTAATCTTAGATACACTTAAGGTCAGGGTTTATGTTCAGATTTATATTAAGGATCCATAGTTTCTATCAAGGTTTAACTAACAAACTAGGGGTTTGACCAAGGTAAACCCCCCATAAATAAATCAACACCATATTTTGTTTTACATGTCCTCTTATAGTTTCAAATCTAGAAATTAGGCCAAGAAGGAAGAGCAAGGATTGAGGAGCAAATATGGACTTTGACTTTCTAAAAAAGTAGAACGAGACTGATATGCCACAAGTAGCATATGAGTCTTAGTATAGGACATTTTCCAAATTTTAGATGATCCCAAGTGAACATTGTCAGGTACTTGTTTTAGTCCAGAAACCCTAGACTAGGACTGATACACCCAACATGGCGTATGAGTGCCACTGTGCCCTAAAATCAATAGTTTTAGGAATTTAGAGCTTTTTTTTGGCACATTCAATTTTCTAGGTGCACCTGTATGTTTTCTCAACTTGTTTTGTATTTTATTCATTCCTAGGTCATTTATTATAGTCCTACATATCATTGAGTTTCATAATTAGATCTTGCATGTTACTAATCTTTCAAATCCATAGCTTGGTGGTGAACCCATTTTCAGTCTTTATTCATAGCCCATGACAACCTTTAGTAGATCTCTTTCCCTCATTCCATCCTTAGATTGACATCTCTAGGTTTTCCTTAAGTGAAACAAGAGTGTGAAGTAGGAACCCTATCTCCTAAAAGATAAGGCTTCCAATTTTTATTGCTTTATATTGGTGAGCCTACATTTAGAAGATCTTAATTATGATTTGGAGTGCATCATAATCCTATATCTAGCTTGCATTAACATTGCATAGAGTTTTGGATTACCTAAATTGCATCTAAGGTTTCTAATTCTTGTATTAGTGAAAGTACATATAGGTTGCATTTTTGTCTCTTGTATCACTAAAATTGGCTTAAATCTACATTTTCATTTAGTCTAGACATCATACAAACATAAAACATAATATTTAAATAGAATTTTTTGAAAATGGTACAAAAACCCTAACCTAGGACTCATACACCCCTTTGGGTAATTTAGTCTCAGTACATGTGGTTCTTCCTGATTTTGGGGTATTATGTGGTGATTGTTATTTAGTATTTAGATCCTTGAAAAAAACTGATTAAGACTCATACGCCCCTCTGGGTGATTTAGTCCTGTGTCATGTTTGAAACTACATTTTCTAGCACTAAAAACTTTTTTTTTGTGTTTCTGTTTGCTATTGTTAGTTTTCAATTTTAGTTTGTAGAGTTTCTATTTCAAGCATTTCATTAGATCTAGCTTAATTTAGATACATTTCAATTTTGAATAGAATAATATCACTGTAATTTTCATTTCTAGCATTAGTTCATAGTTTGGTTAACTTATATTACATTCACCATTCATTAGAAAACAAAACCAAAAATATCTATAAAATGATGAACCATTTGGAGAGAGCATAGTTATTTGAGTATGTCAAATATTCCAAGTTAACCTAACCCTAAATAATTTTAATAGTGATGACTTTGACATGTTAGATGAAGGACTTGAGGAATTTGTCTCACAAGGTTCATCTACTAAGGCTTGTTATGACAAACCAGAACCAAGAGAAGTTAATGTGATTCAACCTCAACTTATCCTTTACCCAACTTCACACAAATCACAAACTCAAAAGAAACCCATTTTCACCCTTGAACCACCTAAGAACAATTTTTTGTAGCAACCAAGTTAGAATACCTTTTTTTAGACATATAACACTAGAACAATCCACAACCAAAAAAACCAACTACAACATCTTTACCTTTGCCTAAAATTTTCTTGTCTAGCACTCCTCATTTTCCTTTGAATAGTGGAAAGGAGTATGATATTGTTGAACAACTTAAGAATACTCCTACAAAGATATCCCTATGGGACCTAATTCATAATTCACCTAATTTTCACACTATGCTTCAAACCGCTTTGCAACAAATAGTGGTTCCCTCTGGTACAAATGCAAATGATGTGGTATTTCTAATACAAGGAATGAATGTAGTTAATATATACATTACTTTTCATCAAAATGAGCTACCTTCTTTGGAAATGAGAAAGAAAAATGATGCCTTCATTAGCTATCTATAATATGTTATGAAATAAAAATAACCCTTGTTGACAATGACTTTTCCCTTAATATGTGTAGTGTGACCCTTTTGGATAGAATTGGCATGGAAAAATCAATAATTCAACTCTAATCCTTATCAATTCAAGGATTTTACAATGTAGGAAAGCATCCACTTGGTGAGACTACTTTTCCTATTATAGTTGGAAAGGCTACCTTGCAAAATCTTATTCATATCATGCCTGATAATCTTTCATACAATATTATTTTAGGGAGACCTTGGATTCATGAGATGCATGTAGTTCCTTCAAATATTCATCATATAATGAAGTATCTATATAATAATAAAGTATACCAAGTTTAAATAGAACCCAAGCCTAAAAGTTGCTTACAATTTGAAAAAGGAACACCAATTCCTCTAAACACATTAATTTCAACATAGAACATAGAACCTATAAAAGAAGATAAATAAGAGATAGAAACAATGTCAAAGTAATCGAAAGATGATTGGGATTCTTTAGAGTTCACACCTTCGTTTATGGGAGAATACATAATCACAAGAAAAGAAAATGGAAAACAAAAGCAACCAATGGTTATGTCAATGTAGAACTTGCAAGAAAACTCACAAGCATCTAGCTCATCTACCCTTGAAGATAATACACAATATACAAAAAAATTTGATGAGATAGATTATAAAAAACCACCAAACCAGAAATAAATGGAGAGACATTATGGAAGAGGTTATGAGCTTATGAAACAACTTGGATATAGTGGAAAAGGACGTGGAAAGAAAGAACAAGGCATCAATTTTCCTGTAGAGCCTAATACACAAGAAACAAAAATTGGTTTGGGATATTTCCCTTCTAAGATAATGCAAGAAATGAAAAGACCCTCATTAAACATAAACATCATCATGTGTAATCCTAAAACAACTCTCACCTTGAGGCATCCAGAATTGATTGATATAGCTTGTGAAGCATCATTGGAGTACTTCAAAGATGATGAAGCCTTGAAAGAAATGTTAGGAGTTTATGAGAATCCATCTACTCCTCCTAAAATGAAATGAGCTACATGTGTTATGATTAGTGCTAAGAAAAAAGACAGAGAAAATGAAAATAATGAGATTGGTAAGGACAACAAAGAATACAACATTGAATTTACAAAACAAAGTGCACTTCTTTTGGGAGATACAATCGACATACCAATGGATATTAAGAATAAGGAGAAAACTTGATAAAGATAGGAAAGTTCCTTGATGAAGATTAACAAGAATACCATGCAAATTTTCTTCATAACTTTCACAAACATTTTGCTTGGACTTATTTGGATGTGCTGGGAATTCATGCTAAGATAGTGATGCACAACATAGTCCTTGTTGAAAATGCTAAACTAGCAAGACAAAAGATACGAAAGATGAATCCTAAGGTAGCCTTACTAGTGTTGGTTCTCCAAATCAATAGATCTAATGAGTCCTATAGACTAGCCACTTTCTAATGCTCACACTCAAAGGTGGATTTGGACAACTCACAAGAAATGAGATTGAAACACATTTCCCCTACACTTAAGGATCTAAAGTTAGGTAAAACTTTAGCAACACCTAAATATTTAGACAATCACTTAATAGGGTATTTCTTAACAGATGATTATATCACAAGAATATGCTGAGGAACATAAAATATCACTCAACATTGGCTAAGACATTGGGTGAATTTTATTAATCAGCATGGAGAACATAGTAGACAAATAACTCATAAAACAAAATTGAAAGGTTTGAATAGATTTTAAGATTTGGGACCAAACTGAAAACAAAAGATGCATAAAGATTGACTAATGCCAAGAATAGGGCTATGAAGTCATATAACCAACACTTCATCCTATAGTGTTAACCATGTTTTCAAGATCTTTGAAAATTTTATCACATTATGACAACAAGACCACTGAAGCTTTATCAAATAACCATTCTTACGAATCCACCTAGAAACATATCACTCCTATTACATTCACTAAAGAAATAACTCCATTCTTTGAGGAATAAGGAATAATAAATACAATTGACATTAATTAAAGAAATTACATCATTCTCTAAATAGAAATAAATGACAATTGCAACTCAAATGCAACAATTCTGCATTAAAAGACCTAGATAATCTTTGATTATTGAATTCAAAAGAGTATTACATCTTAGCCATGGAGACAGTCACAAAATAAAATATATTCATGAAACCTAATTTGAAACACCAAACACTTTAGATTAGTGAGTAACAACCATACTTCACTCTAGCTTTACAATTTTTACAGAGCTTTTGTCTACCTTGCCGAAGTTTTAGAAAATGGAACCCCTTACAATGAGAAGAGAAGAGAATAAGAAGAAAATAGAAGAAGCCCTAAAGTTAATCTAATGATGACACATGGAAGCTTCCTTCTTCAATCTAGAATCTAGAATCTTCATTTTTTTTCGCTCCATATTTACAATAACAAACCTTTTCATCTATATTTTTCATTCACTTTCTCTTTATTTCTTCAACAAAAATTTTCTTCTGACTATGAAAAATCTTCACTTTCACTTCACCGAGCTGCAAATATTCTCTTCCCCTATAGTCTAAACCTTTTACCTCTACTCTTTATTTTCCCATGGAAATTAAAATATTCATCTCCAGAAATTAAAGCTTTCTTACTTTATAATAGAACCTTTGAGTTGTTTAATTTCTAGTATGCGCTTTGAATTTTATTTGTAGCATTCAAAAGGTAAATTTTTTTAAAAGAACACTTATGGGGAAAAAACAATTTTACCCATGCCTTTTAAAATATGTGTCCAGTAGTATTTGAGAGCCTTTATTTAATGGTGAATTTTTTAAAAAAATTCATGTGGGCCATTAAAATATTTCACATGTATATCCTTGTTTTTCACCTTGCAGTACCCAAAAACATTTTACATTTACATGCTCATCCAAGCATTTCACCATATATTAAGAAAATATATTTTGCTTCTTTTAAAAAATGAAAACAAAAATCATTTATCAGGCAACAAAAATCTTAATGTTCTACGTTTTAAAACTTTGAATATTACTCGGGCCCACCAGTCTTCATCACACTCTTTTACTGGGCATCGCACATCACCCATTCACCTTTCACCTTGCAGACTCAACCCATGATGCCCAAAGAAAATAAAATAGTATCTCCCATCACACGTCCATTTGGGAAATGGAGAAATGAACAAGTGATATGTGATGGCTGGGAAAATAATAGTAGGAAACAAACTTTAACTCTAGGAGTATACATGTGGAGATATTTGAATGTAGCCCCATTGTGGACACCAATTTTTGTATCAAAGGGTTCTCTAACTCTTCTAGGGTTTTTCACCTAAAAGGGGAGAAATGGACCCAACATGCTAATGTCTAAACTAAAGTTGTGCACCTGGAAATTGATGAAGAGAAGAATGGAGATTGCAAAGACCTCTAAAATTCTGGAAAACATGATTTTTTGACCAACCGGGACACTTACACCAAGCTGGGCGAATTAGTCCTAGATCATGAAAACTGTCTAGAAAGTTGTTTTTACCAAATGGGTATCTAAAACTATAATTTTTTTTGAAAAATCAATGTAGTGGGACTAAGTTCCCACTATTGGTGACAATCCACTTAAGATTTTCTACAAATCTAAAAGTAGAAATGGAAGCGCACAAGTCTACAATCTATTTTTTGACAAAAATCTAGATCTAAATCTACAAAATTACCTTCCTTAGGCTAAAGATGGAGATAAAATGGATGATGGAATCACTTTTTAAAACAAATCTTTAGGCTTGATTTGATGGATAGTTGCATCTCCTCAACCTAGATTTCTCCATGATTCACCATAGGAATCCATGATCAATCCTTTGAAATGTAAGATCTTGAACAAAAAGTGATCTTGAAGACTTGAAAAAACCCTAGTTTGCTACCCTAAAGCTTCAAATTTGATGTAGAAAGACTAATGAATCTTCTTGTGAAAGATATTCAAATGGCTCTTGACTTTTGATTTTTCTTGATGAAAATAACTTAATGTTATGAAAAATAACCTAAAAACATGTATTTATAGGCATTAACACTGAATTATTTATTATTTTAACTTCACAAGCCAACATCAATCAAGAATTTGAATTAAGTTGGTGATTTTCCCACTCAAAAGTGAAAAATATGTCAAAAGGGACTAGGTCGCCACCCTGGGCGACTTAGTCCTACCAAAAATTTTTGAGGTGGGTTTCATGAAATTTGAGTGGTTTGAATGTTGCTTGTCAAAATTTGTATGATTTTTGAGTGGAATAGGCCTTAAAGTCCAAAATCATGAGCATTATGGGCCTATAAATGTAGCTTTTAAGGGGTGATTGATGCAAGGATATCTAAAATAGGACCAAATTAATTGCAAAATTGCTTCTTTCTTCAAGAGCATACATTTTTTCACAACAGATTAAGCCCCTACTTTAGCACCCATATGAATCTACATGCATATGTAAGCTAAAGGACTCTAAACAATACACTTTTCTATAGAAGGATACTCATTCAAAAGATAAAAGAATGAATCCCCCAGTGTAGTTATCTACAAAACCACAATATTAGGAACTACATCCTACAACACAAATTCGTCAATTGTCCAAAAATCCTTTTTTCTAACTTCTAAGATTCAAATTTGAGGGTAGATGTGTGCCCCCCTTGATTCCTCTTGTATTACGAAGGTGGAATCAAGATAGCAAACTAGCCACATCAAATAAAGAATATCATATCATAGAACATTTTCAAGTACCATGCTACATAATGATAGACACTTGATGATGTTAGGTGTGGAATCATGATTCCAACACATCAAACAGTGTCAAAAATGGATTTCCCTAGCTCCCGTAATGGTATTTTGAATAAAAATTACTTTAGTAACTCTTAAGATAGGAAAAACCCTAATTTGATACATAAGATTAAAAAGATTGAAAAGAGTTAAAAGAGGTGAAAGTGAAGCATTTTGTCACTTACTATTTCATTTTACCTTCTTGTAGCTTGAGAGTGACAAGTGAGACATAAAAATGTCGAGCATACAAGATTACAAAACTACATGATTGGATGTTCTTTAGGACTAGGTGGCACATGGTGAGCATCAACACGTGGTGAGTTGATTCTACTACCTGAGTTATGTGTTTATGTAATTATTTAATTATTTTTATGCATATCTAGGTTAATTTAGAATCTTGGAAAAAATTTTGCAATGTGTCCCCTTTTTTCACCAAGTGTCCCATCTTTTCACAAAGTGTCCCATTTCTTTGCAAAGTGTCCCATTTTCTTGCAAAGTGTCTTGTTTCTTTGGGAAGTCTCCCAAATGAGTTATAAAGTGTATAGGTCACTAGGAAAGCATAATAGATGAACTTTAGTACACTTCCATGATGAATAATGTAAAAAATAAAGATATTAGAGGATCTTTAAAGCATATTTGTGTGATTTTGATAGGTACCCACCTGATCACGACAATGACTAGGGTTAGTTGAGTTTCTTCAGAGATTCAACCCCATCACTTTTAGTAGAGGAGATAGAGCACCTTTAGGCCTTAGGCATCGATTGGGTGTACCTCATGCCTCCCATCAAGTACCACGATTCTATGCTGATGACTCTTTATAAGTGTTGGTACACAGATACATGCACCTTCCATTTTCTGATAGGGGAGATGACAATCACCATAAATGACATACACTATATTCTCCATGTTCTGATTCAAGGAGAGTGAGTAAAGTTCCTTAGAGACCGCACCTTCCATGAGCAGAAGGTTGATTTACAATACTATCTAGATGGTCTAATTCATGATTATTAAGTGAGAGGGAGGATTGATCTGCGGATGCTATTATACTCATGAGTGCCAGTGGTAACATGGATTATGATGCATACTATAGCACTAGTTCTCATCCCTAATGGGTGGGTAGTGCATCTTAAGGGAGGACTAGTCCATTTGATTTGAGGGATGGTAGAGCATCGCATAGTGTACACCTGGGGTTGGTGTATCCTAGCACATTTGTATTATTATCTTAGGTGATTTGTATTCTGGGAGGTACATAGTATGGTTCAATTCATGCTTCTACAAGTGTGGTGCCTAGACCATATTATGTGTACAAGACCAGTTGACTACCCGTGTGCTATAGTAGTAGGGTATCCTCAGGCTTTTGGCTATCCTCTACAACAATTATGGTAGTATGGTGATTTGCATTTTGGAGAGTATGATTTGACTGACTGGAGGAGGATGAGATCTTATGGAGACCTTATCAGCTGATGCTACAGTGGCCAGATCATAGTAGACATTTAAGGAGACTATAGTTGGATGGATTTCTAGTTGGCCAACATGACCACGTAGTACGTCCTTTTTACTACGATCGAGTCATGCAGAAATTTGGGTAGATTCAGACACCACCCTTGGCATGATCTTCTTTCATGAGGTCAGTGTAGAGTTCCCGTAGACCAGGTGATATAATGCAACTCATTGTAGACCATGTGGTCGAGAATGACTCCAACTTTTTTTATCACAATCAACCTCACGAATCTGATGTAGATGACGTTGGTGCCACAAGGGATTATGAGGAGTGGTGGATGGTGACACGATCATCACCAGTATTCCCAATGGACGAGCCACTAGGAGATGCAGGTCCACTACCATATGACAAGATGATAGACAAGAGAGGGCGAAGGAGACACGCTACAGGGTTGTAGATATATTCACTGATTTTGTTTATGATGAGTATGATGAAGATGAGGATGAGGACCAAGAGGAGGATGAGGAGGAGGAACCACCCATGAGTGAGAGTGATGAGGTAGTGGTTGAGGATCCACATGAGTTGGGAGATCCCTCTCCCATTTGTATTACGAGATCATGAGCAATAGCTACAGTAGGCACTAGTACTCATAGTCGAGGAAAGGCTAGCACATCTTCTATGCCCCCTGGGTGATCCCACAATACTAGTTTACAATTTTTGGCCAAACTAGACATTGAACTAATTTTTTCTAACTAAATCTTCACTTTCAGGCACCTATAGCATCTGAACCATGAGGAATTTGAAGATGATAAAAACTAGTGATTTATGAAATTTTTTCTATAGATTATAAATATATTTTTTTCATAAATTTTGGAATTAGATTGCACTTCTTTTTCCATATCCTGTGAAAACTAGTTTTTTTCAGTAAACACCATTTTTAAGGAGTGATGCTCACTATATAACACAACTTTTTTTCCATGAAGGATAAAATTCTATTTTTTTCAAATTTAGATTGTAACTACGATATCTAGTGCTTCCAATTGCTTTCATAGTGTTTTATTGAATATTTTTTCCTTAATCAACTTTCGAAGTCAAACTAATTATAATTCAGACATAGGTGGACTATATAACCCATAATGTTTTTTGTATGTATTGAAATTCAATTTTTATTTTTTATTGGATCAAGGAGTTCAATATCTGGTGCACTCATACTTTTCAAAAAAAAATTGATAATCTTCTATTTTTCCACATGTGTGGAACAAAGAGCTTGATTTTTAGTGAAAAACCTACATTCATAAGAAATAAAAAATAAATATAATAATAAAATAAAATTTATATAAAATTATTCTTTTTGGGAAGCTTATAGTAAGGACTACATACAAAAAATAAATTTAAATCAATTCATTTGATCCCCAAAAATGGTAAATCAAAAGTGGGTTTTTATTAGCATTTTGATAGGTGTAAAGGACACTATGTTATACATATGGTTTAAGACTAATGGGGTTCTATCCAAGAGGGTTTGGTCTAAAGTAGTTTATCAAACCATTTTCAATTGGAATGATTCAAATGAAACTTTTTAAGGCTTAAATCATTATATTTTCTAAAAACATGTGATTTCAACAAAAAATAGAATCTCCTAGAAATTGTAAACCAACTTTGTGGGATCACCCCATACACAGGATGATGTTGAGATTGTTCAGCCTACCAAAGATATAGGTGACAATATTTGATTTATGCATATAATTTTAGAGCTTATGCTCTTTATATATATATATATATCATGATGTTTACTAATTGTGTAAATTGTTTCTACCTTGTAGGAGTGATGAGAAACTGGTGGGAGTTCTACCATTAGGTAGCTACAAAGATAGTTCATGTATCCATTGATGAGGAGGAGATGGACTTAGATTACGTTCCCCCACCTATCATGGAGGAGGATCCATAGTCACTTAGACCATTTGTGTGGTACGAGCAGCATATGAGAGTGTGAGGAGATGGATCTACTGAGCCGAGACTACATGATAGTCTTCCCATACTCTAGCAGAGATTGAGAGACTATAGACATAGGTATCATGGCTACAAGTGGAGAGGGAGCAGATAGTAGGGAAGGATTAGGTGGCCCTTGGATGGATACAAGGCCTACAATTTTCACTTAGGTTTGGTGGATTGTGATCACGATCACACACAACCGTCTCCTGGCAACGTCCTGGTACTGGATCATGAGCACTAGAGCCTGAGGGGTCTAGTTCTCACAAACCTCGGTGATATTTTATATTATGATGATATGTACATAAAACTTTGGATATATATATATATATATGAGCATTTTTATTTTTTATTATTTTTCATAATGTGTTTGAATGTTAAATGACAATGTGATTAATTAAATAACCTTTGAAAGATTACTTAATTAATTTCTATATGATTTAACAAAGTTTGTGTGATCTAATTAAAACATATTATAGTTTCTTTTTAGATACAACATGATGATTGAGTATGTTATGCTAAATAAAATGGTGTAACTTATCATAACACACAAGATTAATTTGGATAGCATGAAACCCAAAGTAATTATAAAAATAAATAAAATAATCACTTTAGTGTCCAAGGCATATGCATGATGGGTTTTTCAAGAATGAAGACATGTGACAGCATATAGGATATAACCCCATAACTTTAGCAACACTTCTTTATCATTCAGACTATTCAAAAGGGATTAGAAATAATACCGATGCAAATGCATGGAATTGATAGGATCCTTAAGGGGTGTGCCATCAAGTTTTGTTAAGACATACACACTAGACCCAAAGCTCTTGTCAACTATATATGGTCCTAACCAATTAGGACTAAATTTTCCCCTTTCCTTAGGGTTGACATTGACGCTATGTTTATTTGAAGATAGAACTATGTCACCCTTGTGAAATGTGTGAGGGATAACGTTGAGATTGTAATATCATTGTTTCCTTTTGCAATAAGCTTGGAGATGCTCAAGAGCGTTAATGTGTTGTTCATTGAGAATCTCAAGTTTGTGTAATTTTCTACTTTAGAAGTGTTGGTGTCAACTAGACCTTGAAGAGAAATCCATAATGTTCATATTTCTAACTCTAAGGGCATGATTTCCATAGTACCATAAACTAGATTATAAGGTGTGACTCTAGTGGAGGATCAAACACTTGTTCGCTAAGCCCAAAGCACATAGTGCAATTGTGTGTGCCAGTCCCTATGATTATTAATAACAATTTTCTTCAAAAAAAATTCAAGAACAATATTAGTTGACTCATCTTGACCATTAGATTGTGAGTAATAAGGTGTCAAAAAAAAGATGTTGGATATTAAAGGTCTCCAATAATTTCTTCACATCATTATTCTTAAATGGTGCACCATTATCAGAGACTAGTGTAGAACGGAGTCCAAAGTGTGCAATAATGTGCTCTAGGATGAAATGACATATTACCTTAGTCATTTTATATTGAAGAGGAATAACCTCTACCAATTTTGTGAAGTAATTAGTTGCAGAACGTATGTCCAATGACAGATGGTGAGAATTTTCCAATCATATACAACCCCCATACCGAGAACAACTAGATAGGGATTCGGGCATGGAGCTCAGAAGCAGAAGCATGAAACAAATGACTATGTTCTTGACATTTGTGACATCACTTAACATATGGGTATGTGTAGGATCATCATGGAAAAAATAGGCCCTTAAGTGGCAAAAAAATCAGAGTTAGGAAAATTTACGTAAAAATTTGAATAAGTTATCTATATTATTTTAAAAATATGTAAGAATAGAATGTATAGAAAACTGAATGTAGTTTCTAAACTACTAGGTTTGTTTTAAAAAGAAATCTATTCAGTGAAAATTTGAAATTTCAATGTAGTAGTACTTAAATTTCAGTGAAAAAATAAGTAGGTGTTTTTCCACCACCTTAACCACAATAAAATAATAACAATTTTTATAATATTTTAGATATAAGTAGAGGACTCATGTCCCGATGTGATGCATATTTTTTGTAATTTTTTTCCAAGTAAATAATTAATTATGAATTTTTTATTACAACTTTTAAAAAATATAAAAACTCATATGTTTGACCACCTTAACTTGGTCAAAAATTCATGAAATTTATTTTTTATTTTTAATCCTATAGTGTGCGAAGCATAGAATGTGACACATGTTTTGGATTCAAAAAATGTGATACTATTTGAAAGATATAGATGTTTTTCAATCAGTCTATCAATCAAGACTTTATTCATAATTTGAATAGAAAATGAATAAAAATTAATTATTAAATTCAAAGTAAATCATAATTTATATTGGCAGAAAGCTGAGAATCTCCTTCAAAAACCCTTTTCGTTTCATCAATTTTGGGTAAAAAAAAGTTGCCAGCCACATACCCATCATATTGCCACTTTTTGGCCCATCATGATCCTACACATACCCATATGCATAACAATCTTTTTCCATATTTTTACAGTAGTAGCTAGTACAAATGAGTTTTTGTGCTAAGGTATTTTTTCCAAAATGACTTCCACAACTGCCTGCATGAGCCTACTCGAGTTTCATATTGGTTTATGAATCCTTAAGACATGTACGTAAAATGCCATCAAAGGACCTTCTATATAACACATCAGAAGGAATTATGTGCTTGGTAGCTAATTGTTTTAAACAAGCTCGAGAGTCATTTGTTATAGGTTCAAGAATGGTACCATATTTTATATAATTATATATGGCATAATACCATTCAGTTGAATAAATCTATCTCATCAAAATTCATTGTGTATGTTGTATTTGATTCCAAAGGAAAGGAGGTAGATATTTTGGAAAATTCTTTTGAATTCTGAGTTGACATAACCATTTATTGTTCTTATTTTTCATCTTCTTTCTGTGTGATGATGTATTCATCCATAAATGAAGGTGTGAATTATAATGTACCCCAATCATCATCTAACAATTTAGACACAGATTCTTCTTCTTGTTGGCTAGTATCGAAGGGTTCAATATGAGATGTTGGAATTAATGTGTTTAGAGGACTTGTTGTTACTTTTTCAAGCTGTAAACAACTTTTAGGCTTAGGGTCTATTTCAACTTGATAAAATTTGTTGCTATAGACATATTTCATTATTTGATGAAGGGTTGAAGGTACCAAATACATCTCATGAATCCATGTCCTTCCCAAGAGAATATTATATGCAAGATCATAGGGCATGACATGAATAGGAGTTTTTAAGGTAGCCATTCCAACTTCTATAGGAAAAGTGATTACATTGAGTAGTTGTTTTGTTGTATTTTGAAATCCTATAATAGATAAGGAATCAGGTTTTATTTGTGATTTATCCACATGTAATTGATCTAGGAGATTTACACTACACACATTAAGGGCAGAGCCATTGTCAACAAGGGTTCATTTGATGCCTATTGTAGTGTATTGAGAAATGATCATAAAGGCCTCATTTTGCTTCTTTAATTCTAACAGAGGGAGCTCATGTTGATGAAAGGTAATGTCTACATTAATTGTATTCATTCCTTTTATAAGAGTTGACACATCATTTGCATTTTTGCTAGGAGGAACCACTATTTGTTGCAATGCTATTTGGAGCATTGAATGATAATTTGGTGAATTTTAAAGAAGATCTCAAACAAATGTCTTTGCAAGAGTATTCTTAAGTTGTTTGATGAGGTCATACTCCCTAAGGTGTGAATTTAAGCGAGGAGCACTAGGAACAATGGGGTTTGGTAAAGGTAAGGATGTTGGATTGGGTTTTTGTGGTTGTATATTATTTCAAGTGTAATGTGTGTGTGCAATTGCATCATGGTAAGGTGGGTAAAGGGTAAAATTGGGTTTAGGTCAAGGTGGAGGTTGATGTGAAGGTGGGTAAAGGAAAAGTTGAGGTTGAATTACATTGACATCTTTTGTTTTAGGTTTCTCACAACAAACCTTAGTGGATGGCCTTGGTGAGATTAATTCCATAAGGGATTCATCTAACATATCAAGGTCATCACTACTAAAAGGTTTGGGAGATAATTTATCATTGGTTGGTTTGGGTTGGTCATCATAGGCCTTAGTGGATGAACTTAGTGAGAGGAAGCCCTATAGAGCTTCATATAACTTATTCAAGTAATCACTACTCAAAGGTTTGGATGATATAGTTTTCATAAAGTGAAGCATTTTTTTGATTGTCTCATTTGATTGTTGAACATTTTTATTTGCATTTTCTGGTGAATCGGATCTAAATGAACTAGGAACTAGTGCAGAAAAGGAAAATTGTAAAAATCTAATGTCATATAGAATTGCCATTAACCTAAATGATACTAATACTAATGATTTGAATGTAACAGTTCAAATAAATGCACAAAAATAGAAAAGTAACTAAAAAAAATAGTAATTGAATAATATGGAAACAAAATGTTGAAGAGATAGATGCAAAATGTGTACTAGGACTAAGTCACCCAGGGTGGTGAATTAGTCCTAGTATGGGAATTTTTGAAGTTTTTCTAAATTTTTTGATGGATATTGATGTGTTTTGTATTGTACCATCCAAATCTATAGTTCAAATGTAGAATTTCACTATTGTACAAGGAAATGGAATGCATTAATGCAAGCTTAAATGAGCTTTTCACTAATGCAATGTTTAAAACCCTAGGATGGAAAGTAAATAATGCAACACCTAATGCAATGTTAATGCAAGTTAAACCTAGGATGTAAATGCACTTGAGATTAGAAATAAAATGTTCAAATGTCAGGTTCACCAAAATGTGGACACCAATTTTGCTATCCAAGGGTTCTCTAACTCTTCTAGGGTTTTTCACCTAAAAGGAGAGAAATGGACCCACAATGCTAATGTATACACTCAAAATTAATATAATGAGGGATTAAATATGCCTAAATATGATGTCTAATGTAACTAACTAAAAAATAAAGATGGTTATTAATGCTAAACCTAAGATATGCAAAATGTTTGAAAACACACTATGATATGCAGAATGATAAAATGAATGGAATAAAGAACAAGATAAAGATATTAAAATGAATTTGTGCACTTGGAAATTGATGAAGAGAAGAATGGAGATTACAAAGACCTTTAAAGTTCTAGGAAACTTGATTTTCTGACCAACTGGGACACTTATGCCAAGCTGGGTAACTTAGTCCCAGATCAGGAAAACTATCTAGAAAGTTATTTCTGCCAAATGCGTATCTGAAACTCTAAAAAAATTCTAAAAAATCAATGTAGTGGGACTAAGTCACCACTATTAGCAACTTAGTCCAGTTAGGATTTTCTGCAAATATGAAAGTGGAAACTGAAGCCCATAGTCTACACTCTATTTTTTGATGGAAATCCAAATCTGAATCTACAAAATTACCTTCCTTAGGATGAAGATAGAGAGAAAATGGAAGATAGAATCACTTTTGAAAATAGTTCTTTATGCTTTATTTGATGGCTAGTTGCATCTCCTCAACTTAGATTTCTCCATGATTCACCATAGGCATCCATGATCAATCCTTTGCAATGTAAGATCTTGAACAAAAAGTGAGCTTGAAGACCTACAAAAACCCTAGTTTTCTACCCTAAAGCTTTAAGTTTGTTGTAGAAAGACTAATGAATCTTCTTGTGAAAGATATTTGGCTCTTGAATTTTAATTTTTCTTGATGAAAATGACTTAATGTTATGAAAACATGAACTAAAAACATGTATTTATAGGAATTAACAACAAATTATTCATTATTTTAACTTCACATGCCGACATCAATCAATAATTTGAATTAAGTCAATGATTTTCCTGCTCAAAAGGGACTAAATCACCACCTTGGATGACTTAGACCCACTAGGGATTTTTGAGGTGGGTTTCACGAAATTTGAGTTGTTTGAATGTGGCTTGTCAGGATTTGTATGATTTGTGTGTGGAATAGGCCTTAAAGTCCAAAATAATTATCATTAGGGGACTATAAATGTAAATTTTAAGGGGTGATTGATGCAAGGGTGTCTAAAATAGGACCAAATTAATCACAAAATTGCCTCTTTCTTCAAGAGTATACAATTTTTGGTGACACACCCATACAAAACAAAAGAAACCAATAATAAACCATTGCCGACAAAATGCTATCACTGTATTGAAAGGAAGGGAAGAATCTTAATCAACGATTAGCGATGGAACAAAATCCATTGCTCACACATTACCATCGCTGACTTATTTCCTCATTTGCACTTCAAACTAGCAATGGGCAATGCTGCTACCATGAATCAATGTACACAACTAGAGAACCTTGGAAAATATTAAAACATGTCCATTGCCACAAAGCTTTAAGTAACCTACCTGAATGAAGACTCATCACTGGAAAACATTGTATTGTTGATTTGTTTCTTCATTTGCACTTAAAACTAGCGACATGCAATGAGTTTTGCCATGCAACCATGAAAGTTGTGAAAGTTGCCTCTAAACCAATCAGAAGCAAGAATTAAACTTGCTTTTCATCCAAAACATTTGAAATGCATTTTATGTTTGTACTAAATCCCCCTTTTTATTTGCACAATATTTAAAATATTCAAAATATTTTAAATATTAACTTTGAAACTTGAGAAAAATTGTGACTTCTTTATGCCTGCAACCCATTTGGAGAAAATTCACTGTAGGAAAACTAGGATACCTGGAGCCATGAAAACTTGCATAGGATCATAATGAATTATTTATAGAAAACCCATTTCCTCAAAATTTTCCCAGCCTTTAAAATTCAAGTACCTCCTCTGTAAAGTAGCTCTCGGGACGTGTTCGCCACAACATAAGTACATTAAAGTAACGTATCAAATGACATTTTTTTTATGAAAATGGAGATGTATAGGTTTCAAACCAGAAAAATAAATGGATTTTCCTTAAAATTGCAAAAAATGACACTTTTCAGAACACTAGTTTTGGCTGTCTGATCAGAAAATGATAAAATAACCCATCAAAACTTATCATGGGAGCCTGAAAATGAGCAGGTGTGTAGAAATTTGACCCAAGAATGTAGTGCAATGAATGAATTGGAATAATGGATCTCAAGGTGAAATATATTAATTGTCAAAGTTGCTCAAACAGACATTTCTCCAACTCCACCTATTAAGAACCAATCAAGGCTCACCAAGTCACCACTTTGAAAAAATATCAAATCACCTTCTAGAAGGCTGCCAATGGAAACACAAACTCATTTAGACACATTGAGTATATGTGAAAAAGAGATTTTCTTCACTCATCATTCTTCGCGAGATAATAGGGGTTAAATTTGACCACCTTGAAACATTGCCAAAAATCTAGATGTAAAATTGAACAAACTGCATCTGCTTTGATCTTGAAAAAATAGCAAATCAGATCTTGAGACTCTAAAATTGGATAGGGGAGCATATGAATGTTGGGAGAATGGAGGGAACTAGTAATTTTATAATTAAAATCACCCACTTGTGAAATATTCACTCAAATGGGAGGCCACTTCATAGAATTGAAAGTTCTCAAACAATAAAACAACACAAAAACCCTCCAGCTTCACTCTTCAAAAAACTATCAAAAGTCATCTTGGGAAGCTAAAAATTGACATGCAAGTTCACACATCTCAACTAAATGTGCTCACCAAGGGTTTTTTCATGAAAATAAATAGGCTCCAAATTATGACCCTCCAAAGTAGGTCACTTGGGCAGATTCTTCATGTGCACTTCTGAGTGTGCAAACAAAATTTTTTCAATATAGGAAATTCAAATTTGCAAAATTTGAAGGTGCCACTAGTGGCTCCAACTGGGAATTTATGTCCCCTGCAGGCATATAAATATTCTAGATCTCTAAAGAGTAGACCAAATATTGAGTCCATTGGGTGCTCAGAAACTGCTCCCTTATTCAACCTCTTTTTTTACCTCATTTGGTGACCCTAGGCCACTGAACAAAAAAGGGAGTCATTTCTTACCTCTGTCAAACAATAATCTATTAAAAGAGTTGATCTCCCTCAACCCATGCTTGTCTATGTCAAACAACAATAAAATGAGTGACTGCAATTCTACAAAAATAATTGTCAAGTTTCCATTGAATAAGTCAAAACTTGCTCTCTATTTGTCTTCATTTTCATGTGGTAGCCAAATCACATAGGGCACATCACTGCCACTCTCTTTTTTTTCTTATTTTTTATCAAGTAGAAACATACAAGGACCTAGTGATCAAAACCACATGGAAACATGGTCTTATCACAAAATCTGATCGTTTAAAACATCTTTTCACTAAAATAGATTTAATAGGACACTTCAGTAAGTGGGTTATGTTGTTAACTAAGTTCCGCCTTAAGTTTATTTCACAAAAAATAAATTAAAGGACAAGCCTTGACCAACCAATTAGCTAATTCTCCCTCTCCTTAGCATTACCTAAAAATGATTCTTTCCCTAATGATAATGTGTTGATGATTGAAACTAATACATGGGAGTTATATTTCAATGACTCTAATTGTAGAACTAGTTCTAATGTGGTGGTTATAATAACCCTTCCCACAAGAGAGCCTATTCTCTTTTCTTATTGCTTAAGCTTCCTATGCAAAAACAACATCGTAGAGTATGAAGCATTACTTTTTGGACTATGCATCACTTTAATTATGGGAGCTCGAGACATTAAGATATTTGGTGATTCACAATTAGTCATTGAAAAAATAAATGGACTGTATCAAGTGAAACATGACAAATTATCAAAATACAAGGATCTCACAATGAATTTGTTAGAAAAGTTTGATTCTTACACCATTGAAAACATCCCATTAAAAGATAATCAACAAGTGGATGTAATGGCAAGTGCAACTTCCCTTTTATCACCTGAAGACCCTTCAAAATACTTCACAATTATTGTGCATATAGTTATGAAACCATCAATAGAAGATAAAATGGAAGAAGTATTATCGGTCACCATGGAGAGCTCTAGTGAATGGTACATATTGATATTTAATTATTTAAAATATGGTACCTTTCCTAAGTTGACAACTAAGAACACTTGAGCTCACCTTCGGAAGCTTGCATCTAAATATATAATTCTTATTGACATGTTGTATTGAAGATCCCTTCATGGTCTCTTAGATCTCTTAAACAATCTAAAATCCCCATCGCACTTGAACAAGCTCATGGATGTGCTTGTGGAGGTTAGCTTGGAGGAAGAACATTAGCTAAAAAACTAATTTTCATAGGGTACTATTGGAGACATATGGAAAAAAAATTTCTTTGCATACATTAAGAAATGCAACAAATGTCAAGAACATAGAAATTTGATTCATAATCCTACCTCCAAACTTCATTCTCAAGTTCCTATTTGGCCCTTTTTGGTACGGGGTTTGGATCTTATTGGAAAAATCTCACCACCTTCCTCTTCTAGGAAACCATTAATAATCACTACAACATACTATTTCATAAAATGGATAGAAGGTATTCCCCTTCATTCAACAATTGTTGATGTGATATTTTGTTTCATATTGGAACACAATATTGTTCGCTTTGGACTTCCTTCCATGTTAGTCTCAGAAAATGGGACGCCTTTCAAGAATAATGATGTGAAGAAGTTCTTAGAGATGTTTAACATCTAACATTTTTTTTCAACACCCTACTACCCACAATCTAATGGTCAAGATGAATCAACTAATAAAACCCTTGAACAAATCTTAAAGAAAATGATAAGAAAACATAATAAGGATTGGCACATACAACTAACATATGCATTATGGGTCTATCCTACGAATATTAGATTAGATTATCCACTAGGACTACCCCAAGTTATAACCTTGTCTATGGAACTGAGGCAATAATTCCCTTGGAGTTAGAGATTCCACCATTAATAATCACTCTTCAAGGAATTATTGATGATAATACTTATAAGGAACAATGATTACAACATCTTGAAATGATTGATGAACAACACCTTGACACTCTTGAGCACCTTCAAGCTTACTCTATAAGAAACTAGTGTAGTTACAATGATAATGCCATCCCTTGGTTATTTAATAAAGGTGATTTGGTGTTATGTGAGAATCAACGTAATGTCAATGCCGCCCCAATGGAAAAAGGAAAGTTCAGCCCTAATTGGCTAGGACCTTACAAAATTGATGAAAGCTATGGGTCTGGAGCATACACGTTAACAAAATGGATGGTACACGGGTATGTGCAGGATCCTGATGGGCCAAAAAGTGGCAATATGATGGGTATGTGGCTGATGACTATCTTTTTACCAAAAATTGATAAAATGAAAAGGGTTTTGAAATGATATTCTCAACTTTCCACCAATATAAATTATGCTTTACTTTGAGTTTAATAATTAATTATTTTTCATTTTCTATTCAAATTACGACTAAAGTCCTGATTGATAGGCTGATTGAAAAATATATATAGCTTTTAAACGATATTACATCTTTTGAATCCAAAACATGTGTCACATATTATGCTTCGCATACTATAGGATTTAAAAAAGAAAAATTTAATTTCATGAAATTTTGACCAAGTTAGGGTGGTTAGACATACGAGTTTTTATTGTGGTTAGGGTGGTCAGACAGACACCTACTTCTTATTTTTTCCCTAAAATTTAAGTACCATTGCACTGAAATTTCAAATTTTCACCAAATAGGTTTTTTTTTTTTTTAAACCTAGTAGTTTAGAAACTACATTCACTTTGCTACAGATTCTATTCTTATATATTTTTGAAATAATATAGATAACTTATTCAAAAAAATTATGTCAAATTGCCTAACACTAATTTTTCTAAATTTTTTGCCACTTAAGGGCCTATCTTTTCCATGATGATCCTGCACATACCCACACCTATTAATGAACCTATTAATGCCAAACATTTTCATTGCTACTATGTATAACTTTATTGAATGGTTTGAATAATAGAGTAGTGGTGTTAGAGTTACACGATAATATTATATGTGCTCTCACATTGCTTTGTTATTCACAAAAAAATATTTTTGTGTGTTGAATACTAAAGTAATTATTTAAATTAATTCTTAGGTGGTTACTTTAGGATTTCATACTATTCAATTTCATCTTCTATGATGTTTTATATTAGATCCTTATATGCATTTAATTTTCTTAATTAGATAATAGGTGCATTTAATTTAACATAACATACTTAATCATAATGTTGCATCTAAACAAAACTAGAATAGTTTAAATTAGATCACATAGAACATGTTAGATCATGGGGACATTTATTAAACATTGTTACAAAGTTTATTTGATAAACAAAATTGACATCTAACTCAAACACATAAGCATAAACAATCAACTAAATTTAAAAGATCATATATTTATCACAATTTTTTATAGTACATGTCATCAAATATAAAATGGTAGTGTGGCATGTGGCTAGTAGATCCCTTAGGACCTGGTGCTCACCTCCATTGAGAAACGATCCATAGAGAGATGGTAATATGCGATCATGATCATGAACTATTGTGAGAATCCAATGTACATTGTAGTCTTTGTGCTCATACAATAGTCGTCGTCTCCTATTTGATGGCCTCTAGGTGCTCTCATTCTATACAATCTCTATATGCCTCTAGACTAGCTACCTTTGCATGAAGTCTCTCAACCTCTGTTGGATATCGAGATGATTGAATATCCTCATATGCAACCTCAACTCGATTATCATGCCTAGTAGTACCCTCATACACTAAGCTCTGAATATGACATAAGGCTCAAACAACTCTAGGTCCCACTCCATGATGGGTGAGGGCACATATTTTGTACCAATTTTAGTGTAAAAAAATGTTGTTGGTGAAATTTTCACACTTGTTTTGGCCCTCCATGTAAAACTAAGCTTAATGATGCCTTGAACTAGTGTTGTAATGTGATTAACACACTTGCATTAGGTCTTGGTCCCTTGTGAATTAAATAAACCTAATTATACCTTATTTGGAGTGTTGTAAAGTGTTCTAACACACTTTCACACTTTTCTAGGTTTGTCATTAATAATTGGGATCCTTTACGCTTTAATTGGCCTTATTTTGCATCCACAAGCCTCATTTAATGCATATTTTCAGGGATGATCCTAGAAAAAATCAACATCCAATCATAATTTAGGTACTTTTAAGTTGTGTGGCCAAGATATGGTGGTCTAGGGCTCATTTTCCACCTTAGGCATATGAGTCCCACCTAGGGTTTTGGGTCCTGATCTTGGATTCACACCTTTCTAAGTATTTTTTAACTTGGCCCCATAAATTATGCCTAATGGGACTCATATTCCACCATGGGCATATAAGACCCATGTGGCCCAAAATTAAAATTAATTCAAATCTTTGTGGGATTTTATCCTCCTAGATCTAGTGTCAACTTGTAGTGTTGTAATTTTAGGAATTCTTGTATAATTAACTATAAATATAATTTTCTTTCACTCATTTTACACCTAGTAAGTTGAATGAGCATCCTAATAGAAAGTTTTAGTTTACCAAAGCATTCAAATGTTTACAAGAGAATTCAAGAGTCTTCAATAGTAGATTATCAAGCTTTCTACAACATTATTCAAGCATCAAGCATCATGTCAAAGTCTTCATGCATCATGTTTGATTTTGAGCTAATAATTGCAATGTAGGGTTTCAAGATTCAAGCTAGCATTTCATTCAAGATCTATCCCATTCAAGAAAGAGTCAAGATCTACATCCATTAGAGCCATCACACACATGTTTGTAGTACTTCATTGCAAGGGTTTGGTGAGTTGCAACATCTTATTTTGTTCATTCATCATTGTCCATCCCTATTTTATATTATTTCAAGGTTTGATTACCAAAATGGGGTTTGACCAAGGAAAACCCCTATCAACTAACAACACAACATTTTTCCCTCTCTTTAGTGTGTGATTTGCAAGTTTAGATTGAAAATACATTGAAGAGAAATTTTGGAGAAAGTTGTCACCTTGCATTGGAAATACTTTGAAGACTTCTATAGGTTGCAAATCAAGGTTTCATATCCAAAAATCAATTGGGAGAAAATAATAGTTTTTGAATTGGATATCTGAACTTTGAATTCTTGAAAAAGTGGAATGAGACTAATAGTCCAAAAGTGGCGTATGAGTCCCACTACAGTTGTTTTTCAATATTTTTATATATTTAAATACCCATTTGCTATAGTCTTATTTTTGCACAAAAACCCAAATCTAGGACTGATTCACCTAGCTTGGTGTATGAGTCCTAGTTAGCATTAAAGTTATATTTTTTATCATTTCGGAGCTTCATCCAATCATCTTCATATTTCTAGCTACACACATTTCATATTACAACTTGTTATTCTATTTTGCATACATTTAGAGGTCATTTAGTGAAGGATTGAATCATATTAGGGTTAAGCATTACATCTTGCATTAAATTCATCTTTCCAATTCATAACCTGGTGATGAACCCCTCATTAGTTTATGGTCAACCTATAGGACAACCCTATTGAAATATATTTTCCCCCTTTCCATTGAGATCTCTAGGGTTATCCATGAATGAGAGAGCATGAAGATTTTTATTCCATCTCCCAAGCATAGAAGCCAACAATTTTCCACCTTTCATTTTGGTGAACCTACATATAGAACATCATAATTATAATTTGGAGTGCATCATCATCCTAGATATTGGTTGCATTAGCATTGCATTAGGTTTTGCATTAGTTAGTTGTCATTCTAGGGTTTCTAATTTTGCATTAGTTAAAGTGCAAATAGGTTGCATTTTTGCATCTCAAATCATTGAAATGCATATAAAATATGCATTTGTACTTAGGTTACAGATCATACAACATAAAAAGCATAAAAATCAAGTGAAATTTTCTAAGATTTTTGAAAAAAATCATCACTGGGACTCATATGCCCCTCTAGGTGAATCATTCCCAATACAAATCTTGCATTACATTTTCTAGAATTTAAATCATTATTTCTAAACTTTTGTTTGTTGTTTATAGCTTTCTATTTCAGTTTACATAATTTTTGTTATAGTCATTTCATTTCCCTTATCCTATATTGCATTTGCATTCATTTTGAATATAGTATGGGTATGTGCAGGATCATCATGGAAAAAATAGGCCCTTAAGTGGCAAAAAATTTAGAAACATCAGAGTTAGGCAACTTGACACAAAAAATTGAATGAGTTATTTATATTATTTAAAAATATTGTAAGAATAGATTATGTAGCAAATTGAATGTAGTTTCTAAACTACTAGGTTTATTTTTAAAAAAAACCTATTTGGTGAAAATTTGAAATTTCAATGCAATACTACTTAAATTTTAGGGAAAAAATATGAAGTAGGTGTCTATCTAACCACCCAAACCACAATAAAATGATAATATTTTTTTATAATATTTTAGATATAAGTAGAGGACTCATGTCCCGATGTGATGCATAATTTTTGTAATTTTTTCTAAGTAAATAATTAATTATGAATTTTTTATTACAAATTTTAAAAAATATAAAAAATCATATGTCCGACCACCTTAACTTAGTCAAAATTTCATGAAATTCATTTTTTTAATCCTATAGTATGTGAAGTATAGAATGTGATGCATGTTTTGGATTCAAAAATGTGACACCATTTGAAAGCTATAGATATTTTCCAATTACCTATCAATTAGGACTTTAGTTGTAATTCAAATAGAAAATGAATAATAATTATTTATTAAATTCAAAGTAAAGCATAATTTATATTGGTGGAAATTTGAGAATCTCCTTTAAAAACCCTTTTTGTTTCATCAATTTTCGGTTAAAAAAAATTCTTTAGCCACATACCCTACACATACCCATCATATCGCCACTTTTTGGCCCATCATGATCTTGCACATACCCGTATCCCTTGCATGAGTATTTGGTGTCCTATTGCTAATACTATAGTGAGATGAAGTTCAACATTCACGTCATCCTACGATAGCAAAATCATTGCGGATCTTGGGTTATCTAGCTCTTTCATTCCTAGTATTAACACTAGTACACTAGGTATGGACCATACCCTTAACAACTCCTTGCCTTCAAGTAGTGTGATGCAAGTTAAAATAAGGATTTCAATAGTGTTCTGCAAGAAAGAATAATTAAAATTCATGAAGACTTAGAAAACCTACAACATCAAGTGAAAAATTAAAATATTTCAACTAATGCCATCCCTACTATAGATAACATTCATCACATGCTTGAAAGTGAATATAGACTTGACCTTGTGAAAAACATAGTTCAAATCTTTGGAAAACACCTCACCTCAACCATTAGTTGTCCTTTACATACAAGAAATTTCACAAGCCAAGGAGGAATTCAAATTCATCCTCCCACAACAATTTCCTCAATTCCTACCTATACCAACCCTTAAGTAACAACAAAAATGCAATCAACTAGTAATTTGATTCCTTCCTTGGGTATTTCCGCTAGCATCCATAATACCCTTGTGGCATTACATGTCATATCTCCAACCACCTTACCAGCTATATGCATTCCATTCACTTGTCCTTTGAACACATACACCCCTTAAGCTTTCTCATTTCCATCTCATAACACAAGCAATGATCCTCTTATAAATCTACTCTGCCAAACCCTTTCATCCTTAGGTATGTGTAGGATCATGATGGGCCAAAAAGTAGCAATATGATGCATATGTGGCTGATGAATTTTTTTTTACCTAAAATTTATGGAATGAAAATGGTTTTTAAAGGTGATTGGGTATGTGCAGGATCATCATGGAAAAAATAGATCTTAAGTGGCAAAAAATTCAGAAAAATCGGTGTTAGGCACTTGACGTAAAAATTTGAATAAGTTATCTATATTATTTCAAAAATATGTAAGAATAGAATCTATAGAAAATTGAAATTTCTAAACTACTAGGTTTATTTAAAAATAAATAAAATCTATTTGGTGAAAATTTGAAATTTCAATGCAGTAGTACTTAAATTTTAGGGGAAAAATAAGAAATAGGTATCCTTTCATCCTTTATATTATTTTATATATAAGTAGAGGTATGTGTCCAAGTAAATTAATTATGAATTTTTTATTACAAATCTTGTATGTTTGACTTGGTCAAAATTCATGAAATTTATTTTTCTTTTTAACCAAAAATGTGATGCATGTTTAATTCAATATGTGATGAAAGCATCAATGTGGACTTTAGTTGATAGAAAATTAATAATTTTATTAAATTCAAAGTAAAGAATAAATATTTGGAAATGAGAATTTTGAAAATTTGGCCACATTTATTGCCACTTTTGGCCCATCATGATCCTGTGATTCTCAACTTTCCACCAATATAAATTATTCTTTACTTTGAATTTAATAAGTAATTATTATTTATTTTCTATTTGAATTACAACTAAAGTCCTGATTGATAGGATGATCAAAACATCTATAGCTTTCAAATGGCATCACATTTTTTGAATCCAAAACATGCATCACACTCTATGCTTCACATACTATAGGATTAAAAAATAAAAATTGAATTTCATGAAGTTTTGACCAAGTTAAGGTGGTTAGACATACAAGTTTTTATATTTTTCAAAAGTTGTAATAAAAATCATAATTAAGTATTTACTTGGAAAAAACTTACAAAAAAATATGCATCACATAGGGACATGAGTCCTCTACTTATATCTAAAATTTTATAAAAAAATATTATCATTTTATTGTGGTTAGGGTGGTCAGACATACACATACTTCTTTTTTTTCCCTGAAATTTAAGTACTACTGCATTGCAAATAGATATACTTAAACAAACCTATAGTTTAGGACGAAATAATATAGATAACTTATTCCAATTTTTACATCAAGTTGCCTAACTCTAATTTTTTTGAATTTTTTGCCACTTAAGGGCTTGTTTTTTCCATGATGATCCTACACATACCCCCCTTCAAAAAAAAAATTTCACCATCAACCAAAATCAAAATGGCCCACCTACATATTATGTCAAAAGCAGCCCATTGTCGTTGGAGATATTGTGAACACTAATGCGACAAGGTGTAGAGGTGCCCAGATTTGAGAAATATGGAGCAAAGGGAGATCCTTCTAACAATGTTAATGCTTATACTTCCTTATGTAGTGAATTTGTGCTTGATGATAAACTCTTGGCTAATATTTTACCAATATATTTGAAGGATACTACCTTAGAATTATTTTCTTCATTTTTGAACAACTCAATTCGTTCATTTGATGAACTTTTTGAGGAATTTTTCAACCATTTCCAAGTGCATATGAATCCTATGATGAACTTAGTTGATTTAATGAGATGTAAGAAAAAAGAAGATGAAAATATAATTAAATTTATCTCATGCTACCAATCACTTTATTCCCAAATTGATGTCAAGGTTCTCGATCCTCACCTTCAAAATATGTTCATAGAAAATTTGCAAAGGTACAAGATAAACTTACCATGATGAAATTACCATCCTTCATCCACTTGTGTACTACCCTTCATGATTATCAAAATTTGGTTAGTAGTCGTGATGCAAAGTCCACTTCTATCCAAACTAATAAGTCCCAGTACACAAACCAAAACAATTACCAACCTTGTAGAAAGCAGAATAAAGGCTTCTTTCAACTTAATCCACCTCAAAAAAAAAATCAAAATACCAATAACCAAGAAGTTTTTGTTAAATCTGTGATACCCTTTAGCTATGGGGACCTAAAAAGATAATTCTCTCCCCTACCGGACACCATTCATAATACAATGTCCCAACTTTGGGAACAAAAAATTATTACCTTGCCTCCTGTTAAAACACCTACTCCTAATAATCCAAGCTACCTCTAAACTTTAGATAAAATGTTTTTTCCATTATCACCGAGAAAATGGACTAACACAGAACATTGTAAGCATCTCAAACATCTTGTGCAAGACCTCATTGATTTCAGCCATCTTTCCATTAGAGGTGTTAGTGATCAAGGAAATACGTTTGTTGCCCCTCCTAACCAAAATTTAAATTTTTTTACCAACCCTATGCCTAATCATAACATTTCATTTGTCAAAGCTATTGAAAGTACAAAGACGGATGTCATGAATGTTGACATAGATGATGATAACATAGTTACAATTTAATAAATTCCTATCGATGGTTTGGTTGCATTGGTTGAAACTCAACATCGTAAGGGTTGAACTAAAAATATTCTTGAGATTGCTTTCTCCTCACAAGATATAATTAAACATGCACCCAATGGTCATCTTTACATAGCCAACCATATCTATGATATGCCCACTAATGGGATATTAATAGATCCTATCTGTGGAGAGAATGTGATCACCAAGGAATTCTTACTCCTACATGAACTATATCAAGATATGTATGATAAACTGAAAGCATGGATCAAGATGCATAATGGTTTTGCTTTCCCTACGATGGGATCAATCACCTTACCTTTACAAATAGGACTGAAAACATATGATATCTCATTCTCCATCATCCCACAGTAAGACCAATTTCGTGTGAATCTAGGCTATCCATGGCTTTACTCCATGAATGTAGTCCCTTCAGTTGTACATAAATGCTTAAAGTTTCCCTTCAACTATGAAATATTTACCATCCATAATAGTGCCTTTAACCCATTTTCCTTTATGGAATCTTCAAAATTCTACAATATTTGAAGTGCCCATGTTGAAAAAAATTGATCTGTACCCTTAGAACTGCACTTGATAATTTTTCCTAGTGACCTACTTTGCAAGGTCATAAATTGGAGCCAATTAATTTTCATGTCAAATCCTTTTGTAGGCATACCAATGTGACATTTGTGAACATATATGTCAAATTTCATCCCCTTGTGATAAGTTTTGATAAGTTTTTGAAGTGCAAAGCTGGAAGGTTCTGGGACTGTTTTGTTGTTTATGGATTCTCAATTCTAGGAAGTGGCCTCCTGTTCAAGTTGATATTTTGAAATTGGGTGATCATAAAAATAAATGGATTTCTGCTCTCCATTCCCCCCACATTCACATGATCCCTATTCCGTTTTGAAAGTCTCATGATCAGATTTGATATTTTTACTAGGTCAAAAGTAAATGCAGTTTGTTCACTTTTTACGCCTGCATTTCCAGAATGCTTCAAAGTGGTCATCTTTGATCCTAAATATCTTTTGGAGAATGTGGATTGAAGGGAATTCCTCTTGCACACATGCTTAATATACATAAGTGATTTAATGTGTCTAGTGGCAATTTCCTAGAAGCGGGTTTGATAATTTTTGAAGGAGGTGACTTGGTGTGTGACAATTTTTCAAGGAGGTGACTTGGTGTGCTCGAATTGGTTTATGGGAGGTGAAATTGCAAAAATTCCTAAGTGAGCAACTTTTCCATTGAATATATTGCACCTCAGGATGGATCTTTCCAAGCCATTTATTGCACTCAATTTTTGGGTCAAAATTCAACATGCCTGCATAGTTTCAAGCTCCTAAGATAAGTTCTAATGGGCTATTTAATCATTTTCTGATTGTGACAGGGCCAAAAATGGTGTTCTGGAAAGTTTCAAATTTTTCAATTCTAATGACAACCCATTTCTTCTTTTGGTCTAAAATCTCTACAACTCTTTGATACATTATTTTAATGTATTTTAGGTGTGGCGAACTCATCCCGAGGGCTAGTTTACAAAGGAGGTACTCAAATTTTTAGGGCTAGGAAAATTTTGACACAATGGGTTTGCTCTAAATAATTGATAATGTCCCTACAAAATTTTTTACAGCTTTAGGGGTCTCTGTTTGACCTATAGGAATAATTAATTTTTTTTATTTTTTGTAAAATTTTAAATGCTTATCTTTAAAATATTTTTGAATATTTTAAACATTATGCAAATGTATAAAATTAATTTTGGGAAAATATGTGATGTATTTGAAATGTTTTTTTTTATCAAAGGAAGTTTAATTCTTGCTTCAGATTGGCTGAAATACAACTTTCACAACTTTCATGGCTACACGACAAAACTCATCGACCATCACCAGTATGAAATCAGCGATGCCTTGGTTTAAGTGATTAATCTTCACTTGCATATGTTAATTAAGTATTTGTGGCAAAGGACAAGGTTTAATAAATTTTCAAAGTTCTTCATGTCACAGTTTTGAGCCTAGAATGAAGAAACAAATCAGTGATGAGCGATGGTTGTTGTGTCCATCACACATCACTAATGGATGCCACCATTTCCATTTTCAATAAATGATGGACTAGGGTTTCATCACCCATCGCTAATTTCATATTGTTGTTTGTCCTCCATCAGAGATGTGCAATGGTAGGACCGTAAAAGAATCTAAGAAATTTTTTGAAAATTGATTAAACGATGGGGAAATAATGCATGGGTAAAGAATTGTTTTGCATCCTGATGGATAGATTTAAGGCATCCAAATGTAAAAAATGAAAAATTCCTTGCTGTAGGAAGTAAAATGTGAAATAAAATGGTGAATACATAGCTAGATAAAGGAAGATGGAGTTGCATTTTGACTATTGTAAACATTTTCTTGTTGTCATTGAAATTCATGGTGTTGTTGCAGAACTTGAGGAATGAGGGTTCCAAATGGAGAAGATGGAGTAGAGGATTTTTATCATTCATTGCTATTCATTTCCACTTTTCTCATCTCAAATCAGTGATGGGTAATCTTACCTTCACCACATCACACATCTCTGATTTTTGTTTCCTTATTAATGCATTTGCGATTGGAGAAATTGCTTACTTTCTATTTGTGCAAATGTGTCACAAAAAAATGTATAGTTGAGATTTTTATGCTCACTTAAGTCTCTCTTATAGAATTTGGTCTTGATTTTTCCTACATTTAATGTTGTAATGTGGTCAACACATTCACATTAGGTCTTGGACCCTTGTGAATCAGTAAGACTTCTAGGATGTCTTATAAAGGTGTTGTGAAGTGTTGTAATCTACTTTCACACTTTTCTAGGACCCTTTAATCACACTTCACCTAAATCACTCCTTTTTATCACTTACCAAGTCTTATTTCAAAGTGTTTGAAAGTGTTGTAACCCACTTTCATGCTTTTCTAGACTTATCAACAATAATTCAACTCTTTCTTATGTTTAAATGACCCTTTAATACACTTTCCAACCAATTTTAAGTGTTTTTTTAGGATATTCCCAATGGACAACATTAATTCCCTTTAATTCCCCACACCTACTTAATTTTATTAAGTGGGACTAAGTCTCTAATAGGGGTGACTTAGTCCTTTTTGGCATAAAACTCAAAATTATTTTAATTTTCTGGTAGGATTTTGTCTTCTAACCCTTGAGATTGTCCTATGATGTGTTATTTTTGAGAAATTTAGTAAGAAAAAGTATAAATAAGGGTTTTTGTCCTCATTTTACATCTCCTATCTCCTACAATCTTCTAATTCATCAAGAATTCACTCAAGCAATTAATTTAATCATTCTTAACCATTCAAGCAATTTAGGCATAATCAAATCATCCATTGGAGCTCTTCATTGCATATCTTTAGATTTACACATCAAGGGTTTGGTAAGTTTATGACATTTCATGTTGTATATTTATGCTTCTCTTTTCATTTCATCTCATTTCATAGAGTTTGATTACCAAAGTGAGATTTGACCAAGGCAAATCCCTATACTCTAACCCTTAACCATTTTTCCCTCTTTACATGTGTGTTTGCATACTTTTTATGGATATTTGTCAAAGAAATAGGTGTTGAAAAGTGGTCAAGAATTCTTCAAAGTGAATAAAGTCAACAACACCCTAATTCAATCTTGGATACACTTTTTATCTCGTTTTCTACAAAATAAAGTGCAGACACCTGTTAGAAAAGCAAGTGCATACTTGAGACTACAAGATTCGGTCCTAAGATTCCCAAAATATCCAACACTACTAGTGGATTAGTCCCACTACTAGGCTTGAAAAGTGGTTTCTGCATTTTTAGATACCTAGTTGGTAGATTCTTGTTTTGGAAAATTTTCCCAAAATTGGGACTAAGTCACCCAGCTTGGTGTAAGTGTCTCACTTAACATTTCTTAGTCAATTTTTTAGGATTCTAGAATCTCTTCACATCTGATTTCAGACTCCAAGTGCACTTCAATCTTTTTTAGTTATTTCATCATTTACTTGCATTTTTAGGTGTTTTTACATATCACAGTGTGTTTTCTAGCACTTTGCATTTCTTAGATTTTACATCATTAGATCATTTTATTTTTAGATCAGTGCATTAGTACATCATAATTAGTTATATTTCATCTCATTTACATTAACTTTGAGTGTAGACATTTGCATTTTGGACCCCATTTCCCCTTTCTCCTTTTAGGTGAAAAACCCTAGAAGTAGCTAAAGCAATTTGGGCAATCCAAAATCATTGTCCACATTTTGGTGAACCTAAATTTTGAAAATATTTACTTTTGATTTTAAGTGCATCCTAGATTTCATTTTTATTTACATTATATTAGCTATTGCATTGTTTAAATTGCATCCTAGGGTTTTCAAAATTGCATTAATGAAGAGCTCAAATAGCTTGTATTTTTGCATTGAAAATATTTTTTTTTCTACATTTTCATACTTTAGTTGCATCTTTGTATCTAATAGATGCAAAATTAGATATAATTTTTTAGAAAAATCTCAAAAAAAATCATTAGTGGGACTAAATCACCACATTGGGTGACTTAGTCCTCTTGCACATTTTGCATTGTAATTTATAGTATTTTTTAGATTTTTTCTGTATTTATGTTTCCTAGTATTGCATTCCTATTTTAATTTATAGAGTTTATGTTATTTTCATTTTATTAGTACTTGATTGCATTGCATTTGCATCCAACCTTTCCTCTTGTGGTATTTGTATGAGTGTTTGGTGCCCAATTTATAATACTTTACTCAGAAGAAGTTCCCAACTCATGGCATCCCACAATAACACACTCATTGTGGATCTTGGGTTGTCTCAAGCTCCTAATCATGGTGTGGACTATGGTGCATTGGAAATGGATACTACCACTACTACACCTATACCATAACATACAATGCATGTTGAAAAAACATTAATTACCTTCTGCAAGATTAAGTCATTAAAATTCATGAGGATTTAACACATTTGCAACAAAACTTGTGTCTTGAAAACATTTCCACAACTGCAATTCCTACTATAGACAACATCCATCAAATGCTTGAAAGTGATGAAGGCTTAGATGATATGAAACAATTGTTGATATATACCAAAAACATGCTTCTAACACATCTCAACCAACAGACACTATGGTTAGCCAATGAGGATCCCACCTTCCTCCTCCTTCAACTGTAGCATCCATACCTACCTATACTACTCAAGTTATGACAACCATGCAACATGTTAGTCAAGTGACTCCTTTCGCTATTCCAACTAGCATTCCTAGTTATTTTGTGGCATCAAATGTTCCATCCTCCACCACCTTCACCCCGCTTAGTGTCCCCTTCACTTGTCCCAACACTATATACTCTCCATCACCATTCTCTCTTCCACCTCAGACCACTTACACTAATCCTCTCATTACAAAACTCTTCCAAACTGTTTGTTCCATGCAACAACAAATATCTATCATCAACCAAACCAAACCACACCAACAACCTACTATGTCCATAGTAGCCCATTATATTTATAAATTTTAAGAGCAATGATGCCACAAGGAATTGAGATGCCTAGGTTTAAGAATTACAGAGGTAAGGGAGACCGTACTAATCATGTTAATGCTTATACAACCTTATGCAGTGATTTTGTCTTTGACGATAAACTGTTAGCTAAACTATTTCCTAGGACTTTAAATGACACTACCTTGGAGTGGTTTTCAAACTTACCCAATCATTCAATTTGATCATTCAATGAGCTTTTGGATTCCTTTATAAGTCATTTCCAAATCCATATGACTCCCAAAAAGACAATGGCTAACTTAATGAGATGTAAACAAAATACGAATGAAAAAGTAACCAATTTCATTTCACACTATCAATCATTGTATGCTCAACTAGATGTCAAGATTCCCGATTCACATCTCCAAAAGATGTTTATCAAAAAATTTCAAACTCAACTTTAGGATAAATTTACCATAATAAAATTTCCTTCTCTCATGTATTTATGTGCAACCATTTGTGACTATCACAACTCTATTACTAGTCGTGATGCAAAATCCAGTTCTAGTCACACTGAGAAATCTAAACAAAACAACCTAAACACCTCATAAACTTTAGAAAACTAAACTAATGGTTTTTAAAATTCAACCCCCCTCCTTAACAATGACCTCAACCTATCAAAAACAAAGTAGTTGTTGTTAAAGCCATGATACCTTACAGTTATGGATATCCAAAATGATAATTTACACCATTACCAAACACTATTCATAACACCATGACACAATTAATGTAGCAACAAATGATTTCCTTACCTCCTATTAAATGATTAGATTGAACCAAACCTTTGCCTCCAACCTTTCAACCAAACACTTATTTCCATTATCATAGACAAAATGGAAATGACACAGAACAATGTAAGTCTTAAACACAGAGTGCAAGACTTCAATAATTTGGGCCATCTATCTATTTGAAATGTTAATAGAAAAGGAAATACATTCGTTGCCCCACCCAATCAAATTTTTTAAATTTTTACCAATCCCATTCCTAAACATAATCTGTCATTCGTCAAAGCTAGTGAAATGAAAAAAAATGATGTGATGATTGTTCATAAAGAGACTGAGCATCCTGATAATATTTCACATACACCCTCTATTAATCTTATGGATGAAATGGTAGGAGAAATAAATGTTATCCCTCATAAGGGCCAACATAAGAAAAATCTTGATATTACTTTCACTTCTAAAGATATTCTTCCAAATCTTCTTGATGGTCCTCTCTACATAGCCAAACGTATTTATGATAAGCCCACTAATGGCATACTCATAGATCTCGCCTATGGTGAGAATGTGATCACTGAGGAATTTTTGGTCTTACATCATTTTTATCAAAATAACTATGAAAAACCAAGAGCATGGATCAAAACACATAATGGTTTCATGTGCGCTACGATTAGATCAATTGTTCCTCCATTACAAATAGGACCTGAGACATTAGATATTACATTATCTATCATTCCATAATCAAATCAGTTTTTTCTATGGCTAGGCTATCCATGGTTTTGCTCGATGGAAGCTGTTCCTTTAGTCATATACAAATGTTTTAAAGTTTTCACATGATAATGACATATTCACTATTAACCATAGTGGCTTTAACCCTTTGTCTTACAAAGGAAATTTGACCTTAGAATCCTTTTGTCTAGAGCCAATGGAACCCATAACACCTTGCAAAGATGTATTTTTCATTTTTTATCAAACGTTTAAAGAAAAGAAAATTGTTGAATTATCCCTCTATAATCAATCCTCATCCACTTCCAAAATTCCCATCCTCGATGAGACAATGCTTCAACCTGATTCTAAACCTAAACACATATTACCACCTTTAGAGCAACCAATAATAAACACTTCACCAAGTTCATCATCTAAATTCCCAAGAGAAAATGACACCAACCCCATCATGCCTCCTCGCATAAAGCAAGTGTATAAAGAAAAAAGAGAAAGTGATTGACCCATCTCCTTTGTTTCCTTTTCTTCTTCCCCCTTAGGAAGAAATTTAACCTATGGTGGATCAATCCACTCTTACACCCACATAAATTCAAAATAGAATCAAAAGAAATCATGGTGCTAGGGAGCATAGGCATTGACATCGTTTCCTTTCCCATCAATTGCAAACTAAAGAAGACAAAGAAAATCAACCTCTGCCTTTAATAGAAGTAATACCTGATCACCCTCCTCCTAACTCAACACAAAATAGTATGTTACAACCATCACAACAAAATGATCTGATACAACAACCCCAACTAATGATACACCCCTCATTGGAAATTACCATCCATCCCCTCATCATGATTAATATAGATGATGATGATGAGGAGGAGGAGCAAGAGATATCTAAAATTGATGAAGAGGTGCATATTGATCTGAATTCTTTATTTTCGTCTTCGATGAGCTTAAATTAAAAAAAATATTACATCAAGTAAAGAACCTAGTACTTCCCCTATTTCAGCACTTGCAATTCCTCCTTTGGATAGTCAACCACCCTCACAATACACTAAACATGTTTGGGAGGAGGATGACCTGTTAGATGGTTGACTTGCATTTGCCTTGCTAGCCTTTTGCATTTTTCTTTTATTTTCTTTTGTATGTGCATAACATGTTTCCCTGTAATGTGTCATTTGATTTTCTCCTTCTCTTTGTACACTTCCTCTATTTGTACCTCTATTCTTCTATATGTCACACATTCCCCTTTTTATGTTTCACTTTTGTTTTGTGTTTTTCCTTTTGGGGATGACACAAAGTGTTAAGACACACTATGTCCCTTCCATGTTAACCCAAATGGTTCGTTCTTCTTTATTTTTTCTTGTGTTTTTCCTTTTGGGGATGACACAAGGAATTGAGACTGAAATGTCTCCTTCATGTTGACCCAAATTTTTTTCATTTTCTTTCGTCTTTTTCATTTTATTTTTGTTTGTGTTTCTCCTTTTGGGGATGATGAAAATTTTTGATACATCATATGTCTCTTCCATATTGACCTAAAATGGATTTTCTTTTTCTTTTGTTATTTCCCTCTTTGTGTCATTCTTCCAGTTCTATGTATATTTGGGGAATTATGGCAGTTCTGAGCTCTTTAATCAAAATACTGCAGTAACGGACATACTGGTCCCCCAGATCTATAGATCCCTTATGTGTTTGGTGTGTTCCTTTTTGGGGGATACCGCTTTTTCTTTTTTTACCTTTTCATTTACATGACATAGCCTTACTCAGAAATGTATTAGTTGGCACAAGGGATTTTTGAGTTGGCTCTCATGTCTTGTTTTTTTTCTTTTTGCATTTTTCATTGGCTACTATAAATTAATTTCTCATAGAATGATTTGTAGAAATTCATTTAAAGTGGGGAAATACATTGGCATAATTCATTTTGCATCTTTTCTTGGTTCTTAGTGCAACCTTTTTACTTCATTCGATCTGTTTTTCACTTTGTGGATGACATTGGGTGTGATGTCTTTCATGAGTGTGATCTATATCAACATATTACATTCCTCTTAGTATCCTTATGTGATGCACTACATCCCTTAAGTTTTGAATCTTATATTCTTTGATTGGTCCTCTCTTGGATACATTAGACACAATATTCCCTAAGTTATAAACCACACATGATCTTCAGAAGACTCAGTTGAACATATTTTGTATATTACATTTTGCATTGACATGGCCACCTTGTATAGCATAGCTTGCATGCCTATGGTACCTTTTCACTTGTTCATGAGTTCTAAGCATACAAATATTTGATGGTCACAGGAAGCACAAAATTATTTTGTCTTTGTGGCACCTTATTAAAGTTAGAAAGAGGTATAACTTTGATATGGTTGAGTGGGAAGCCATTCTGTGACATGGCATTCCCCATAGCCACCTTTCGGTATTTCTCACCCAGTGGACAACAAGAGGTTCCATGACCCCATAGTGAGTATGTTGTGGATTTCTCACCTCATGAACAATCAAAATTTTCCTAGCACCAAAGTGAGTATACTTTGTCTTTCTTACCCAGTGGACAACCATGAGTTTCATTGTCCCAAAGTGAGTACACATTTTTTTCCAAATAAATAGCCTAGATCTGATCCACAATGGGTTAGAAAAATTATTGAAGCTTTATTTCACCCCTTTTCATCATCATGTGTGTTCCTTTGTGCTTATGTTGGGTTTTGCATGTGATCGTGATCTTGGGGGCTTGATCATCCCTCTTGGTTATTGTTATCTCATCTTACCAATGTGTGTACATTAGGATCCCTCTTGATGTGCATGTTGGGCTACTTTAGTGAGAGTTTGAATCAAGTTCATCCTCTCACTAAAGTGGCATCTTAATGTGTCACAAAAAAATGTATAGTATAAATTCTTATACTCACTTGAGTCTCTCCTATGGAATTTGGGCTTGATTTTTCCTAGATTTAATGTTGTAATGTGGTCAACACATTCACATTAGGTCTTGGACCCTTGTGAATCATTAAGACTTCTAAGATGTCTTATAAAGGTCTTGTGAAGTCTTGTAATCCACTTTCATAATTTTCTAGGACCCTTTCATTATAATTCACCTAAATAACTCCTTTTTATCACTTACCAAGTCTTAAATTTCAAAGTGTTGTAACATTTTGTAACCCACTTTCACGCTTTTCTAGGATTATCAATACTAATTCAACCCTTTCTCATGTTTAAATGACCCTTTAATACACTCTTTGATTGGTTTTAAGTTTGTTTTGGACGCTATTCCTATTCAAAAAAAAATTAATCCCCTTTAATTCCCAACACCCACTTAATTTTTTTAAGTGGGGCTAAGTCACCTATAGGGGCAACTTAGTCCTTTTTGGAAAACAACTCAAAATTATTTTAATTTTCTATAGGGATTTTGTATTCTAACCCTTGAGGTTGGCCTATGATGTGTTATTTTTGGGAAATTTAGTAAGAAAAAATATAAATAATGGTTTTTCTCCTTATTATACATCTCCTATCTCCTACAATATTCTAATTCATCAAGCATTCACTCAAGCAATTAACTTAATCATTCTCAAGCATTCAAGCAATTTAGGCATAATCAAGTCGTCCATTGGAGCTCTTCATAGCATATCTGAATCATATTTACACATCAAGGGTTTGGTAAGTTTACGATATTAAAATTTGTCTATTTATCATTTTCTTTCCATTTCATTTCATTTCATAGGGTTTGATTACCAAACTGGGATTTGACCAATGCAAATCCCTATACTCTAACCCTTAACCATTTTTCCCTCTTTGCATGTGTGTTTGCAAAATTTGTATGTATATTTTTCAAAGAAATGGGTATTGGAAAGTGGTCAATAAGCCTTCAAAGCCAATAAAGTCAACATCACCCTAATTCAAGCTTGGAGACACTATTTATCCCATTTTCTGCAAAATCAAGTGCAGACACCTATCAGAAAAGCAAGTGTAGACTGAAGGCTACAAGATTATATCCTAAGATTTCAGAAATTTGTAGGTGGACTAAGTCATCACTAGTGGCAGATTAGTCCCACTGCTAGGCTTGAAAAGTGGTTTTTGTATTTTTGGATACCCATTTGGTAGATTCCTGTTTCAAATTTTTTTCTCGAAACTGGGACTAAGTCACCCAACCTAGCATAAGTGTACCAGTCAACATTTTTAGTCATTTTTTTAGGATTCCATGATCTCTTCACATCTGATTTCAAATTCCAGGTGGACTTCTCAGGTCGTGTTCAATTATTTCATCATTTACTTGCATTTTTTAGGAATTTTTACATATCATAGTGTGTTTTCCAACATTTTGCATTTCTTAGGTTTTGCATCATTATATCATTTTATTTTTAGATCAGTGCTTTAGTACATCATACTTAGTAATATTTCATCTCATTTAAAATAACTTTTAGTGTAGATGTTTTCGTTTTGGACTGCATTTCCCCTTTCTTCTTTTAGGTGAAAAACCCTAGAAGGAACTAAAGCAGTGTGGGCAATCCAAAATCATTGTCCACAACATTGCTAATAAATATTAGCTTTTCCAAATACATCCACAAAGTTGGATGGTGACTACCAAGAGTAAATGAGATGGTGGGACTGTGAATTTAATCCAATGTCAAATATTTTAGTTTTCTTTGCTGCGTAAAGTTAGTTTCAAAGTAATTGCATGGGTAATTATTTTATTACCTGATTGAAAAAGTAAAGCCTTTACAAAGAAAGTTTAAAAAAAAAATTATTGAGTAGTGAGATAACATATTTCATGTGGTTTTCCACAAAAATGGAAAGGTCTCTTCACTACACAGCTAATAAGAAGGTAAATGAATAGGTGAAATGGATATTTTTACAGTGAATGGTTTTCATAGAAAAAAAAAATTCTTTCAGCTGCAAGGAAGGGAAAATGATGAAGAATAATGAATCTTCTTGGTGGAGAATATTTTATGTTATAGAGAAAAGGAAAGATGCATGAATTGAAGGAAAAATTGGATTTTCTTTAAGTGGTGACGGTTACTGATCTATGCACCTGAATCTGTTAGATGTCTTTGGGAGATCTCCACTTAGGATTTTTTGTTTTCCCTTAACAGTTGTTTTCTGCTCCATTTTTTGAGAGAGGTTTTTTTTTGTAATTGGTCATAGAATATTGTAATGAGAATACATGGAATTTTAGATTCAAGCCTTAGGGTCTGAATATGTTAATATATATGTAATTTTGATTACAATACTAGAAAAATAATATTGAATGTTTCAAGTTTGATACTATTTTACTCTCCTATGTACAGGTTTTATAGATTATGAATAATACAATCAAGGTTTTCTTATCTGTCTCTATCAATTTCATATGGATGTGTGGCTCTATTCTTCTTTATTAATTCAAATAATTAATGTAGATGCTTGAATATGGTTGTAAATTTGTATTAAATTGAGTGCTAGGATGCTAGTAAGAAGTAAAGGTTAAGAAACAATGCTAAAATATTGTAATACAACATTTTAGAGCTTCATATAATGTCAAGTGTGAAAATTGTTATTAGATTATGTTGGTGTTTAAGTTGACTCCATTCCAAGAATGAGGCACTGATCTAAGTGTATTATTCATGTTACATTTGTTGGTTAATTTAGCAATTGATCACAATTTATAATCAATTTACTTATCAGTTTTGTTGTGAGTGTGTGTGGAATTTAATGAATAACATGTCCCATGTTTAAGTTGGACACTACCTAAAAGGTTAACCAAACCTTTAGGGTATTGTGTTTATTAAAAATTAAAGGAGAATTATCTATTTAATGTGTGTTTGATACTATGGCACACAAGTATCTAAAAGCACACTGTTCAGATCACCCTCCTAGGTTTAACAAAGCCTGGAGTATAGGGGAGAAAGAGGTTTTATTTCAATCTCCCATTCATTGGCCACTAACCTTGAAGATTCTTTAGCATAAGGGTTGGCTACCCTCTAGAGGATTTAAAGGTTCTAGTGGAAAAATAACCAACATATTGGTGACTCCACTGGGGAATCAGTTGAAAAGAGTCAATCAGTTTTATTATCTATATTTTTGGGTCATAATGATTCAAGGACTTGCATACTTGAAGGTTATTGCTACAATGTTTCTGACGTATTCTTGAAGTTTGGTGCTCTACTGGTGGAGAGAACTCAGAAATACATAGATCTTGGAAGAAGCTTTTTGTTGCTTGAATATCTTTTCCTCTTTCAAAGAGGTGGTGACTCTACATAAGTCTCTACATCATTAGAAGAGTTGGTTGCAATAGTTCTTAGGTATTATTCTATTGTAATATCTATGTATGCAAGTTTTCAACAAAAAAATATAATTAATACTATCCCTTATTCAATATTTCAATATACTTCTAGAAAGAGAAATGAGAAAGTAGGATATTTTGAAAAGGATATTGGAATAGAATAGTTGTAGAGGGAATAAATTTTATTTGCAAAAATGTATTGTTGTCTAACTTCTTCCTCTAGAAGTTGTAATGTTTTTCCTAGAACCTCGCCATGTCCTAAAAAAAAGGTGTTCACTAGTGAAAGATGCGACCCTCTAGATTTCAGTCAAATCTAGGTTTACCCACATTTTGTCCCAAGAAGAAGAGGAAATCTTGAAGAATCAGCATCATAACATGTACAAAGTTTTCTTGATGTGATGGAAGACTATCAAATAGTAGAAGATGTTTTCATTAAGTTTTTTGTAAGAACTTTAGAAAATGATGTTGAATACTAGTTTTCTAGTTTACTAATGCATTCCATAGATTCATGGCATGAGCTCAGAATATATTTCATTGACTATTTTGAAGAAGAGTCAATAGACAATGAATGCTTGACTGAAGAAAGAAATCTGCATATTGGGTATGTGTAGGATCATCATGGAATGAATAGGCCCTTAAGTGGTGTAAAATTTAGAAAAAAAAGAGTTAGGAAACTTGAGGTGAAAATTTGAATAAGTTATCTATGGGTATACATGCAGGATCATGATGGGCCAAAAAGTGGCAATATGTAACTAATATGATGGCCCATGTGGCTGACAACTTTTTTTTACCCAAAATTGATGAAACGAAAAGGGTTTTTAAAGGAGATTCTCATATTTCCACCAATATAAATTATGTTTTACTTTGAATTTAATAAAAAAATATTATTCATTTTCTATTTTAATTACTACTAAAGTCTTGATTGATAGGCTGATTGAAAAACATCTATAGCTTTCAAATGGTATCACATTTTTTGAATTTGAAACATGGGTCACATTCTATGCTTCGCATACTATAGGATTAAATAATAATAATAATAATAATAATAATGAAGTTTTGACCAAGTTAAGGTGGTTAGACATACAAGTTTTTTATATTTTTTAAAATTTGTAATAAAAAATTCATAATTAATTCCTTACTTGGAAAAAAACTACAAAAAATATGCATCACATCGAGACATGAGTCCTCTACTTATATCTAAAATATTATTAAAAAATATTATCATTTTTTTTTAGGGTGGTCACAGACACCTACTTCTTATTTTTCCTTGAAATTTAAGTACTACTGCATTGAAATTTCAAAATTTCACCAAATATATATATATATATATATATATTTTAAATAAACCTAGTAGTTTAGAAACTACATTAAATTTTCTACAAATTCTATTTTTACATATTTTTGAAATAATATAGATAACTTATTCAAATTTTTATGTCAAGTTTCCTAACTCTAATATTTTGGATTTTTTTGCCACTTAAGGGCCTATTTTTTCCATGATGATCCTACACATACCCCTATTGTAGACATGAAAAATATCTTGTTCAACTAACTTTAATTCTTCTTTAATCACCCCTCTACTAACCTTTTAAGTAATTCATCTTAATTCCTATGTTAATCAATTAAATCAAATTTATTTGATTAAATCATTATCCTTTTTTGATTAAATAAATCATTTTATTTATTTAATCCTAAAGTCCCTCATTTTATTAAATAATTCAAATTTATTTAATTAAATCACTAACATCATCTTCTTTGATTAAATAAATCAAATCTTTATTTAATTAAATCTAAAATCATTCTCCTCGCAACTTTGATTTATTTAAATCCTAAAATCTAAGTCAAAATTGTCAAATCACCAACCTCCTCTTATTTAATCAAATCCTAATTAAATCTAATCTTAATCCATGTCACATCCTCTAGCTTTTTCCACTTGCACAAATAAATCAATTTAATTAATTTATTAAATCTTCATTTTCTCTCAACTTGGAATCTTTGAGGGAATATTCCTCCAAATTTGAAAATCCCTCCAAATGGGATGTGTCCTTCCAACAAGGCATTTATTTCATCTTACAAGTCCTTTTTCCTTCAGCCAAGTGGCAATAACTCCATTTAACTCTCCCTCCACCTTGTCATTTCACTAATTTCAAATTTCAACTAATTGCATTTATTGACACATTCATCAAAATGTGCTCATCCTTCATCCTCTCATATCTTGACAAGTGACATCTTGTCATTGGCTCAAGATTAGTCCCACATTGCTCCATTTTTCTCATTCCTCCATCTTGCCTTTCTATAAATGAAAGCCTTCTCTTTGTAATTAGCATCCACAACTTAGAGCAAAGTTACTCTCTTCACATTGAGAGCTAATTTTATCCACTTCATTTTCACAACATCTTCAAGGAATTTTGATCATTGAGCTTGTCAAGGGTTGGGAAAGGGCCACTTTCCATATTAATTTGGCACCAATCCACTATGAAATAGGTATTTACTATTTTTTTAAGGCTTTCAATGTATTCTATTTTGTTATTTCATTTGCATTATGAAGCATGTTAGATTATTTCATAGAGATGTTGTTTGCTTTCTTTTAACAACTAATCATGCTAAGAGTGTGTGTGTTGGAGGTTTTTGGGTGATCCCATAATAGTGGTTTACAATTTTTGGCCAAACTCGACACTGAAATTATTATTTTCAACTAAATCTTCACATTCGGGCACCTATAGCGGCTAAACTGTGAGGAATTTGAAGATGGTGCAAACTAGAGTCTCATCAAATTTTTTTTGTAGATTCTTAAAATATTCTTTTCAAAATTTTTGGAATCAAATTTCACTTCTTTTTCCATCTCCCATGAAAATTGATTTTTTTCAGAAAACAACATTTTTAAAAAGTGACACACACTGTATAACGCATAACTTTTTTTCCATGAAGGATAAAATTCTAATTCTTTCAAATTTAGATTTTTATCTCTTATATCTAGTGCTTCCACTTGGTTAGATAGTTTTTTATTCAATATTTTTACCTTAATCAACTTTCAAAGTCAAACAAATTACAATTCAGACATAGTGCAACCATATAACGCGTAACTTTTTTTGTATATGTCAAAATTTAATTTAATTTTTATTGTTGGATCAAGGACTTCAATATCTGGTGCACTCATATTTTTCTTTTTCTTTTTTTGATAATATTCTATTTTTCCATATGTGAAGAACAAAGAAATTCATTTTCGATCAAAAACCTATGTTTAATAAAACTTAAAAAACAAATACATAACAAAACCAAAACATATTAAAATTATATTCATTGGATAGCTTGTTCTAAGGAATACCATAATCATTTCAAATAAATTTTAAATGAATTCATTTGATCCCCCAAAAGCTAAATCAAAGGTAATTTTTTATCAGCATTTTGATAGGTGTAAAGGAGACGCATTTATAGGTATGATTTAAAACTAGTGAGGTTCTATCCAAGGGGGTTTGATATAAGGTGATTTGATCAAACCCTCTTCAATTGGAATCCTTAAAATGAAACTTTTTAAGGCTTAAATCATTATATTTTCTAAAAATATGTGATTTCAGCTAAAATTCATTCCTCAGGAATTGTAAACCACTATTATGATAGCACCCTTTTAGTAATTTGTAGATTTCACCATCTACAAAATGGCGCTAGAATGAGGACTTTGGATCTATGTTTGGTGGATCAATTTCTATTCTTCTTGGAGCTCCTTTCAATTGATTAACATTGAATTCATGTGGAAGTTTCCCACCTTTATTAGCTAGCATTAAGAAGTATTTTCCCCATCTTTTTCAGAAATATTTTCCATGAACTTGTGGAATTTGGGATCTTGTTGAGCTACTTGAATTTTTTCCTCAGTTATTTCATCATTTTTAGGTTGGTGGAATCTGTGGAATGAATTTTTTTCACCTTCAACCATGGTGTTCTAAGTTTCAATTTCTTTTTCCTTGATTTTTAACTTCTAAGATCTTGTTAAAATGGGTATACAAGTATTATAGTTTTCACTAAACTTCAATCTTTGTTGGAGGAGTTCCAAGGATAATAACCAAGTCAAATAGAATGACAAATTCTATTGATGAGGCTAAGGTGATAAATCTGATTATGTAATGTTGTTTCATGATGAAGGATGACAAATCATGATAGTGAAACTTAGCTTAACAATCAGAGATGTGATTGATGATTAGGAACTTTAAGGTGTTAGATCATAGTTTGGTTTGAAGAATTTCACTTTTAAAGGCTAGTTTCTCTATGTTTAAAACATTGTTTTGACTGAGGAATGATTCTACTCTAACAAGGATCATTGAATGTGATTTTAATTTTTAGATAGATGGTGAAAATAGTTCTCTAGTTGTGAATTAACTGAATGTTCTAAAATAGGGTACAAATGCACTAAAATATGGACTAGATGCGCTAAAAGATATCCTAGATGTGATAGACTATCCCCTAGGTGTATAAAAAAATGGACTCAATGTGCTAAAAGATTGATCAAATGCACCAGAACATGGAGTAAATGCGCAAAAATATGAACTAAATGCATTGTAGAATGACTTAGATGTGCTATAAAATTGGTCAAATGTATTAAAACAAGCTAGTGATGCAATAGACTGCACCTAAATGTGATTGAACTGGGTATTTTGTAAGTGAATGCACTAAACATATTTGAAAATGCATTGGAAGATGGAAAAAATGTGCTAAAAAGTAACCCAGATGCACTAGAAAATGTTGTGAATGGGTGAGAAAATTCCCTAGATGTGCTAGAAAATGTTGTGTATGTGTTGAAATAGGGAATGCATACGCTAAATTGGAAGTATTAATTATTTTGAAAGTCTGTTTGGTTATTTTATTTTGAATTAGTGAAATGGATGTTTTCCAAGAGATAATCTTTCGAACAATGATTTTTGGTCTGGTTTTTCCTGCTTGTGAATTAAGTTTTCTTAAATGGATGATTTCTTCAATAATGATTTCAAACACATCAACAAGTTGTAAAACAATTTTCTCAAACATAGGAACTAAACATTAAGTGTATGTTCAAGAATCTAGTCTGATTGCTTTGATTTCCATAGGTATAGAAAAAGAGAAAAAAGATAAATCATTTTTCTAATGTCAAGGGTCATTTAAAATAACATAGTCTACATCTTAGAACTATGTTAGCTCACACAACCATGTCACCCCCTAGAGGGCGCATGTTTTTTTTCCTTTCCCAAGTCTTAACTAAAGTCGAATCCTCCACTTTTGGCCAATAAACCTTGACAGTTATATGGTGAGTACCTTGGGGGCATATTCTTCCCTCTCCTTGCACTCCGAATATTAAAAATGTTGAGAGACTAACTCGGTTGGATTCTACACTTAATGTTTTTAGTAAGGATTTCCGTTTAGTGTGGTGAATGATAAACTCCCTCAGGAGACCTCCCAACCTTTAAAACAAATTCTTTGGGGATGGTTATCTTACACACTACTATTGAATTGTGAGTTTCCTCAAATTGACATTTCATTATAGTGGGTCAAAAAACTTGGCTTTAGTTGTTCCCACTTAGGTTTTTCTTGTAGGGTGAGTACTTTTTCCCACTATGGAAGGCCTTCTAAAGGTGCTATCAAAACATGAAATAGTGAGTCTGGCATTCTTGTCACCTAGTGAAGGGGAGAGCATAGGCCAGTCACTTTACAAGCATAGTACACATGGTGTTCATTAACCTCTTAATTAAACTAGATGCCTAATTTAATCAAAAGAAAGCACTAAAACAAATCTAGTCCCTACAAACACCATTAGTAGTTTGATATAATTTTCATTGACAACATTTAAAAGTACCTAAAAATAGAAGTATCAATCAGTTCTTGGAATTTTGAATTTCTATAAAGAAAACCAGGTGCACTAAAATAGAGAACATATGCACTAAAGGATCACTCACATGTGCAGAAAGAACTAATGAATGCACTAAAAGAACTACCAAATGCACTAAAATAATCACTAAATGGGCTCAAATAACCCCTGAATGCACTAAAGGACAAGTTGGATGCACTGAAACATGGCCTGTATGTGCTAAAATATGTTTTGTATGTGCCGAAAGAAACCACAGGTGCGCTACATAGAAGTTCACATCCAAATCTGTAAAAAAAAATTCTAGAGAACGTTAATAAAAATGGGTCTAGGCCTCATGGTGGGTGCCAATTTTATGTGGCATGTAAAATATGTGAATGAGCAATAAAACCACACAATCAATGAAACATTATATTAGAGAATTCAAATAAAAAATCTAATTGAATTGAAATAGATAAAATCTCTAAAATTTTCCCATTTTTCTCTATTCTAAAGGATTTTCTCAAGTAATTATGGCTCACAAATTTTGTGTATGCATAAGACTTGTCAAATGACAGCTTGAAGAACGAGATGCTAGAAAACGTAAGGAATTTATTCCTACATGATTGATTGAACTAGATGATAGTGATATGGAAATGATGTAATTAACTATTACAAACTAAGATGCAGCTAATGATAAACCCATGATTCTAACTTAAATGCTTCTAAATGCTAATTGCTAAATGCTCACAAATGCTCAAATTAAAATTCTGCAAAGTAAGATTGCTCAAAGTTGGGATCTAAAATGTTGTAGAATGAGGTTGCATTTATAGAATTCCCAAGGAATATTTTGATGTGGTAGAAACCAAAGGTCAGGATTTTAGCTAGAGAGATCAAGGGTGGAAGATGAATAAGTTGGAGATAATAAAGGAGATTAATCCCTTTAAAAAAATAATTTTCCAACTGTTTAGAAGAATAAATATGAGGTCTTTGCACATTGCTATGTATGCAAGGCCATCTATTGTTGAGCCCTTGAGGTGCCCTAGGTTAGTATTTTAGGGTTCGTCAAGTTAGTCCAAAAAATCAGACAATGTAAACTCAAACTCAAAATAATCATCCAAACTTCATACACAAATCCTGAATCAACAAGACAAGCAAGCAAACAAGTCTTCAAGTCAAATTAGTCATTTTTCAAATCAATCAAACTAGTTAGATCGATCAAAACCAATGGTCTTATAAAGGATTTTTCCTTCCTGAAATGAGACCTTGCCACTATCACACTTTGTCATTTTCCTTATACAGGTAGTTAAATGATATAAACTAGAATTGATGTCTTATATGACATTTTTCTTTTCCTAAAACTAGGCATTATCAAAATGGTCAACCCATCACTCACTTAGTCACTTAACACACTAGTAAACACTTATTGGAAAACAATTTGATTGGTTGTTGACCTTCCTGGTCTATTTTGTCTTATCTTTTTTATTTACTTCAGTCATGTCACTATCCACCTCAAGGATGTCCCATGAATGATTTAGAGGATCGATTATGTGTTATGAATCATCTTTTATTTGATTGATGTTTGTGGTTTTTCTTGACAAAAAGACTAGGGCAACATGACCCTTAGTATGAGTTATGACATTCCTTGTCTATGACTATTGGTTGTACAACTGGACGGCCTTGTACACCTTGGTCTATGTCATACCATGGTGTTTGTTGTCCATTTCTAACATTTTACTGCCCAATGATGATTAAATGCAAAGACTTCCATAGAAAAATATATATCTGCAACTTATCTCAACTAGCACTATCTCAACATCTAGGCCTTCTATGCTAACATCCATCTTTTTTGAGCCAACATTCATCTTTTCTATGCTAATATTTCTTCTATTCTATATCTTCATCATCCTTATCTACTTTTCTTTGTCCTATTTTCCTTCATCCTCTAGTCTTCTCATCCATATTGAGAGCACACTCACATTCATTGAACTCACATGTCCTCTTGAGGGGGCATACCACTACCTCCTTGTCATTATTCCTTACACTTGGGCATATCTTTTTCTTTGACACAACGTGATAAAATAAATTTTATAAACGAAGGCCAAATATAGACACTGAAAAATGTTCTAGACTTGCCAACACATTTTTCCATTATCTAGGGTCATATTTATGCTATTAATTAAATAATTCTTACTTAATTAATTTATTTTTCCATTAATCTATATTAATTAAATAGATTATATTTATTCAATTGCATCACTAATTTCTTTCCTCTATAATTAAATAAACTTTAATTATTTAATTATTTCTACATTTTTCTTGAAGAAAAACAGTTAAAAACCTTATTAAAAGGAAGAAATAAATAATAAAAAGAGATTAGGGATCTAGAAGGGACTTCAACCATCAATTTCTGGTCCCTAAGTGAAACTATAACTCTTATAGGGTTTTTCACCTAAAAGGAGAGAAGTAGGAACTCAAAAACATAGAGGTTCATTCAATTAATGTTATGTGTGATATTTTTATGCCTAAATGAAGTAATATAAATGAAATTAACTAATTTAAATGGATTAAAATGAATGCAAAAGTTCAATTTAAGCTATGTTTGAAAATAACTATGATATGTAGAAAATGAAGAAGCTGGAAGAAATATGCAGAACATAAAGAGAAGAGAAGAATTTGAATGCACCTAAATGAAATGTGATGAATCTAGAATATTCTAGATGCTGATGAATTTTACTAATTTTCCATAGTGGGATTCATTCGCCCAGGGTGACGAATTAGTCCTCCTCTTGATGAAAAACTACCAAGAGTTGGTTTCTGACAGTGAGGATTTGAAATTTGACAAAACTCAAGTTTCCAATCCTAAGGTGGGACTCATTCACCATAGGTGGTGAATCAGTCCTCTCCCAAATTGCTAAAAAACTAGGAGACAACTCTACAACACTAGATTTGGAAATGTCTACTTGTCAAGTTGCCGAAGTGAAATCCACAGAAAAAGGTCATGTTAGAACTATAAAATTTTGAAAATTTTCATGACTGCATATACTCATTAGTTCCCAAAAATTCCCATACCATAAGCAAAAGAATCCTCTCTTCATATCATTTTTTCCTATATTCTGTCATGTGGTCCCATAGAATTCATCTAATCCTGAGTATTTCAATGTATAATTCATATCGGAAAGAGATGGTGAGGGTCTCCCCAATCCATAAAGAATTTTATACTAACATATATCTTTTGCAGTCTATCGACAAGAGTTTGGGAATTTCATATTGATATGATTTCACCTAAAGACACATATCGGTAGGATGTAGTTCATTGTCTCAATGACCAGAGGATCCAATCGGCAAGATAAAGTTCATCAAAATGAGTCATATCGAGTCTATTTGTGTCTTACCGATTGATGATATAGAGGCATATCGGTGAGACAACAATCATCAAAATAGGTCATAATGATCACATTTGTGTCTCACCGATGAAACGAACAGAGCTATGTTGCTGAGACAAGGGTCATCAGAGTAACATCTTGCAGCGTTCGTTTGATCTTGTTGACAAAGTAATGATAGATTCCATCGTGTCATTGATATGAAGTCTTGGAGTTCTACTGACCCCTAGTGCCATAGCGATATGTTTGATTATCGGTACGACAAGTTTTGTTGGAGAGAGCTAGGAAGCTCATGCCTAATGAAGTTCCATCAATAGGAAAATAACTATGTCTCGGAAATCAGAATTGATAAAGGACAAGTCTCGGTAAAAAATGATGTAGTCGGAGGAATGTTTTCTAACCCCTAAAAGTCACAACAATATTCAAGACCAAAAGGATAAAATGTGAGGGAGACTCAAGGCATTGGTATAACTACAAAACAAATTGGTGATATAATCGAAGATGCAGATAGGCTATCAGTGAGACACAAAACATTGATTAGAATGCATGACTCCATAACAATATGTGATATATTGCTTTCCGAGAGGACTTGGAGTGTCGGTGTGACTGGAGGACGTCATAGTGGATGTCTAGTGAATGTTTAAAAGGGCCAGAATGAAATAACTGCCCAGATGCAAATGCGAATGGATGTGACTGTTCATGTGGCTGATATATAAAACCATTTTTGACAGCAGAAAAAAGGGCAAAGAGAGACAAAAAAGATCGTAGATCAAAATGTTTATATTTTTGAGACTATGATGCATGTAAAAAGTGATGTAGATTTCAATTGAATTCATTTTATTTGGTGACATTTTTCTAGTTTTAGTTGTTTTTTGTGTTAATTAAAAGTATTGTTGAAGTTGTGTCCAAGGTTGATATTTTCTTATTGTTTAAATTGATATATCAAGGATTTTTTTAGTTTATCAGTGCACACTTGTTGTATCTATATGGTTGAATTAATTGGGTCTTTCAAGGAAAGATTAAATCCTTTGAATCAATCATAGTAATTAGGGAATTTGATTTATATCATCAAGAACTCAGTAGTCATATTCCTACATGTTTATACTAGTTATAAACTTAAAATCTATATGCCAAATAATATGAGTTTTTTCTAGAAAGAAGTTACTCATTTCATATTTTCATTTGACTCCGCACACCCAATAAGGCACTAGTCTTTGTTATTTCATTATTTAATTTCATTCAGTTTTTCATATGAACACACTAGATTTAGCCTTGATATTGCTTATACAATTTATACCAATTTAAAACCCATTCATCCACTCCTATTTGCCAATGTGGGTAAATTGCTTTAGGAGATAAACAAAGGCCAAGTCTACCTCATTGTTATGGGTGTACCCGCCTAGGTCTAGCAACACTTGAAGAGTAGAAGGTCTAAATCATTTTGGCCTTGTCTGTTACCCTGAAATGTATCAAGAGATTGGCAACCTCTTGAGGTATTTTTGCCTGTATTTTTTAGAGCTAATAGGTCAAATAACTCTCTCCAGTCTTGAATTTGACTTATGTTGACTTGAAGCACTTAGTTGACATGAAAATCAATCTTCAACACCTAATAATTTGTCAAATCTACAAACAAAAGGCTGCAAACAAACATGCAATAGGAAAAAAAATGATTAGGGTTAGTGAAAAGGAGTTTTCCTTGGTCAAACCCCACTTTTAGTAATTAAACTCTTGAAAATATAATGAAATGAAACAGAGTGATGAATACATAACATGCAAATGCAAATACTCACCAAACACTTGATCTTGCAAATCTGAAATAATGTCAATGGATGCTTCAAAGTGCTTTGAATGTTTCTTCAATTCATGTTGTAGAGTGCTTGAATACTTAGATGTGTGAATGAGATTGCTTGAATGAATGAGGAAATGTGTAGGAGATGGAAATTTCCTATTTATACAATCTTGTGTCGTAGTTTACTATTCATGCCTCATCACAGGCTGACATCAAGTGATTTTTAATAAAATACCAATAAGAAATTTGAAATATTTTGAAGTTGGGGCCAAGGGGGACTCATTCTCCACCCATGGAAAATGGGTCCCACCTAGGACCTAAAAACAAGTGTTGGGAAATATGATTCATTTCATGTTGTTTGTCAAGATAATATCCAAAAATACACTTAAGTAAAGCATATGAACACATAAAGGGTTCAATTAAGTCATAAGAAGATATAAATAGTGAAGTTGTGCCTAGGAAAGTGTGAAATCTTATTACAAGACTTTATAACACTTCAAAATATGACTTGATGATGTGTCAAAAGATGATTTTTAGGTGAATTGTAATTAATAGAGTCTAGAAGAATGTAGAAATATCTTACAACACTTCACATCACCTTCACAAGACATTGTTCTTTGATTTTTAGTACCTAAATATGCATGTTCAAGCCATGTAGCAACATAAAATCAAGGAAAAACATATCAAATACCATGAAAGAAAACCTAAAATACCATGAAAATGATAAGGGACCATTTTTCTATGGAACATTTAGCCCCCACTTTAGTGAGAGAATGAACCTGATTCAAACTCACACTAAAGTAGCCATGAACATTAAGAATAGGTTTCAAATGCACTTACATTAGAAAAATGGAATACATCAATCAAGAGAGATGATCAAGCCCCTAGGATGAAGATCCCATGGCAAACTAAGCATAAGGACAAAGGAACACACAAGTGTTTAGATGAATTGTATGAAGCTTCGATCACTAATCCAACTAGTTGTGGATAAGATCTAGGCTAAAAGAGAATGTTTACTCACTCTGGGGAGTGAGAAAATTGAAATGTACTCACTCTGGGGCCACAAAACTAGTTGTCCACATGGTGAGAAGGCCCAAAAAGAAGTAAGATACATACGCTAGTTGGTATGCACTCACAAAAACAAAAGTGGCTAGGGGAAAAGTCATACTGCTAGGTGGGCTTCCCACACAACCATGTTGAAGTTATGCCCATTGATAAATTTAACAAGGTGCCACAAAGAAAAAGGAATTGTGAATGTTAGAACAATACGACACTACATCCATGCAAGTTGTGTTATGCAAGGTGGCCAAGAAATATAAAATAAAAAAATTAATGTGAAGGAATGTTCAAAGGACTCTTGTTTAGTTTATGCAAGGTTAGTCACTTAAGGAACATTGTGTCTAATGTCTCCAAGAGAGGACCAATCATAGAATAGTATATTCACAACTTAGGGGATGCAGTGCGTCGCATCAAACCACTAAGGATAATGTGCAATATGCTGAGATAGATCACACTTATGAAGGACATCACACCCAATGTCATCCACAAAGTGAAAAACACATCACACAAATGAAAAGGCTACACTAGGAATCAAGAATGCAAATGAATTATGGTAATGTATGCCCCCACTTTAAAGGAATTGCTACACATTATTTTGTGAGAAATTATTTGAATGTAGAGAAGAAAAGAAAAATAAAACAAGACACAAGAGCCAACTCAGAAATCCCTATGCCAAGTCATATGTTTTGAAAGTATGCTACATCATGTCAAGGAAAAACAAAGAAAGGGAGTTTCTCCCCAGAAAAGAAAGCACACCAAAAACATAAGGGATCTATGGATTTGGGGTCAGCATGCTTGTTACTGCAATATTTTAATGAAAGAGCTAAGAACTATCATCATCCCCAAAATACACATAGAACTGGAAGAATGACACAAAGAGAGTGAAAACAAATGAAGAAGAAAGTATGTTTGAGTCAACATGGAAGAGACATTGCAGTCTCAATGCTTTACATCATCCCCAAAAGGAAAACACAAGCAAAAAGAAAATGAAAAGGAAAAGGATTTTGAGTCAACATGAAGGAGAAATTTAAGTCTTGATGCTTTGCATCTTCCCCAAAAGGAAAACACAAAAAAAAAGCGAAGAGAAAAATACAAGGACCATTTGGGTCAACATGGAAGAGACATAGGGAGTCTCTATGATTTGTGTCATCCCCAAATGGAAAAAAAAAAACAAAAGAAAAGATAAAAAGAGAAACGATTGGAAGAATTGAGGTACAAATAGAAGAAGTATACAAATAAAGGAAACATCAAACACACATCACGGGGGAACACAAGATGGACATAAAAGAAACAAGAAAAAGACCTAGTAAGGTGAATGCAAGTCAACCATCTAACAAGTCATCCACCTCCCAATCTTGTTCAGTGTAAGGCAAGGGTGGTTGATTGTCCAAAGGTATAATTGCAAGTTCCAAACTAGAAATGGTACCAACTTCTTCACTTGATGATGAGGATTTATCTTTTAAGCTCCTTGTTTTAGAACAAATAATTTAAATTATTGTGTATTTATTCATCAATTTTGGAAATCTCCACATCATCATCATCATCAAGATTAATGACTATAGGAGGACAAAGGGTGATTTCTAAAGATAGATGTATCAAAAGTGTTGGATGCTAAATTAGTTTAAGTTTTTGTGAAGGTTGGATTGGATTATCAGATGGTGGGGTAGGAAATGAATGATGGTCATTTATTGCTTTTGTCAAAGGTGGAGGTGGATTTTCTTTGTTTTCTTCTATGCCAGATTTATGAGCAAGGAGATGACAATGATGCCAATGTTCCCTAGTGACATGATTTATGTTAATATGGTTTTGTAGTTGTTGAGGTGTAGGAGAGGATTGAGTCATCATAAGTTCTTTGACTTCCAAAGAAGGAAGAATAGAAGAAGCCGAAGAAGACAGATCAATCACTTTCTCTTTTGATGTGTATACTTATTTAATGCGAGTAGGTATGAGGGGATTAGTTTCAATTTCTCTTGGTCATTTAGACAATGGAAGAGAAATGTCTAAGGGTGGTTGTTCAGGAGGTTGTATGGCTTGTTCTATGTCTTATTTAGGTTGACGCATGGTTTCATCTATGATGGGAGGTGCGAAATTGGATGGGGACATGCCACAAAGAGATATTTTTGTTATTTTCTTGGCTTTGAACTTTGATATGCTATGAAAAAGAAGTCCTTTTGAGGTGTAATGGGTTCCATGGGTTCAATCCAAAAGGCTTGTAAGGAAAAATTACCTTTGGAATATAGAGGATTAAAGCCACTATGGTGTATGGTGAATACCTCATTGCCATGTGGAAACTTCAAACATTTGTGAATGACTGATGAGACTGCTTTCATTGAGCGAAGCCAAGGGTGGCCTAGCCTCAAATGAAATTGGTCAGATTGTGGAATAATTGAAAATTTTATATCCAAATTTGGAGGTCCTATTTTCAAAGGGAGTACGATCGACCCAATCATAGGGCATGCAAAACTAGTATGTGTCTTGATCCATGCAGTGGGTTTATTATAATTATCTTGATATAGCTAATGTAATACAAGAAACTCTTATATGATCATGTTCTCATCACAAGTGGGATTTATTAATATCCCATTAGTGGGCTTATCATACATTCTACCAGATATGTAGAGAGTACCATCAGGAAGTTTTTGCAATTAGTAGAAAAAGTGATATCAAGAGATTTAGAGGTTTGGCCCTTTTGAGGGATAATTTCTATCACAACCATCATTTCCATAGGATCATCTTGGGTAACAAGTGGAGTTTTAACATGTTCATGATTTGTATCAACCGTCATTACATCAGGTTTGGAAGGTTCACTAGCCTTAACAAATGAAATAGTGTGTTTTGGCATGGGATTGGTGAAGATTTGTAAATTCTAGTTAGGGGGTGCAACAAACTTATTGCCTTGATCTTTAACACTCAAAATGGTTAAATGTCCTAAATCAATGAAGTCTTGAACTAAAAGTTTTAGATGCTTACAATGTTCAGTGTCATGTCCATTTTGGCGATGAAAATGATAATAAGCATTAGGTTTGAATGTAGTTGGTAATGGTTGATTTGGTCAAGTGGTATAATGGGTGGTAAAGTGAGCATGTGTTTTTGAATCAATTGGTTCATTATGTTATGGAGGGTGTTAGGTAGGGGAGAAAATTATCTATTAGGTTCCCCATAATGAAAAGGCATTGTTTCCTTAATAACTACCACTTGATTTTAACTTTTTTGGATTGATTGTGGTTGTTGTTGGGAAGGCCTATTAAACTATAAAAGGCCTCTATTTGGTCTACAAAAGGTTTGATTGTTATTGTTATTTTAATTGTTGTGTTCAGGTTTGTCAGCTTAGCTTGAAACAAATTTTGAATCACGACTTGAAACTTAGTTATGAAATTCATACAAAGTTATGCATAAATGCATAAACAAAGGGAATTTGATCATAGTTAGCTTATCCTCAAGATGAGTGTGTAAGTTCTCGATAAAAATATTTTGCATATGTTCATCAGGGATCTTAACATTAATTTTGGGAATAAAAGGATTGGTATCATGAAATAAAATATGTAACTTTTTCATCTATGTTTTGTCTACATTGCATGAGAACGACTATTGTTTTCTTAGGTGTCATGTGAACTTGGAAGTTACTTATGAAAGCATCCAAAAGCTCATTGAAGGAATGGATGGAATGATTAGGAAAGTTGGAAAACCATTCTAAGGTAGTATCTTTCAAGGTTCTTGGAAAACATTTGGCTAGAAGTCTCTCATCAAGGACAAAATCACTACATAAAGCTATGTAAGCATTAACATGATTGATAGGGTATCCTTTTGCTCTGTACTTCTCAAACTGAGGAATTTCTATCGGGGTATGTAATATTTCTAAGGATAATGGAATACTATGAAAATGATATGTGGGTGGGGAAGATTGACCTTGGCTAATGTTTGAAAGTTGATGTTGCATGGAAGAAACAATAGTAAGGAATTGTTTAATAAAGAGATTGGGGTATGTAGATTGAGATGGAAGAGAAAATGGTGATGGAGTGTAAGGGTTGTGAGGTGAAGTGAAAGGAATACTAAGGAGTGTGAAGGTGGAGGAAGGGACTTGTGATGCCACCAGAGAGGTAGGAATGTTAGGTGAAATGGTAAGGGAAGGAGCCATATAACTAACCTATTGCATTGTTGTAGTGACTTGTGGATTGGTATAAGTTGGAATGGAAGCTATAGTTGAAGGGGGATGAATGGAAGGTCCTCCTTGGCTTATATAATTTTTTGTAGATTGGGTATTGGAAGAGGCATGTTTATTGTAAATCTCAGCAAATTTTTTCAACACTTACACACCATCATCAATTTCAATCAAATGATGAAGATTATCAATGGCACGTATGGTAGTTTGAGAAATGTTTTCAAGTGAAAAATGTCTTGTTGTAAATGTGAAAATTCTTCATGAATAATGATGACCTTGTCTTGGGGAAGAGAATTGTTGTGTGTGTCAACATTTATGAGATGGAAGGGTGAAGGTGTGGAAGTGGTATGATCAATGCCTAATGCAACATTGTCCATACTAGGAGTAGGAGCTCATGAGATCCCAAGATCCACAATGAAAGTGTTATCATGGGATGCAATGAGTCTAGAACTTCTTCTCACTAAAGTATTATCAATGGGATACCAAATACTCATACAAGTACCACAAAGGAATGGTAAATGAAAATGCAAGCTAAGCTACAATGTTTAAATGCAAATAATAGAAAGACTGCTAACTATAACAAACAACAAAATACAAAAACAAAAATGGAGGAAAATGCCAGAAAGATGTGTGAAATGTTGTCTAAAATGTGGAAAGGGACTGATTCGCCCTAGGTGGTGAATGAGTCCCAGGATGCAATTTTATTTTATTATTCATAATTTTGAGGATGATTTAAATGTTCTATAGAATGCAAGCATAGATGCAAAATGTAATTTTTTTTATTTTTCAAAAAGATGCAATGCAAAAATGAAATCTAAATGATTGTTTCACTAATGCAATATGAAAGTCCTAGAATGCAATAAGAAAACAATTACCTAATTGAATCCTAATGCAAATGGAAACTAGGGTGAAATATGAGAATGAAATATGAAATCTGAAGTGTTCAAAAGTTGGTTTCACCAAAATGAACTGTTGATTTTCAATCCCTAAGTGCATCTCTAACTCTTCTAGAGTTTTTCACCTAAAAGGAGAGAAGTAGGGACACAAAAATGCAAGAGGTTCATTCAATTAATGTTATTTTTGATGTTTTTATGCCTAAATGAAGTAATATAAATGAAATTAACTAATTTATATGGAACTAAATGAATGCAAAAGTGCAATTTAAGCTATGTTTGAAAATGCACTATGATATGCAAAAAATGAAGAAAATTGAAGAAATATGTAGAACAAAAATAGAAGAGAAGAATCTGAGTGCACCTGAATGAAATGTGATGAATCTAGAGTATTCTAGATGCTGATGAATTTTATTGATTTTCCATAGTGGGACTCATTCGCCCAGGGTTGTGAATTAATCCTCCTCCTGATGAAAAACTGTCAGGAGATGGTTTCTGACAGTCAGGATCTGAATGAGATTGCTTGAATGAATGAGGATATGTGTAGGAGATGTACAATGCCTATTTATACAATCTTGTGTCATATTTTACCATTCATACCTCATCACAGGCCAACATCAAGTGGTTTTTAATAAAATCTTGAAAATAATTTTGAAATATTTTGAATTTGGGGCCAAGGGGAGCTTATTCACCACCCATGGCGAATGGGTCCCACCTAGGACCTAAAAATAAGTGCTAGGAAATATGTTTCATTTAATGTTTTTTTAAGGATAATATCCAAAAATACACTTAATTAAAGCATATGAGGGCATTAAGGGGTAAATTTGTAACGCCCGTCATGTAAACCCTAGAGAACACACAGAATGCAAATAATTTTTTCTTTTTTAAATAATTAAATTAAACATGTAATAACATTTAACCATAATCACATAACATATTACATAACATTAACACACTTAGTTCTTTGGGCACGCGAGGTTACTTCGCAACAACAAAATGGAAATAAAAATAAAGATTACAACATAACCATTTATATTATAATAACCATGAATAAGGATACATCCAATAACCATGATGCGAGAATAATAAACATCACATAATACAACCATAATAAATCTCTTAATAAAGATACAAATGATCCTAACTATTACATCATTGTTTTAATGTTACATTACAATCTCTTGATAAATGAATTACATTGAATTTCCTGACATGTGGGATGATACAAGTACAATGAAATCTGAAATACAAAGTGAATACTGGTACAACTCCAACTACGAAAATGCTGAGAAGACAGAATGCTGATGGGGAACCCAATGGGTGCGGAGCACATTCCACCCAACCATGTGAATTACAAGTAACTCACCCCCCGTGCTCAGAGTTGATGAGGAAGAGAACCTGACCATGAATGCCATACCGACTCAACAATCACATAGTACAAAAAAACAAGTACAACTCAAGGAATACAATGAACAACCATCAATGATCACAAAATCACATAACAAGTTTAAACTATGAAACTTGTCACAATCAAACAAAGTATCACCAATTATACAAGTAACTAAATAGCAATCATAAACCAAATTCACAAGAATCAGAAACAACATAAAGATTACAATATCCAGAGGCAACTACAAACAAAGCACAAGGGTGTCAAGTGGAGAGTGTCATCGCATAGCTCTCATGGGATCCCCTGGCACTTCCTCCAATGAGGCGCCGACACCCATCTATGGATCCTCTAGCCCTTCCTCCTACTTGAGGCACCGACACCATAGGGTAGCTCATGCGGAGTCAATAACCTCTCATGAAGACAAGGTTATGACTTTGCTAACCATGGCCTACTCAATCTATCATTAGTCTATGATAGCCCTAATGCATAGACGAGAAATCCAATGTTTATTATCTTGTGTGTTTTACTACCCATCCCCCTAAATTCTATTTTTAGATTATCACTTGTTTAACTACTCTTACATGGGCTCCCCTGAGCACTTCCTCCATCCAAGGCACTGGCGCCCATGAAGAGCCACTCTCCCTATGACCCCTATCATAAAACAAAACCAAGCAAGGGTTGAACCGAAACAGATAAAGCAAATAACTCAAAACCAAGCCACGCGAGGCATTACCCATCTCGCGATAATTCATAAACATAACTCAACCAATATGTTCAACCCTTCCAAGCAGAATACCAATAAGTTTCAACTCCAAAAGTATAACCAAAATGAGGATAACATTTAAAGCATAACAAGCCTCTGGAACAAGGTTTCATAGACAACAACGGTTCCCACATTGACAAGTAAAGTTTACAATCACTTAAATGGAAAACAATAATGAGACCATACGATTTCATAGTTTAAGGAAAACAATTCACTCAATTACATAAACACTTCAATTTTGAATCGATATAAAGAACACAAAAAGTTAATAATCCTACATCAAAATATTTAATTCTTAACAAAGAACATCCGATAAATATCTAAAAATACATTAAAACCTCCAACCAAGGAAACTCGAGAAACCATTGAAATTAAAACATACAATAACAATTTCACTATCATATATAAGTTATTTCATTTAATAACCCATAAAATTCCAACTTTACAATTTTCACAAATACATCCAAGTCAATAAATTCTAAACTTACAAACTATCTAGATTAATAATACAACTTATTACAAAAATATACTATATATATTTAGATATATATATACACACCTAAAATATATATCTTTTAACATTTTTCTTTCTAATAATTATCAAACTTTTACAAATAACCAAAAATGAATATAATTATATTCAAATTATGAGTATACACACTATATAACATAGATAAATAAAACTTAAAAAAACAAACGAAAAATCCAACGCCTTTCGGCCTGCACAGGTACTGCGCACAACAGTCGATATGACTGCTGCGCACAGCAGTCATATTGACTGTTGTGCGCAGTCTAAAGGACTGCGCAGGTTACTAGGGTACGGCCCAGTGCCGTCCCCCATACCATTCAAAATAAGAAAAACTTTATTTGTATTTATTTTTATTTTTATTGAATAACACCAAAATGCGAAATTCTATTTCACGATTTCATTTAATTAATTATTTTATTTTTATTCTAATTTTTAATTTATAACTTCAAATTCTATGTCGTGCACAGGTACGGCCATAGATTTGGCCTGAACAAAATTTCAACTTTACCATAGGTATAAAAATATAAATAAAATAACATGTTTATACAATTAGTATATATTAATATATATATATTAATATATCCATATGTTAATCTAAAGAATATATTTAATAATCCAACCAGACAAGTTTCTCTGTACTAAATTTACTATTCACTTAATATTATATTTTTAATCAGAACATATCTATACATTCAAATTAAATTTATTTATAAAAACAACAATATTATTTGTGATCAAATTATAAAAGAAACTACATAAAGGTTTTTCAATGATAATAATTTTCTCCTATAGGTTTGCTAACTAGGAATCATTAAATTTCTAATGAAATTTTTCTTTTCTTTCAAACAAACAATCATATATATTCATTTATTTATCTAATTTCTTTTTTTGAAATAGAAAGAAGAATGAGATGAAATATCTTGAACCTGGAGTCTTGCGCTTAATTCAAAGATCTGATGATGCTTGTTGATTCTGATGGCTTCTTTGATAAGCTCCTCATTCCTGTTTTGAAATCTCTTCTCCAGAATACCGTGTTCCAATCTCGAGTCCAAATCCTTGATCCCAAGACTCTTCCCCCAAGATAATACAACAAAAGAATGGAAATATACTTTTCGAAAACTTCAGAAGATTCAAAAATGCATCCCCACTATTTTTCAACTCCTCTCTCAACAAAACCTCTTTGTGTATCCAACTTACAAAATTCCTAATTAAATAAAAGATATTCTCAATTTCTTCCAAAAAACTCTAAAAATCAAAAATAAAAGACAATAATTCTTTAAAAGAAAACTTTTTAATCAGATCTGTATTCTTATTCATTCTCACAACTTTTCATTCTTTTTATTTGTTTTTTTTGTTTTAATTTCTATTTTTACAACTTTACTTGCACATCACATTATCTATTTAATTTAAATAATTTATTCTAATAATTATCCTCAACAAGATAATTAATTAAAATAAATAACACACAGTTTAATATTTTAATTATCATTTAATTGAAACACATGACCTTCAAAATAATTAATTCATTTAAATATTTAAATAGAATTTAATCTAACATTAAAATAAACAATCATTTCCAACATTTAAATTAAATAATCATAACTTATAAAATACCACATTAATCAAAATACAACAACACACAAAACACAAGCCACAAATGACGACAATTACAAAAATGAACAATACCAATCAAACAAGATGGTCTAACATCATGGGACAAGATGACTTCATTGCCACCTCTATTTCAACATTTAACCATTGGGCTATTGGTGCTCGCGCTGTCCTGCTGAAGCAGGTGGAATCGAGACTTGTACCTGCAAATCCTGCATACAAACGAAGTCATGTACATGTGCATATATATATAAAATCAAAGCATTAAATCAAAACATTGCATTGTGAGAAGGAATCGCAACGTAACAAAGCACTTGCAAACGAGTGATGCTACACTGTCCTTCATCACATCTATCCTAACAATTATAATATAACTGATAAAATAACATTTCTAAACTAACAATTCATCTCATAACATAATTTATAAAATCACTTCATCGTAATATAATTATAAAAATCAACTAACATCACCAACCACAATGTCATATGAAATAATCATGTCCACTAATGGAATAACAACATCATCAAATGTCTAACTAACCAAATCACACAATAACAGTACCATCATAGTCACAAGTAGCAAACGAACACATAGAAAAATAATAAATCGAAACAGTAAGAGGAGGGGTATTACATCTTCCCCCTCATAAAATTGACTTACTCTTGGAAGCTGGTAAACAAAAGGAAATAAGATTCCCTAATACGTGAGGCATCCTCACACACCAAGATGGTGAACTAATCACCATTACAAACTAGTATCAAGCTCACACATAAGAGTAACAAATAATATTAAAAAGTATTAGTAACATGGGGGTATTACATCCTCCTCCCCAAGGATATGGCTTACTCTAGGAAGCCATTAAATAGATAAGAGTAGGCACACAACAACCACATAGAGAACACGCCACAAACCACACATAAGAAAACACATGCTCCTACAAGAATGAGAAAATAATTCAAAACAATGGGCTCATAGTGTCCCAGTGTGCGAACCTAGGCTCTGATAAATTAAGTCATAAGAAGATATAAATAGTGAAGTTGTGCCTAGGAAAGTGTGAAATATTATTACAAGACTTTACAACACTTCACAATAGGACTTGATGATGTGTCAAAAGATATTTTTTAGGTGAATTGTAATTAATAGTGTCTATAATAATGTATAAATGTCTTACAACACTTCACAACACCTTCACAAGATGTTGTTCTTTGAGTTTTAGTACCTAAATATGCATGTTCAAGCCATGTAGCAACATAAAATAAAAGAAAAACATATCAAATACCATGAAACAAGACCTAAAAGGCCATGAAAATGACAAGTGACTATTTTTATATGACACAGAACCCAAGAAAATAAATCCCAAGAACAATCAGCCAAAATAGAACCACCACCCTTACAACCACAAACACCTCAACCAGCCAAATCATTAGAAAGGACCCTCTCTAATTGATGACGATGGTCAAGGGATAATTGTCCCCAACCCTCAATCTTCTAGTAATCATCCTGCTCCGAAGCCCACTTCACCAAACAATTAGTAGCTTTATTCAATTCACATGGGATGTGAGTAAAAGACACCACCTCCAATATAGAGCACATCTACAAAATCTAACAAACAAATAGAGCAAGCTTCTATTTAACATCATTCAACTTTTGCTCATTCAACAAATTAACAAAAATATGTGAGTCAGATTAACATATAATCTTATGCTTGGAACCTAAAGAACAATCACACTCAATATCCTAGAGAATCTCCAACCCCTCCATAAAGTTGTTAGAATGCTGCCCTTTATGAAAGGAGAAAAATAAAATAACTCATCCAAAATAGTATCTTCAAATTCCACCAATCCCAGTAGGCCTAGGATTACACCTAGAGGAACCATTAGTATTGATCTTCAAAATATCCCTCTGAGGAGGCAACCATCTACCAACCCTTTGAACCTTCTTTTTATCCTGACTACCTCTTTTGACATAAGTAGAGCCAAAAGTCAATCCCTGTAGGCCCATACTATTCACAATCTCATCATCACTCCTTTCCGAAGGATACACCACTTCACATTTAGCTTCGATTATCTCTTGGATCATACCAACAATTATGTGCCAAACCTATTGAACCATAAACCTATCCCCACAAAAAACCCTATGATTCTTTTCTAGCCAAATTTTCTAAAGAATGAAGGTAGGACCAATGCACCAAAAAATTTGGAGGAAAGATTCCTAAGAAATAGGTCTTCCCATATTTCTCTAGAACTAAACAAGGGAAGAAGCATGAATGCAAAGGATGTTTCCAAATACCCCACCAAAAATTCCAAAGCAACATAGAAAAAGAGCAACAAAAAATCAAGTGGGAAGAATCCTCGTCACTGCAACTACACATAACGCAAACAAAAGGGCCTTGGAATCCCTGCTTCCAAAGATTGTCCCAAGTCAAACATCTATTCCAAGCCAGAGTCCACACAAAATAATTACACTTTTTCCATGAGAACTTGATCCACACATTTTTCCACCAAGGAACCTCCACCCCACAAAAATTATGAGCCAAAAATTCCTAATAACCACTAGCCAAAGTGAAAGCACTCTTAGGATCCAGACTCCAAGCAAGAATATCCTTATCACTAAGAGAGTAGTGTTGTTTACAAGCCAAAATATTTTGAAGTTCAGCATGGTCCTCCTCTAAACCAACAGTAATACAATCACAAGGGTTCTTCCACCTAGCTACCTCCATCTATCCACAGGGATAAGAAAATTTAAAATTAATCACCCTTGACCACCCATCCTCCAAGAAGCTCTAGAAAAGATTAAAAAAAAAGGGATATTGATGCAAAATTTATGGAAAACCATCCCAAGAATTAAAACAAAAGAGAGCCTCAGCCTAGGCCTATTACATATCTAGAAAAAATCCTCCTTGATCAACACAATCACTTTCTTAAGAGTAACCCAAACTATAGAACCTTTCCCCACAAGAGGGTAGTGGGGAATCTCTTCCTTTGAAACCCCTTGAAAGTACTTGTGAGATAAAATCTTGGCCCAAATATGATCCTATTCTAAACACCACCTCCAATAAAGCTTAGTAGCCAATGCCAACCTAGACAAAAATGACTACGGAAATCCAAGACCCCAAAACTACTTTAGACTACACACAATATCCCACTTCACAAGGCTCCACTTAGAAGAAGAAAAGATGCCTGCCCACGATAAGAATTGTCTAGCCAAAGAATCCAATTCCTTAACAAACCCAACCAGAGCCACCTAAAGCATACACCTATAGATGGGAAAAGCCTACACCATATATTTAACCAACTAAACACGCCCAACAAAGGATAGTCATGTATTAGTCAAATGGTTAACCTTCACATGAAACTTGTCCAAAATGTTCTAGCAAGAACCCCTAGAAAGAATACTAGAATTGATAGGAATGCCAAGATAGGTTAAAGGGAAGGATCTGATCTGAAACCTCAAAATACAAGCAATCCTTTACTAAATGGGCCACAGAGTATTGAAGAAGAAAATGGAAGATTTATATTCATTAATCCTTTGACTAGAAGTAGCAAGATAAGTATCCAAGGCCTTGCAAAAATTATTGGCTTCATGACCTTAGCCGCACCCATCAGAGCAATATCATCAAAAAATTGCAAATCTAATTGTAGAGGTAATCCATTGACCCATGCGAAACCTTGGATAAGACCACACTCCACATTTCTCTTCAACACTCTTCCCGAACCTTCGACCATAAGAATAAATAAATAGGGAGAGAGAGGATCCCCTTGTCGAAGACCTCTCAATTCCCCAAATAAAGAAGATGGTTGACCATTTATCAACATTGAAAAAGAGGTGGTTGTTACACAACTCATAACTCACATAACCCATTCCTTAGCAAAACAAAAAGAAGAAAGAACCTTATGTAAGAAGGACCACTTAACTCTATCATAAGCCTTTGTGATATCCATCTTGATGAACATAGCTTTTTCTTTAGAGTTCACCATGGAATGAATAGTTTCAGAAGCAATGGACACACAATCAAGAATTTTAATGTCAACCGTGAAGCCACCCTGCTCTTGGGTATGTACAGGATCATGATGGGCCAAAAAGTGGCAATATGATGGGTATGTTGCTGACATCTTTTTTTTAACCCGAATTGATGAAACAAAAAGGGTTTTTAAAGGAGATTCTCAGCTTTCCATCAATATAAATTATGCTTTTCTTTGAATTTAATAAGTAATTATTATTCATTTTCTATTCGAATTATGACTAAAGTCATGATTGATAGGATGATTGAAAAACATCTATAGCTTTCAAACAATATCACATTTTTTTAATTCAAAACATGCATCACATTCTATGCTCTGCATACTATAGGATTAAAAAAAGAAAAATTGAATTTCATGAAGTTTTGACCAAGTTAAGGTGGTCAGACATATGAGTTTTTTATAAAAAATTTATAAGTTGTAATAAAAAAATCATAATTAATTATTTACTTGGAAAAAAATTACAAAAAAATATGCATCACATTGAGACATGAGTCCTCTTCTTATATCTCAAATCTTATAAAAAAATATTATCATTTTATTGTTGTTAGGGTGGTCAGACAGACACCTACGTCTTATTTTTTCCCTGGAATTTAAGTACAACTACATTGAAATTTCAAATTTTCACCAAATAGATTTTTTTTTAAACAAACTTAGTAGTTTAGAAACTACATTCAATTTTCTATAGATTCTATTCCTACATATTTTTGAAATAATATAGATAACTTATTCAAATTTTTACATCAAGTTGCCTAACTCTATTTTTTTTTTTATTTTTTTGCCACTTAAGGGCTTGTTTTTTCTATGATGATCCTACACATACCCTCCTCATAAATAAGCTTGTTGAGCCACCATTTCAACCTCTCAGCAATGAACTTGGAGAGAATTTTATAGACCAAATTACAAAAGATAGATAGGCCAGAACAAAATCAATTAGTTAGCACCAGATGTCACATTTCTGTATGAGATCAAGAAAGGTAGAATTCATAGCCCTCAACATTTGCTTGTTCCTATGAGATTCACAAACCACCCGAAGAATATCCATCTTTATAATGTCCTAAAATTCTTGAAAGAATTCAATCAAAGAGTCATCAACACCTGGAGCTTTCCCTTTCTTCATCTAAAAAAGAGTGGCCTCTAATTCCTCCAAGGAAATAACCCTCAAGAGGTGCTCATTCATCTCCATAGAAACTAGAGAAGGGATATAGGACAAAACATGGTTTTCCTCCATCAACAGATCGGTTGAGTCCTCCCTAAAGAAAGAAGAAAAAAATTGTGAGGCTTCCTTGGAGATATCCTCAAAAGAAGAAAAATGCACACCCTATCATTAACAAGAAGTGGGATAGAATTACCATGTCTCTTGGCCTTCACAAAGTTGAAGAGGAAAGCAGTGTTTATGTCCCCTTCTTGTAGCTAGTCAATGCGAGCCTTATGTTTCCAATAAATCTCCTCTCGCAACCTCCCACTCCTCTAGAGCCTTCAAAGCCCTCACTTCCTCTTTGAGACCTCTGAAAGACTAGATTCCATAATCTCAAAGGTGATAGCATCCAAATCAGCCTAAGCAACAACCTTAGCATGGAAAATATTACCGAAACACTACCTGTTCCACCTTTTGAACTAGTATTTCACATATTGTACATGCTTGGTGAAGGATTAGATTGTGGTTCCAAGTGAAGGCCTACCCAATTGCCACCACTCAACAACATAATCCTGCAGAGAGGGATTCCACAACCACATAAGTTAAAACTTGGAGGAGAGAGAATGAAAAATACAACCCAAAGCAATAGATAACTTATAGGCCAGTGATCTACACCCCTCCAATCCAAAATCTAAGATCTAGTAGACCAAGGTCCACCAACCCAAAAGAAAGAAACTAGGAACCTATTGAGCCTCTTAGTGATATAGTTATTCCTAATTCTCTTATTATTCCAAGTAAACTTTCCATTACTAGGCTTAATATCAATAAGGTTCAAAGCATAGATATTATCCCGAAGAAGAAAAGAAAAAGGCTCCAACCTCAACATTCTCCCCCTCTTTTCCTCTAGATAAGTAATAGCATCAAATTCATCAAAAATGATTCAAGGAAAAAGAGGAGCAGAGATTCAAATAAACTGAATGTGAGACCACATTCACTGATTACCGGGAAAATCAATAGGAGCATAGACATTGGAAAGAAGAACAATTTCACTAGTTTCTAGACTCGATGCCACCATTGAAATAGAGGACATGCAAGACACCCACCAAAGAGGATGAATCTTTAATGGATTCCATAAACATGCCAAACCCATGCATTACTGTGGGAACCAATGCACTGGCATTGGACTTTCCCAAAAGTTTAGAAACTAAAACACTCATGTTCTCAATAGAGAACTTAGATTCCTATAAGAAAAGTGCATATGGAAAATGATTTCTCACCAGATCATGAACAACTATTTGTTGAGGGCCATTTTTCAATCCCCTAATATTCCATGATATGATAATAATTTAGGTGGGTTGGAAAAGTGAGAATGAAGAGTCTTAATAGATCTTGATTCCACCAACATCTCTCCCATCATCTTAATTTTCTCCAAATATTTCTTTCTCCCAACCTTGGAAGGCTTCTCAGGAGCACCTTTCCTATGATCTTTCTACTAAAGCCCCAAAGAAGGAGAAGCCTTGTTTCCTCTTTCTAACTCAGAAACAACCTTTTCTACCACCTCCATAATATACATATCAGCATGGACCTCAGGACGCAGTGAAGCCACCAAACCAATATCAGTATCCATTTTAGCTAAACCAACTCCCATTGTATTTTGAAGAATTCCTAGATGATTCCCCTCTTGAACCTCCTCCAAAACACCATGATCAAGAGAAAACTACCCAGAGTTCACCTCTTGCTGACTAAGAACATCTAATACCTCAAAGCGGTTAAAGGTATCTTCATCCTACCTCTCCTTAAAATATCTCTTCTAACCACGATTCCTATTATGAGGCATAGCAGGATTAAAACTCTCATTATCTGTGATAGCACCAAGAATAAAATACTTTCCCTTGTCCACCTTAGGGGGATTATGGGGAGGATGAGATGAAAGACTCTGAAGAATGAGACTTAGGACATCTTTTCTATAAATTCCCATATTCATGGTACAACCAACATCGAAAAGGAAGGGTCTCATAATCAAGTTGTTTCATCCATGAAAATGAACCCACATGAATTTCCAAATAATTTGGAAGAGGGTTACTCAAATCTATTTCAAAACACATGCGAGCACAGGACATTACCTTCCTATCCTACATTTGTTGAGAAGGACCCACTAGTTTTGTAAATACCTTTTCTACACTTGCTGAAAAAAAAAAAAACATTAGTATTGTTAGTCAAATCAGGAAAACCAAATAGAGCATCCCGATGAAACACATAATCATGCTAAAATATGCAAACAAGATAAATAGAACCAAAGAAACTCAATGCAAGCATATGAAAAGAAGATCAAACTCTATCCCATAGTGGGAGTGGTGCTCCTTTGATGTGAAAAGGATGCCCTTCCGCACCCCCTTGATAACCTAAATGATAATGTGCAAGCCTTGAAAATGTGATGAAATGGAAAGATGGAGATACAATTCCCTATAGTAGAAATGCTATGATTGTGGATGGATTGTGGAGTAGAAGTGGCTTCTATCTATAGGTTGAAGAGTTGAATAATGGAGATATGTGAGGAATGTGGGACTAAAGAAGAGACAATGATATTGTGACACTTGTCACATGACTAGTGGAGTAAGGTGGAGCACATTTTGGAGAATGTTCATGGTTAACGCATGTAAGAAGGGTGTAAGAGAGATTTAATGCATTTGTAAGAGAAATTAAATGCATATGGTTGAGATGTTTTGAAGGGATTTTTTGTGTGGAAGAGAGTCAAATAAGTGTAGTTAATGAAGGAATATTCGCTTAGTATATGCCTTAGTGAGGGAAACTATGGTATTTAGTTAATTAAAATAATTGATTTTCATGTGCAAGTGGGTGGGTTAGTTAGGGGTTAAGGTTTGACCTAGGTTGAGTCAAAAGCTAGAGGATGGGTAGTGATGGTTAAGGGTTAATTAATTCAGATTAATTAACTTGGAGGAATTTAGGGGATTTGAAATTTGATTTAAATGATTTGGTTTATTAAATCAGATGAGGGGACTTTAGGGATTTGATTAAATAAATTGATTTATTTAAATCAACCTGATGAACATTAGTGAATTAATCAAATAAATTTCTTTATTTGATTAATAGAGGAAATGATGTTAATTCAAGACTCTACATTTTTCCCCTCTTTGAAGCAATGTGCCCATTGTGTTGGTTCAAAGAATAACACTGCATAAATTGAAATTCAAAAATTTCCTAATTTTTCTAGATGCCCCAATGTTGCCCCAGTGGAAAGAAGTACACTAGTACATTTCCCCCTCAAGAGATCAGGAATTTTTTTTTAGTTGAGGGTCAATCTCATGACAAAGAGGTTCAAGATGGATGTATGGATGGTTAGACTAATAGATCTATATGATAATGATGATGCAAATGAGATGAATTAAGATGCTTAGAATAACAAATCTATATTATGCTAAGCATGTTAAATGATGATGCAATGCATGTGAGATGAATGATGGTTCCTATTATGATGATATGTATGAGTATGCAGGATAGATGCATGTCATGATAGCATGTTAGCGTGAAAGAGGATAGAAGAATGGGAGGGACCAACCCTTGATTCTGAAAAGATGTAGAAGTCCAACAAGTCTATGAGTCATCAGGACTTTATTAAATATGATGATGCATGATGATGATGTATTGATTATCCACGGATTTAGATGTAAAGATCATAACTCTCCTTATTTTTTATCATACAAATAGATACAATGCATCAACATATAGAAAACAAGGAAGGCCTTGTACCTAGTGAGACAGACTTTGACTCAACAATTAGATATGAGCATCCTTGTTCACACCTGGCATACGAAACCTTGTTAGTATGTACTCTATAATCTTCAAACATCTGATACCAAAACAAAAAAAGGAAAATCCTAAGAATGAAATAGTCAATGATACATCCAAAACATCCTCCCTACAAACTAAGCAAAATTAGCATGAACAAGGTTATATTACAAGAATATCCAACAAGCATGAAAACCAAAAGATAATGATCAATGCCCCATTAATTTCTCTCTAAATCACTTTGATTAGGCATCATCGAGAGGTCATTTGAATGAGCGCAAAACAAGAAATCAAAAGAAAAGATCAAGTACACAAGCAAGCCAATGTTCTTCATACCTCTAGCCAAGACTAAACTATGGTGACATTTGATGTTGATGTCCATTGTAGAAAGGATGCATCCTAGGACATGATGTTATCAAATGATTTGGAGAACAATGGGATGATGGGCTATTGATACCAAGAGTTAACCAGCTTGTTTTCCTACTAACCTAGACTTGAGACCTTAACATTTGAGTTTACACTTTTAAATTTGCTATACTTCTTTTTGATTCTTTAGCCAAAGGTTGGGAGTGACAATCATTTATTATGAGTGGATGTTTATCATGGGTGATCACTGAAGTGGGATGGATGATTTTGAGCCTCAAGGGATAATAAAAAATTAGCCTTTCCTACATTATATACGTGGAAATCACATAGTTTGACTGACACAAACTTATTTTTTGATGAGATATAAACAATTGGATTGCAGTTTATTATGATGGACTCCTAAAGGACTAACTTAATGTGTCTGGGGGGCACATCAATGATGGCCTTGCCTACGTTTAAGATCAAAGACTCATAGTTCAACATGAAGACTCTATTTTTTGACCTTTTCTAATTTTCAAACTATTTTTGGATTTTTCAATTTTATGAATTTTTTTGATTTTATGAATATTTTCTGATTTTATGAATATTTTTGGATTTTTTGATTTTATGAATGTTTTTGGATTTTTTGATTTAAGAAATACTTCAAGAATATACACGAACTCAATCCAATTTAGGTATAAGAAGATGCCCCCAGCATGGTGTGATAGACTGCTCCAATATAGAAATGTACCAAGTAGTACTAGGAGGGATCATGATACAAACACAGGATCAAGCTATGATGTGGACAGAAATGGGTGTCAGAAGTGTTAATGGAATGTGATGGATGAATGATGCAGAACAAGCCATAGAGATCACAGTGGATGGAAAGTAATTATTTACATGAGGTGCCTGTTTTCCATGTTTTCACCAAGGTACTTGCCAAAAGTGCCACCAAAATGGTTTTCACTAAAGGAAATTTTTTTTCTTTACTATTTTCAATCCTTTTTTTTTAATTTTTTTGGGTTTTTATATTTTTTATATTTTTTGGATTTATACCTTGGGATTTTAGGCATAAAACTTTTTGAGATGGGAGCTATTGATAAGCTCCTGCAGAGGCTCACCTTCAAGTGTAGATAGTTTATATGCTCTTGATTTATAACTTGTCATGATGATGAAGGGTCCCAACCAGTTGGGTTAACATTTTCCCTCGCTGTATGGATTTGGTATGTTCTTCTAATTTTCTTTTAACATGAGCTCTCCAACTTGAAATGACCAACTCTTGATCTTCTTATTATAGCTCCTTTTGAGATGGTTCTGATTAACCTGCACATGGTTCAAAGCATCCATTCACTGCTCATCCAATATTTCTAGCTTGCTCAACCATGACACTCGATATTATTCATGAGTAATGAGATTCTAAAATGATATTCTTAAGTACGGGAGATCGATCTCAATGGGAAGGATGGATTTTGATCCATAGAGCATGGAGAAGGGTGTTGCACCTATAGGTGTGTAGATATTCATTTGGTAGGCCCATAAGGTGGGATTTAGCTATAGGTTCCTATCAGGACTAGCTTCATTGACTGTTTTCTTTAGGATTTTCAAGATGGTTTTATTTATAGCCTCAACATGGTCATTAACTTGGGGGTACTATGCAGTAGAGAAGGGATGTTGGATATTGAATTTTTGGCATAGCTCTTGAACATCCTGGTTCTTGAAAGGTGTCTCGTTATCTGAGATAAGGGCTTGTGGGACACCATAGTGGCAAATGAGGTAGTTCATGATGAACTTGGATATTTGCTTCCCTATGATGTAGGTCATTGGGATGGCTTCTACCCACTTTGTAAAGTACTATGTGGTGTTGATAATGAACTTGTGTCCATTGGATGAGGTGGGAGTGATTTTACCAATGAGATCAAGCCCCCATTATTGAAAGGGCCAAGGTCTTATTATCGGTTGGAGCTCCTAAGCTGGTGCATGAATCTGGTCTCCATGCTATTGGAATTGAAAAAATCTTCAGACATAATCATGGGCTTCCTTTTCCATTGTAGGCCAGTAGTACCCCATTCTCAATAGTTTCTTGGCCAAGGTCATACAAATAGAATGTGAACCACAAATTCCATCATCTACCTCAGTTAAATCAGTCAAATATTCCTTAGGGTAAAGGTATCGTAAGAGGGTTATTTTGATAATTCAATGGTAAAGGGTGTCATCTAAGATAACAAAACGGGTTGAATTATTAATAAAGGTCCTTTTTAGGTTTGGGGTGATATCGGCAGGGAGGACTCCTATTTTCCAGTATGTAAATATGTCATGGTACCAAGGATCACTGGGACCAATGATTTCACACATGAACTCAGAATCTGGTACCTCGAAAGCTGGTACGAGAAGCTTCTCTACCAAGAATTCATGTTTATGGACATTGCATGGGACATCTAGTAATGATCCAATTGTCACCATAACATTAGTTTATCTATTGTTTTCCCTTGGTATCTACTCAAATGTGATGTCAATGAAGAACTCTTTGAGACTCTCTACCAGCTTCTTATACAGGGTTAGCTTGTAATCCTTTGTTTGGTATTCATCATTGACCTATTTGATGATTAGCTGTGAGTCCCCATTGACCTTAAGTGCCATAATCATCCATTGTACTCCAACTCATAGTCCAATGACAAGAGCCTCATACTCTGCAATGTTTTTTGTGCAAGGAAAAGACAACTTATATGAATTTGGTATGCAATCTCCTTGTGGTGTGATGAAGAAGACTCCAACTCCTGACCCATGTTGTGTGTAGGATCCATCAAAATATACTTTCCAATGATTCACTACACTTAGATTGAAGATTGAATCAACGAGGAATTCTAATACCAATGGGTTCTTTGTATATATAGGTGGCTCTACTAGCTGATATGTAATTACATTTCCTTTGATGGATTTCCATTCTACATATTCAATGTCCCACTTAGCCATTCACCCTGTGAGTGTTTTCTTGGAGAGTAGATACTTGAGAGGATCTATTTTGGTGATAAGATTAATTCAATGAGCCAACATGTAGTGCCTAAATTTTTGTGCAGTGAACATTACTACTAGACAAGCCTTCTCAATGAATGTATAATTCAGCTCATGTCCCACCATGGTTCTACTAATATAGTAAATGACCCTCTCTTTCTTTGTTTCATCATGCTGAGCTAAGAGAGCACCAAGGGCTCCTGCGGTTGCTGATATGTAGAGTATTAGTGGTTTGTTCTAGATTGGTTCCATGAGGGCTAGGGGTGTTAGCAAGTATTATTTAATTTTATTGAATGCCTGATCACATTTCTCATCGCACTTGTATGCTAGCCCCTTGTTGAGTAGATGAGAATATGGGATAGCCTTATCTACTAATTGTGCTACAAAATGGTGAATGGATTGGAGCCTTCCCTACAAACCCCTTAACTACTTTAATTTCTGTGGTGCTTCCCTTTCCATAATTTCTTTGACTTTTGTTGGGTCTATCTTGATTCCTTTCATTGATATAATATACCCTAGGAGCTTTCCTAATTGCACATCGAAGACACACTTCTTTCGATTGATTCTAACCTTGTATTCTTCTCATCTATCAAAGATGGAGCTTAGTGTTTATATTTGGTCTCAACACTTCCTTGATTTGGCTAATATGCCATTGACATAGTCTTCTATAGGTTTTTGAATCATGTTGTCGAAAATTAGTGTCATAGCTCTTTGGTATGTACCCCCAGTGTTCTTTAACTGAAACGAAATCATGTTCTAGTAGTAAGTCCCCCATGGATAGGTGAAAGTTTTTTTATTTTGATCGTCCTTAGCTATCATAATCTAATTGTACCCTGAAAACATGTCCATCAATGATAACATTTCATGCTCTATCGTCATATCGACAATCATGTCTATATTTGGGAGAGAAAAATCATAGTTAGGGCATGCTTTTTTTAGGTTCCTAAAGTCAGTGTAGATATGGATTCTCCCAGTGGGTTTAGAAATAGCTACAAGGTTTGAAATCCACTTTGGATAATCAATTGGTCATATGAAGTTGAAATCAAGGATTTTCTGTAATTTAAGTTTGATCAGTAATGTGATCTATGCATACACATTTCTTAGCTTCTATCTTATTGGTTTCACCTTTGGATAGATAGCTAGATGATGAACCACAATCTCATGATCAAGCCCCAAGAATGTCAGCATAGGTCCATGTGAAATTTACCTCTTTTCTCTGAGAAATGTAGCCAAAACTTCTTATTCTGTGGTCAAAAGTGATTCTACATAGAAGGTGATGTGTGGTGTCTCTTCGATTCCTAGATTGACTAGATTGCATTTCTCTGCCAAGACTGTTGATTTTTCCTCATGAATATCACTAAGGGGAAGATTAAATTCCTCATCCTTTGGTGCCACAGAGAGGATTTCATGACTGGATACATCCTTGTTTTTTACTATTTTTAGGTCAGAAAGTGCCACTATCTGGTTTTCACTTAAAGACCTAGATATTACTCTTAAATTTTCTATTTTGTGACTGAGGGATCATTTCCCCATAGTATGCATGTGTGTCTAGCTCAATGTAAAACCCTACTTTATGATCTCCACATGGTAGAGTGTCATGTGTAGTCCCATGAATCTTAGAGAGCCTCATCAATTTTGAATGTGTCTAAGACAGGTGGTCCTCATTGGTTATAATTGATGAGTTGGGGGTAGACAAGTTTTAGTTCATGGGTCTAGTTACTTGGATCAAAAGATAGGGTATTGATCATAAAGAGGGAGGAATCCTCAAATAACATGGGTAGGTCAGTAATGGAGTCCTCAAAAGGATAAGTAATCAATACGGGAACTAAGGTGGAAGCTTTAACTATTTTAACTAGGGAACCTTTTCCATGTATGGTTATCTTCGAAGGGGTACACCCAAGGCCAAGATTTTAAAGGTGCTCCTCAACAATGATAGGTTCTAGCAGGACATTTCCATTTTTCCTGAGTTTCTTGTTCTTGTTGTATCCCATGCCAAGCATTAACTATAGTCCTTTGTTGTCATCATCAATGGGAAGATTAGGTACGGGCTTTTCATCTTGGTATAGCAGACTTGCTAAATCCTTTTCATCTACCACTTCACGGCTTAGTTCCCCCCAACTTTTGAATCTAGAGGGGTCTTCTTTGAATTTTTGAGATGGTCTATCAATCAGTTGGGGTTTCCCATCAGATCAAGGAGATTGAGGTAACTCTCCTATTAAAAAGGAACTCTTTTTCATCTTACAGTATCCACATCCATTGTCTTGGATAATAAATTTTATATCAAATATCTTCAAAAAGGAGGGTTTCTTTGTTTAAGAAGTGGGGGCTAGGGTGGATGGGTCTATATATGGAGATGTGGGTTCCTCACCATTCATTGTGACTTGAGGGATTTTGTTGTACTTGGCCTCTAGATTTTTGCAATAATAAAATGGTTCGAGATCACCACAGACTATGACTTCTTGATTTTGATAAGGAAACTTAACACAATGATGGAATGTGGATGCCACAGCTTGCATCCCATGGATCCATGGGTGCCCTAGGAGTATATTGTAAGGTATTTAAAGATCAACGACATGGCATGTAGTTTCCATGATTGTTGGACCTACTTGAATAGGGATTTGAATGGTGCCTTGAGACACCCGTTCTTGATCATCATATTCCCTTATAGTAATACCCTTACCTTTTTCAATGACATCTTTAGATAATCCTAGAGTCTTTATTAGCTTGAGAGTACATATATTTAAACTTGCACCTCCATCCACCAAGAATCATTTGAATTTATTCTTATGGACTAAAAATTCAAGATGGAGTGTGTGATTATGAGAAGGTTGAGTTGGGAAGTCCTATTTAGAGAATGTTAGGAGATACAGTGTGGTGATATATCCAACCATAGCTTGGAACTAGTCTACATCAAGATCTGTTGGGATGGAGGATGTGGCTAGTTCTTTTTCTAGTATTTCCTTGTGTGAGTGAGGTTTGTATTAACTTCATGATGGAAATATGGGTAGGGGTCCTTTTCAATTGATTGAGGACATTATAACCATTGGGAATTGACTTTGGATTGCTAGTGGATGCCTTGGGTGGTTGTGATGATCCTTGAATGGTAATTCTTCCACCATGTGTGGTGAATCCATAGTTGTCTCTAGAACCTTTGATATTGACAACGATGACCCACTCATCTAAGGATAAAACAACATGGTCGTAAACATGGTTCACATTATTATACTTTTCCTTAACACTTTTGTTTCCTTGATTGTGATCAAGCATCAAGTTTGTGTATATTTTGATATCTTGATTACCTATGATTTTTTCGATGGTTATGGTTCTATCATCAATAAGCTCTTGAATTTGATTTTTAAGTTGCATGCAGCTGGCTATTGTGTGTCCCTTTATTTTATGAAAATTGCATAGATGTTTCTCATTATACCAAAGTGGTTTAACTTAAGGCTCTTGATAATTTTCATAAATAGTAATTTTGATGATATTTTCTTGTACTAGTTGTTGCATGACCCACTCGATTGGTTCCCCAAGTGTTGTGTATTTTCATTTAGGGGGCTACTTGTTCCTTGGGAGTGGTCCCCCTTGAGTATCTAGGTTGTTGATTACTTGATTGTTGGGTTGTTGTGATGACATGTTCGCTAGTGTGTTGTTTTGGTTACTGACTTGAGGTTGTTGATATGATTGTGTGTTTTTCCTTGAGGCACTGATAATAACTTTGGCATCAATGACACCATCATTAGTGATATTTTTTTCTTTTCCCATGTGTGAGGTTTTTCATTGTAACTGGTTGATGGATGATTATCCTAATATGTAGGTGTTCCCCCTTGTGCAATAAGGGATCTTTAGATGAGTGCCTTGGGGATCAACTGGTCATATGTTGTTATGCATTGCATTTTCAAATGAAAGGATAAGGTCCCTTCAATATTGGAGATGGTAGTGTTGATTTTTTGTTCTTCTAGCATAGCCCACTTGCTCCTATTGGCCTTGGATTACCATCATTGTAAGAAGGATGCAACTATTTCCCCCTTGGCTTGTTTTAGGGTAGATAATTCTTCCAATCTTACATCCATGCCTTTGTTGAATGGATAGTTCTATATGAATAAGTGTAGAATTTATTGGAAGTTTTTAATTCCACGAGGAAGGTAGGAGAACCATTCCATTGCTGGACCAGCCAAACTTTCAGGAAATAGCCACATCAAATAAGACTCATCATATGCAACTTCCATATAGTGGACATGAAATTCCCTGATGTAATCTTTAGGGTTGCTAGTCCCACGATATTTTTCAAATTTAGGTATCACAAACCCTTGTGGGAATGAAACCATCACAATGCTTCTGTCAAATGGATAGGGGCACAAATTCCCTTGTGTATTTGTTATTTTTCCTGATTGTAGGTCTAAAAATTATTGTGAGAGCAATTTTATTTGTGTAGACACATCATTTTGTGGATCGGGTGGTGGGATGAATGTGTTTTGGGGTGGTTTGATTGCTTGAGTGGGTGGTGGGGTAGTTTGTATGTTTGTGAGAGGTTACTACAAGTTTTGTTGTGCCACCAATGCTTGTTGATATGCTTGTAGTTGTTTTTGTGCCAACAACACTTGTTGCTAGTCTTGCTACTTTAATGCCAACAATGCTTGTTGTTGGGCTTGTAGCTGAGCTACTTATTGTTGTGCTTGGTATTTTTGAAAAGCTTGTTGATAATATTGTTGTTATAACAAGGCTTGTTCTTGAGCTTTTTGCACTTGATACTGAGCTTGTTCCTAAGATTGGGCTTATTGGGTGGCTTGTGTAGCTTGGGCAGACTGTGCAGATTGTACCGCTTGCACAACTTGTGCATCTTGTTGTTGTTGTAATAAAGCTTGTGCTTGCACTTGGCTAGCTTATTGTGCGGCTTGTTCTATAGCTTGTGTGGCTTTTTTAACTTGAAATTTTTGGATTGCTTTTTGATTGGCTTGTTGGGTAGCTTGCAATGTGATGTATTTATTTTCTATGTTTGAATATGTTGGTGGAGGTGGAGGATTTGAAATAGTGTGGGATGGTGTAATGAGATTTTGTTGAAGTGGTTGTTGAGGTGCTTGGTGAGTGATGATAAGGGGTTGTGTGGTAGATGGTGTGGTTGATATGTTAGGTCCTTGGGAGACCACATTTTGGGGTGTTATAGATTGATTGTGTTGTGATATTGGTGGCATGCTCAGATGATTTGGTATGTTGACATGATTCATGATTGCAGGATTGTTTTGACTTGATTGATTTTGGATCGGTATGTTAGTCAAAGGGGGTTTCCCTAAACCAAGGATTGGTGTGGATGTTGATGTTAGAGGGGGAAATGGTGGGAATATTGGTGGTTTGTTTCCTTGGAAAAGTGATGATGATGCATTAAAAGTTCCCATTTTTTCCAAATGAATCTATTTTTCCTTGTGATACCATGGGGAGAGAGATTTCTGTATCAAGAGAATAAGTCGGTGATGCAACAAAGGTGGATGAATTGTTGGTGTCATGGAAACTGAGTGGAATGTATGGATGATTTGGGTCTTGAGGGATAGTATTTGGTAGACCCAAGATGGTGTTTGCATCCAAGTCTTGGTTATTTACAAGGGGATTTGTTTGAAGAGTGTGGATCAATGAATTCCCCTTCATAATCATGGGTTGACTTGGAGCATGAGATGATGTAGGTGGTATGATGGGTTGGATGATGTTTTGGAAGGATGGTGTGAATGATAATAGTGGCATACTCTCAAGATGTTTTTCCACAATATTACTCACATCATAATCAGAGGTGATTTTAGCCCCTTCCTTTGCTAATGCTAACATGTATTGTGTAGGATTGAGTTTCATCATTGTGTTGACAATCTTGTGGTTTTCAAGATTTTGGAAAAACTCAATTATCTCATCTTGGGGAATTACTTGGTAATTATTAGTAACATCCTCTACTTGGAAACCTATATCTTGAGGATTTTTAAGTATTTGAGTAGGATTAAGTGGAAGGTCAATGGATATCCTAGGGTTGAATTCTATTTCAATTTGACTCAAATCACTTGAAGTGGATATTTCTTTGTTTTTTTCCATGTTTTTCTTATGTTGAGATCTATTTTGGACCATAAAATAAGGATCAACTTTCAAGAATATGTGAGGTAAACCTCTAACTCCTTAGATTGGTCTAAGCTTTAGGTAAAAAAGAGAAAATATAGGATGTTAAGGATCAAATGGTTGGTGATGAGGTAAATGAGAGATGAGTGATGTGGATGTTTGAATTTTTAAGACCCTTGGAGGAATACTAGACTTTAGGGCTTTTGGATTTGGTTTGGACTTGGTTTGAGTTTTGATTTTGGATAATGAACTTATAAATCCCAAGATGTTAGATGTTATCTTGGAATAAACTTGCCCACAAGGATGATAATTTAACTAAGTATATGAGGAAGGATTCATCCACACACACTTAGTCAAACAAAGTGATTTGGATTTTTTTTTTGAAGGATTTACTAAAATGCTAGTATGAATGATTTTTACAAGGTACTAAAAGTTGTTTGTGAGATGGTATTTGATTGATGTTTGAAATGGATGAAGGTGCTGATTTTGATCCTAGATGAACCTAGAGAGACTTTTTTTTACAAGAACTAGGTATTGAAGAACATGCTATAGTTCAAAGAACTTTTCAACCCTACAAAGTGAGATACTCAAAACGTTTGGAGAGAGCTGGATTTTGATAATAATAGAATGAGTAAAAGTTTGGGTTATCCTTTGATGAAAATTTGTAGAAGTTATAAAGCAACCTATCTATCACTTGGTAAAGAATTCTATAACATTTCTTGAGATATCTTGGGCTAAGACATTTGTGACAATTGATAGACTTTGGTTTTGGGATTTTGATCTTGAGGGAAATCATTTGAAAAAACAAATGTGTGTGGTTCAATTGTCTTTTATCTTTGTGTACTGAATTCTTTCTATCACATCAACACTTTCTTGCTTAGTTTTCAAACTTGAATGTCTATGTCTCAATTTATTTTCATTCCATGGGGTCCATTATGTGAAAATCAAGAGAATAAAGGAAATAGTTTCCCTAATCTTGACTTTATAGAGAGAAAATTGAGATAAAGGCACAAATATTTAGAGGCCTCTAAGGATAGAATCCATAGGGACAAGCAGTAATACATGGAATTTTCAAGGGTATTTTCTCTTTCTTAAGGGTTTGAAATTTGATGAACTTTTTGAATGTTTGTTTTCAAGTTTTGAGATTTCAAATAATGTGTTTAATTGACTCACAGATTGCACAAGCCCTACGATAGAAAAGACAATGTTTATTGAGTCCCCACTTGGATTTCTCCAAACACTAAGACAAAGAGAACAACTAGAGATTTGGCGACACTGGCTCCCCTCCATGACACACTTCTCAAGACCACCAAATCTCAAAATCCTAAAAATATAGAGATTAAAAGGGTTTATTCTATTTCTACTTTGAATAGTACAAATGTGGGGCAGCTTCAGAATGAGCGTTCTTGCACCAAAAAATAGTATGGATTTTGGCTTCTATACAAATTGGTTCTTAGTCAAGGTAATTAGGGGACATGGCACCTTGCGAGCATCCAACAAGCCACTAAAGGCTTTAATTAATCGTACTAGGGGATCTTATACTTTTTATAGTAGTACCCCATTCTAAAAGACACTATATGGCTAAGGCCTACATACCATGAGGACATGAAATTTTAGTCTTCTCCATTTATATGTTGGCCCGAGTAAAAACCCCATTGGAGTTGTCTTTGAATTGGTCTTAGGAAGGCCCCCCTAAGCGTAACAAAAGCAAGGGATTACACTTGTAGTTTGACCACCTAGTTCACATAAAGCATAAGGAGGGAGCACACATAGTGTCTATTTCTCACACTAGCATAATTTGTTCAATTTTAAAAGCCAAATTTTAAATGTGTAGGTAATTTTTTAGACAACCAATGTCACTAAAATTCTTTTGATTCTCAAGATCATTGTGAAGCATGAGAGAAGTGCATATGCATTCAAATAACACAAATTGTAGAAAATATTACAAGACAAAGAAAACCCAAGTTCTTTTTAAATCCTCAACCACAATAATGAGTTCTTTTTAGAGCACCAAAAGACAAGTATAAATATTTTTGTTCAATTTTAGTCTCAAAATCCAAATTCTAGTTAGTATCTAGGGTTCAATTTTAACCAACTTTGAAAAAATCATTCACTCATTAATTTTAAGCCCAAATTCATCTAGTTGGCCTAAAACAAAAAACAAAAGTGGGAAATGGATGTTTCAAGCTATTAAAATAAGCATTTAGAAATGATTTTTTAAGTTCAATGCCCACTTTCTCAACTTAAATTTGCTTGATATTTTCTAGAATTTTTTTCCTTTTCTACACCATAATATTGCACCTACAATAAGAATACAAAGAAATCCATGGATTAAATTTTTAAGAAAAAAAACTAAAGATATGCAAGTCATTTATCAATATATTCCCAAAGCTTTGAAGTTTGAACATAAAAAAAGACTACATTAATGGGTGTTAAAATTGTTTCAAAAATAAATAATTTACTATAGTTGTGATTAATGTCATTTAAGCCAAGAAAATTAAAAAAACCCACTTCACAAAATATATTTCTCCAACAAACCTCAAACTTTGTGGTTTTCAATGCATTAAATCTACACTCAGTGATTTTTTTACTATTGAAATCTACCAACAATAAAAGTTCCTCCTCATAATTGCAATCAATCACAAGGAAATCCCCCCACACAACAATCCATCTATTATAATAAATGAAAGCATTCCAGCTACCGATGGTTTTAATCTTGACTGTATTTTAGCTATTATAATAAATGAAGCATGGGCCAGTTCAATCGATATTAATGCACAACTAGAGAGAAAAATAGCTAGCACTAGGACTTATGGTATAGACTAGAGTCCAAATCTATAATTGTGCTAAGATGGGATCATACCGGTTTAAAAGAAATAAGTTTAATAATTCACTTCCTCCTTAAACACATTAATCATATTATGACTTGCAAAGATAAAAAATGATATGGAGCTTCAAATGCATAGTTTAGTTCTTCAAAAATACAAGCTTAGCATGGATTACAATATTGGAACTACTTTCCTATCAAAATGACACAAAAATATTAATGGAACATACAATATTAAAGCTTTTGATGCTTGAGTTGCATGCCATATAAAAGTGAGACATGAGAGTCTCTAACGTCTCATTACTAGATTGATCAAAGAAGAAGAGACGTCTGGTGACTTTCTGGCTATGTGAAAAATGAATGGAAGTAAACGGTCAAAGAGGTGTAATTTTTTTTCCTTTTTTCATTCATATGTAGGCTACTCCCTAAGAAGCTCTTTCTAAATCCATCCCTCCATTGGGTACGTGCAAGATCATGATGGGCCCAAAAGTGGCGATATGATGGGTATGTGTAGGGTATGTAGCTAATGACATTTTTTTTACCCAAAATTGATGAAACAAAAAGGTTTTTTAAAGGAGATTCTCAACTTTCAACCAATATAAATTATGCTTTAGTTTGAATTTAATAAATAATTATTATTCATTTTCTATTTGAATTACAACTAAAGTCTTGATTGATAAGCTAATTGAAAAACATATATAGATTTCAAATGGTATCACATTTTTTGAATCTAAAACATGTGTAAAATTCTATGCTTTGTATACTATAGGATTAAAAAAAATGAATTTCATGAATTTTTGACCAAGTTAAGGTGGTTAGACATACAAGTTTTTTATATTTTTTAAAAGTTGTAATAAAAAAATCATAATTAATTATTTGCTTGGAAAAAAATTATAAAAAAATATGCATCACATCGGGACATGATTCCTCTACTTATATATAAAATATTATTAAAAAAATTATCATTTTATTGTGATTAGGGTGGTCAGACAGACACCTACTTATTTTTTCCCTTAAATTTAAGTACTATTGAGTTGAAATTTCAAATTTTCACCAAACAGATTTTAAAAAAAATAAAAAAAACCTAGTAGTTTAGAAACTACATTCAATTTTCTATAGATTCTACTCTTACATATTTTTGAAATAATATCGATAACTTATTCTAATTTCTACGTCAAGTTGCCTAACTCTGATTTTTCTTAATTTTTTGACACTTAAGGGCCTGTTTTTTCCATGATGATCCTTCACATACCCCAGTTGTTGATTATCTGAATATTATACAAGAATTGGATATGGACATTAAGAGAACCAAAAAAAATTATCAATATTAGTGAATCTATTTCCCTTGGAAAGAGTTTAGGACACCAGAAACTTGGAAAGTATTGCTACCAACATTTTTACTCCTTCCACTTGCTTATCAGATAACAAAATCTTCTCAAAGATAGACATATATATTTTTAAAACAATAGAGATAATTTAATATAACATTCAAATCAAGATCCCATCAATCCATTGTTGGAGGAATAAATTCATATCTTAAGCAAGTACTGCATCATCACCACACACGCAATATATGTGTGTAAGATAAATGTGTAGGCCTAGGTGTGGGAAATGCGCATGTTGTTTCCTTCTAGAATGGCATAGGGAATGCTTGAATTCTTTGAATTGAGTGAATGATGCATCTTTATTGCCTCAGTTATACACTTTTTTCAAATCGCTAGTTTTTTGAATGGTGAATAAATGGTTTGTTAAAAACTTTCAAGCTAATAAAAATTGTAGTTGTAAAGCTAGCAAACAAATGGCTTTTAAAATATTTCAAGCTAATGAAATTGGAGATATAAAGCTAGTGAAAACAACCTTTTCCCATGACCCTTCTTCCTATGCCAAAATAGAAGCATAGAGAGGCCACACAAATATTTTGACAGAATGCCTCAAAGGCGTGGTCTCAAGCAATGCAATGATTGCACGACCATATATGAAAAAGAGATTTGTTGAAAAGGCATAAGAAACTTTCAAGAAAATGAAATATAATGCTAAAATTTCATATTAGCCATAAGAGAAACTCAATAAATTGTTAGAACATCCAAAGCATTTCAACCAAAAGCAACAACTAATAGATAATATGAAATGATTTTAACTTTCATGTAGTTAGAACGTCCAAAGCCTTGAAATTTATTAGAAACAAACTTTATTTTCCTACAGAGACTTTCAATTCCTATGTAATAATACTAAAAAGGTTAATAGATTAATCTAAAAATATATTGTCAGTTGAAGACTCTTTTAATCCAACATATGCCATACAAATATGACAAAGTATCACCCTCATTCTAGCAACAAATGTAGATTCCTTTTCTGTACTTGCTAAAAAAAAACAAATAGTAGTATTGTTAGTCAAATTAAGAAAAAAAAATAGAGCATCCCTATGAAATACTTAATCATGATAAATGAACTGTAGATTTTTGGTTCCTATGTACTTCTCTAGCTCTTCTAGGGTTTTTCACCTAAAAGGAGAGAGATAGGACCAAAAGTGCTAAGGGTTCATTCAAATTAGGATTTTTATGATGTTATCTAAGTTAAATGAAGTGAAAAAATGCTATTAAGTGATCTAAAAGACTAATTATGGATGCAAAATCTAAGAATTGTGCTATGTTGGAAAACACATTATGTATTGCAAAATCACCTAGAAATGAATGCAAAACTAAACATAATTGAATCAAACTGAAAGTGTGCACCTGAAACTTTGATGAAGATTGGAAATTACATTTGAAATGTTTTTTATGTTATTTCATAGGCCTAGAGGGACTCATTCACCATTCTGGGTGAATCAGTCCCAGTTCTGGTAACCTAAACTGAAATATGTTTCTATCAAAAGGGTATCCAAAAATGTAAAAATGCAAAACCTGACCTTGGCATGGCACTCATTTTCCACCCATGAAAAATGAGTCCAATTTTGAATTTATAGATTATCAAAGGTGGATTCTAAATCTTTCAATCTGCACTTTGACTTCCTACAGATGTTCACTTCCAAAATTTTGATTTATGGGCCTAAAAATGAGTTTTTGTTGGTACTTTGACTTGTTGAATGAACAGGAGAATTGAGAAACATTTAAAATTGATATTCAATGACTTTCATGCCTCTAAGGGATCTAAATATAAAAACACACAAGAAGAGAAGAAGAAATTTTGAATGTTAGGGCATGGGTGTTTTCCTTGGTCAAACCCCATTTAAGTAATTAAACCAAAATAATGAAAGAATGAAATCAAACATGCAATAATGAAATTGATTACCTTTCCATAATGATAGATCATCAAAGTATATAGCACAACATGAGGATTCATCCCTTGAATGTCCTTATAAGCTTTCTTGATATCTTGCAATGATAAAACCCTAAGTTGCTTAACTTGAGATGGAAGATTTGTGGATGAATGAATGATGAGAGATAAGAGATGTGAAAATGAGTTAAAATAATTGTATTTATAGGAAATTCATCCATTTTACCCATTAATACCTCATCACAGGCTGACATGAAGTAATATTAAACTCAAATTTCACTTTTTTCTGCTCAAAAGTAAAAATTGAGCCAAATGGGACTGATTCACCATATATGGTGAATGGGTCCCATAGGGGATAATTTGATAGCTCAGATGCCAGGAGATAAGGAAATAAGGTCTAAATTGCAACCTTGTCAGGTATTTGATCAATTTAAGCATTAGGATGCACAATATTGGTTATTAGGATCCTATTAATGATGATGCAAATGTCAATTAGGGCTTGGGACACAAAATTGAATGTGAAAGTGTGAGTAACTACACTTTACAATACTAAAATGATGTCCACATAGCCTAGGAAGGTACAAAAACCAATGTGAATGTGTAAGAAACATTACAACACTAGTTTAACATTAATTTTAATTCACAAGCCTCTTAAATTGATGTGATAATGTTATTAAACATATTTTATAATGTTGAATTAGGGAGAAATGGGTTTATTAAGTCTAGAAAAGCATGAAAGTATCTTACAACACTTTACAACACCTTTACAAGACTTCATTTAAATCATGTTATTCAATTTATAAGGGCCCAAGACCTAGTGTAGATGCATAGAATGCCTCACAACACCTAAAGCAAGGCCTCATTAAGTCTAATTTATCATGAATTAATCCCATCTCAAGCAAAGGGTACTTTTTTCTACAACACATTTAGCCCCTACTTTAGTGAGAGGATGAACTTGTTTTAACCTCACACTAAAGTAGACATTCAAGAGAGATCCAAATGTATAGATGTAGATGACAAAGAATGACACAGATCGAAGGAAATGGTCAAGCCCCCAGGATCAAAGATCCTAAGTCAAGCCCCCAAGATACAAAATCATGCAATGGAAATAACTAAAGAAAAGATAGGGTGAAAAATATGTACTCACTCTGGGGCCACAGAACAATAGGTTGTCTACAGGGTGAGAAGGCCACAACATACTCACTCTAGGGCCATGACACTTTTGGCTCTCCGTGGGGTGAGAAATCCCAAAAGGGTAAGATACATACGCTAGTTGGTATGTACTTACAAACACAAAGTTGGCTATGGGGAAAAGTCATGCCACTAGGTGGGCTTCCCCCTCAACCATACCAAAGTTACACCTCCTGATAAATTTAGTAAGGCGCCACAAAGGAAAATATTTTTTTGAGCTCCATGAGGTAAGCAAAACTTTGTATGCTTGTCACTCATAGACATTGTTAATGAAAAATAGTGTAACGAATATTCAAAGGGATTTTTCTTTGTTCGTGCAAGGTATCATCTTTGGGGACATTGTGATTAACATCTCCAAGAGAGGATGTGTCAAAAGAAGTATCATGCTCTTGGAAGAAATTAAGCCCACTGACTCCACAAAGAAAAGAATGCATCACAAGAAGAAAGGAATCATGTAATCAAATGTGAGTGGTGATGTATGCCCCCCACATTAAAGTAGTTGCGAGCACCTGTACTATGAGCAATTTCTTTAAAGTAGAAGAAGAGGACACGAGAGCTTACTTAGAAAGACTTATTCCAATTCATATGTTTTTGATAAGCTACATCATGAAAGAGAGAAGTATGTCATATGCGAGCCAACTTAAGGCATGTCATCTACATCCCAAGCTTGCTCTTATGTATTCATGAAAGGTTAATGACTAGCCAAAGAAGGAAAAAACAAGTGACATACAAGGAAAAGGCTATCAAACCCCTTGCCCCCACTTAGTGCAGGACAAAGGTGAGCCAAAATGAAATGCAAGCTAGAGTGAAAATCAATAGCACTTAGAGGAATTAGGTGCCCCCACATAGGGAATCATACCAAACTCTTGAAAATGTTGGATTTTACAACTCAACGTAGTGCAGTCATTAGTGGTGTGACCATGAACTCTATGATATGCAAAAAATGAAGTCTTGGAATAACATATTTTTGAGTTTTGGGAGGGATGGTGATCAAATAATCTTGGATGATTCTTGACAAGATACTCTCTTGATCAAGAGGATAAGGTGGTCCTGTGATTTGTTTCATAGATACATCTTGCTTAGTATTTGATGTGATGAGGGCACAGCCTGAAACACAGAAAATAACCCACAAACAAGAGAATAATTTTATTATTCAGAAAATTGAACTTCTTACATGAACTTCTTACATGCAGAGGATCTCAATCCCCAAGTTCTACAACACATGAAAGTTACAGAAAGCTACAGAATAACCCTTTTCCAATATGCGAGCCTGTCCCCAAGAAGTTACCCAAAAATTAGAAACCCCGCCCATAAATAAAGCTCCTCATTAGTTTGGAGCCAAAACAACATTCAAATTTGAGTTTAGGTGGTTTGGCACAAAAAATTTACAACATGAAGTTCAAATTTCAAAAGAGCATTTGCAATTGTATCTTCTAGAAAGTGCGCCAACTTCTCGGGGCCATAACTTTTGATCCGGGACTCTGATTCGCAAACCGTTTGAACTGTTGGAAAGGTCTCGAAGTCAATAACATGCTCAAAATCTGTTACGCCAATTTTAGCAAGTTTCAGGGCCATTTCAGGAAATCTAAGTGCCTCAAATCTAACTCAGAAGATTTTTACGTGCCAATTTGGGAAACTAAAACTACAATATCTTTCAACCCAGGAACAAAAAATAAAAATAATAATGCTCACTGATAATGGCAATGGTCTTATCCCAACCAAAATGTCCTGCCATTCCTCCACTATGCTTCTCCTTTATCAGGTTCTCCCTCATGGAACTCCTGGGGATACATAATTGATTTCCCTTAAATAACATGCCATCCTGGATTATGAAATCCAGCCACCTTGTCCTATCCACTTTAACAGGTTCCTTGCAAGCTTTCCAAGCCTCTACAAAATCAGGATCTTTTGCATACAGTGTCTTGAGTTCATTGAACCCAACCACTTCAATCTGCATCTTTGTCATCAATGTATGCCTCCTACTTAAGGCATATGCAACCCTATTTGACTTCCCACTCCTATGTTTCAAAACGAAGGTATAACTCTGCAAAAACTCTACCCATTTCATATGCCTCTAATTTAATTTTCCCTGACTATTTATGTACTGCAAGGCCTGATGATCAGTATATAGAACAAATTCCTTTGGTAACAAATAATGTCTCCATTTCTTTAATGCTTGAACTATCGCATAAAATTCCTAATCATATACATAATACTTTCTCTTGGCATCATTTAACTTTTCACTGAAATAGGCAATGGGCTTACCTTGTTGGCTCAACACTGCTCCAATGGCACAACCACTAGCATCACAATCCACCTGAAACACCTTTTTGAAATCTAGGAGGGCTAGAATAGGTTGCTCTGTCACCTTCTGCTTCAACAGTTCAAATTTTTTTGCTGCTCCAGTGCTCCACTTGAATTCTTTTCTATCCCCTCTCATTGTTTCAGTCAGTGGTCCACAAATACTACTAAAGTTTCTAATGGACTTTCTATAAAAACTAGCCAAACCATGGAAAGATCTCACCTCGGTAGCAGTTCTTGGGGTAGGCCATTCCAGAATAGCCTTCACCTTCTCTAGGTCCATCTTGAGACCTTCTGCTGAGACAACAAACCCCAAGTACACTAACTCCCTCTTCACAAAACTACACTTCTTCAGATTAATCAACAGCTTCTCTTCTCTTAACTTCTCAAAGGATCTTCAAATATCCATCAGATGCTCATCTAACGTCTTACTGAAAATCAAAATATCATCTAAATACACAATAACAAAACTTCCAACAAATTCTTTTAGTACCTCGTTCATGAGCTGCATGAATGTGCTCGGTGCATTGGTTAGCCCAAAAGGCATGACTAACCACTCATACAGGCCTTCTTTGTTCTTGAAGGAAGTCTTCCATTCGTCTCCCTCTCGAATCCAGATCTGGTGATATCCACTCTTCAGATCAATCTTTGTGAAGTACTAAGCTCCACTCAAATAGTCTATCAGGTCATCCATCCTTGGTAGGGGAAATCTGTACTTGATTTTTATCTTGTTTATGGCGCAAGAATCTATACACATCCTCCACTCCCCATTGTTCTTTGGTGCTAGTACTAAAGGTACTACACATGGACTCAAACTCTCTCGTATCAAACCCTTTCTCAACAACTCTCGAACTTGTTCATTTAACTCCTCATTTTCTATTGGAGTCATTCTATGTGCTGCCTTATTTGGCAAACTAGCTCCAGGAATCAAGTCAATATGATGACTGATCTTCCTTATTGGTGGTAAACCCTCAGGTACATTATCAGAAACAATATTCTGAAACTCATCCAACATCCCATAAACTTCTTCTAGAACCTTCTAACTATCCCCCTTACCCACTCTAGGAATCAATGCATAACACACACGCTCATGCTTCATACCTTCTAAATTTTTTCTTCCATCTACATAACAAATTCTAACACTACTGCATACCTTTTCTTCGGTCTCTTTCAAGGGTTTCAACTTGTGACAAACCCCATCCTTTGTCAAGGAATAAGTGTTTCCATGGCCATCATGTATAGCTCGCCTATCGAACTGCCACGACCTCCCCAACAACATGTGACATGCATCCATGGGGATGATATCACAGAGTACCTCATCATGGTAGCTCCCGATCTTGAACTATACTAGGCATTGCTCATTGACCAAAACTTTGTGGTCTTTCTACAACCAAGCAATCTGATATGGATGCGGGTGCCTTTCCCTCTTTAGCTTCAACTTTGTGACCATCTCCTCTGACACCAGATTATCAGTGCTCCCACCATCAATAATGACATCACAACATTTTCCTTCACACTTGCACCTTGTGCAAAATAGATTCTTCCTTTGTTCTGGTTCCTTTTCCTCAGTCACTAGGGCTCTCCTAATCACTAGGGCTTCTCCCCTTTTAGCAACATTAGAATGTTCAGATTGGGCCTCCTCATCTACATGTGCAACCCTTCCATGACCTTCTGGCCTTTTGTCTGCCCTTCCTTGGTGTTGTGGACATTCATAGGTTCGATGCCCTTCTTCACCACACTAGAAACACATTCCCTGAGACCACCTCTTCCAGATCCTTGTCCATATTTCCCTCGTCCTCTACCTCTTTGATCACCATTGTTTTGATCACGAGGCAGTAGAAGTTGTTATTTCTTTGGCTTCAACTGGTACCCACATCTTCACATTTCTTTTCATCATCATTTCGGCTTCCTGAAGGTCTTCCATTGCCCCTTCCGCTTTGACCTCCTCATCTTTTTGCTTGCCATCAAATCTTTTGTTCAACTTCTCTTCCACCTTTCAGAGCAAACTAATACACATCCTCAATGGTGGTCATTCTCACTAGGCTTAACTCCTTCTGAATGCTCGGTCGTAACCCATTAAGATATCGGGCAACCTTCTCCTTGTTGGCCTCTATGTGACCCATTTTGATGATTATCTTGTGAAAATATTTAGTATATTCTTTCACAGATCTACTTCCTTGCTTCAACCCTTGCAATTTCTTCAATAGATCTAACTTGTAGTCTCCTGGTATGAACTGCTTCTTTAGTTTCTCTACCATGCGATCCCATCTGGTGATCTTGCCTTTTCCTTCTTCGATTTCTTTCCAACTGGACCTCTTTCCACAAAATACTGGCATGGCCCTTTAGCTTCATTTTCACAAACTTAACCTGATCTGGGTCCTCTATTTCCTCATACTCAAAATATTCTTCTAGCTCATTGATCAAGTCGATCAACTCTTTCGGGTTTAGACTTCCAGAATAACTAGGGACTTCTGCTCTGGGTCCTTTCCCGATCTTCGAAATGGCCTTTATTAGCCACATTTGGTCTTGATCAATTGCTTCTTCTTCCTCTTCTACATTTGAACCTTCTTCCTCTCCTTCATCCTCACTTTTCTCCCTCAGGTTCAACCCTCTTCTCAACTGCTCTTGTAACATGTCAATCTGTCTTTGGAGGGCTGCTAGTGCATCTCTTCCACTAGCATTTCTGCCACCTTGACCACCTCTTGCACCACCATGCCTACCAGGCATCACTCTTGGAGGCATCTTTCTTGACCTCAACCCATGACCATGGTCCTAGTGCGAACTGCCTCATGATCGGTGATCTGTCCACATGCTCAAGAAAACCCGCTATGATACCACTCGATGAGGGTACAACCTGAAACATAGAAAATAACCCACAAACAAGAGAATAATTTTATTATTTAGAAAATGGAGCTTCTTACATGTAGAGAATCTCAATCCCCAAGTTCTACAACACATGCAAGTTACATAAAGCTACAGAATAACCCTTTCGCAATATGCGAGTTTGTCCCTAAAAAGTTACCCAAAAATTAGAAACCTCACCCATAAATAGAGCTCCTCATTAGTTTGGAGCCAAAACAACATTTAAATTTGAGTTTAGGCAGTTTGGCACCGAAAATTAGAAACATGAAGTTCAAATTTCAAAAGAGCATTTGCAATTGTATCTTATAGAAAGTGCGCCGACTTTCTGGGGCCATAACTTTTGATCCTGGACTCCGATTCACGAACTGTTTGAACTGTTGGAAAGGTCTCGAAGTCAATAATGCGCTCCAAATTTGCTACACCAATTTTGGTAAGTTTTTGGGCTGTTACAAGAACTCTAAGTGCCTCAAATCTAACTCAGAAGATTTTCAGGTGCAAATATGGGAAAACTAAAACTGCAATATCTTTCAACCCAGGAATAGAAAATAAAAACTGTAAATTGGAAATTTCATTATGACAAAAAGGGTATCCAAAAATGTAAAAACATCTAAAAACCAAGAAACATGAAATTTAACTATTTTTGGGTGATGCAAAATTGCCCTTACACCACTGGATGCTCTTGCATAAGGATGCCATACTTACACAAGACTATTTAGATTGTGAGATTTTGTTCTCTCCATTATAGGAGGATACAAAATCTAGTGAATTAAAATCATGAGTGTTGTGTGAGATGACATTGACATTAAGAGAAGGTGTAATTATGTGTTGCATGTTTGATGGAGGATGATGTTCAAGACCATTAGTTGTTGAGGATGATTTAGGATGGTGTTGTGTGATATTGTTGATGTTGGATGGAGGGTTGGTGATCTCTATTACAGGACAATAATCAAGACCATGAGTTTTTTGTTGTGTGAGAGGGTCGATAGTGTTGTAGATACCTTGTTCTCAAGCACCACATCCTTTTCCACTATATCCCTATTGTTTCACAAGCTTATAACCTTTTCCATAAAGTATTTTCATGGCTTTTGGATTGGGTGGTTGTTTGTTATTTTTTTTGTCAAAGGTTGTTGTGTAGTTTTCTTCTTTGTCTAAACCAGTTGAGGTGAATGCTTTCGAAAGGTCTTCCAAAGTTAGTGTTTTCATGATGGTTGTGTCTTTTCCATTTTTTGAATCTTTGTGGATGATTTTTTATTCACCCATGAAGTCATGCTCAAAATCCGAGGAACCCTAATCACCATCCAATAATGTAGTGTGATGTTCAATGTGTTTGTCATTTTGTTGTATAGGTTCCACTTGTGTGATTGGTGTTAATGTGTTCAAGGGGTTCTCTTTGGTATTGGTAAGTTATAAGACACTATAAGGTTCAGGGTCAGCATTAAGGGTGTATAATTTGTTTTTGTAAATTTATTTCATTTTGTCATGAAGAGTTGAGGGCACACCATTCATGTAATGAATCCACTATCTTCCAAAGATAAGATTACATGAAAATTCATAAGGAATGACATGGATTGGTGTATTCACGGTGACCACTCCAGTGGTAAGAGGCATAATGATTACCTTGAGTGGTTTATTTTTGACATTGTCAAATCCCTTAATAGATAGATAGTTAGGTCAATGGTGGATCTATGAATGCCAAGATTATCCAAAAGACTCACACTACTCACATTAAGAGCAGAACCATCGTCTACAAGATTTATCTTTATGCCCATTGTGTGGTATTGAGAGATGATCATGAAAGCTTCATTTTGGTTTCACAACTCTAAAGGAGGGATCTTGTGTTGATGGAAAATAATGTCAAGATCCATGCTATGGATTAAAGCTTCCACATAATTTGGAGTTGTACTAGGAGGAACTGCAATTTGCTGTAAGGCTGTTTGAAGAATAGTGTGGTAATTTGGTGAGTTCTGAAGTAAATCCCAAAGGGAAATTTTTGTAGGAGTATTCTTTAATTGTTCACCAAGATCATACTAATTTGTGTGTGGGATGTAACAAGGAGAAGTAGGTGGATTGGGTAAAGGTAAAGGGGTTGGGGTTAGTTGCAGTGGTTGTAGATTATTGTGAGTGTTATATGTATGAGCAACGGTATTATAACTCAATTTATGCAATACATTATTATTAGGTGGGTAGAGGATGAGTTGAGTTTTTTTTAAAGTTTTTTGCTTGTATTATGGTGGGTAAATAATTAGGGGATTCTTTGGATTTCCCATAGAGTATGTATGTAGTTCATTGATGGAGAGGGATTGAATGGGAAATTGTGCTTTCTTAACCTCAACGGTCTTGGTTTGATGTATCTCTAAGGAAGGACAATCGAGAATCACCATTTTATCTAAGAGACATGATTATTGTTGTCATTTTCTAGTACCATGATATTCTCCCTAGAAGGAGAGTGTTTAGAAGAAAAACAAACCACATTTTTTTGACAAGTAAGGCTAGGTTCATCCAAAATGACTTCATCGCTAATAGGGGAATGATCAATGATGGTATTATGAAGAGGGGAATGGTTATGAGAAGGTGTTGGTTGAGTGTCTAATGTTGTTAAGGTCTCATTCTCATGTGCTATCTTATCTACCTAAATAGGAGAGCTTAAAATATGTTCATCCAAGTTTGAAGTGTGTAAAGTAGCTTCATCATAAGTGAGGGAGGCATCAAGAGAAGAATAACTATGGTTTTCAAATAGATTATCCCAAATGGAAGGAGAATTAGGGAAGGAAGGGTCAAGATTTTCATGACTCTTAATAGTGTAGGAGAAAAGCTCCAAATCACCCAGGAGCAACCTGCAACTCAACCTTCACATCCAAGAAAAATAATCACAAAATAATGTAATAAGCTTAATTAAAGCTATGATGATTCAATAATCATGTACATAGAAGCCTATTAAATATGTAAGAAATGTGGTGAACAAACTCACTATCATAAAACAATATGAGTCACAGGTGAAACTACCCAAGACAAATATTAGCAGATATTAAATATATGTGTCCTAAGTTAAGCTTAAGACAATGTGTAAAAGGTTAAAACCCTATTTACACCAACAGCCCCCCTTAAGTGCAAACTTAGGGAGATTATTATGCAAGATGAAATGCAAATATGAGTCCCAGCTAGGAGGCCATATTAGGTACTCATGTACAAATGCAAATGAAATCTATCACAACTGGAGAAAAGGAGAAAACCCAGTGGGACAAAACTCCTCCCCAAAAGAGAGATACTATACAATAATGATATCCATCACAAATCCAATCAATCTCTATCCATACAAAGGATGATAAAAGAGATCATAGGACCCCCCATAAGAAATAACCTGCTAAAAGAAGAAGCACTAGAAGTATACTGTGGAGTAACACTGGAATCCTAAATGCGGCAAGTAAGGAAAGATACTTCTGTTTGCTAGAAACCATATTAGAGTCACTCAAGGACTCAAGTCAGAATCATGATAAAGCAACAGCAGACTTGATGCCAAGGAACACTGGAAAACTTGCAAATTGGCACAACTCTATAATCTATGATGCAACAGTCAATTGAAAGATGCTCTAGAACTAAACTGAAGTGCAGAGAAAATTTGAAGAGCACAAGACTGCAAATGGACCTTTAGACTTCGATGAGAAATAAATGTAGCCAAATCACAAAATTATGAAGAAACATCAGCATTACTTAAAAGTTGAGATCACCACCTTTTTGACGATATTTCGTTTGCAAAATTTTTCCATCTGGAGAAAAAGTTATGCAGAAACAAAAAAAAGCCTAAAAGAGGACCTTTCACTATTTGAGTGAAAAACAATAGTGCTAAATTGGGTCAAAAAAATTGGCCCCTGGTTGGCCATATGACCCCCCTTATTCAAAAGGTAAGAATATAAAACTTTTATTCACCGCTCCACCATTGGTGGTGAGCAGGCAGAGAGAGAGAGAGGAGTGGGGGACGAGCCCTGATGGCCATGCCACCCGTGGGCCACCCTACCCCATATACCGTTGGCCTTGCAAAATACTTCGGTCGACTACCAAATTTTTCAAATAGCTAATAAAAAAAAAAAGTTTACAAACAATAAGAAATGCCTATAGAATACTTATCACTAGTGACAAGACTGTGATGAAGACCGTGGAGAGGATAGGGTAACATCGAACAGTGTCGATGTGATGCTAGCCGCTTACAAAGCCAACCGATGTGAATATATTGTCGAGGAAAGAGTACACAAAGGATGATTCCGTGAATAACCTTCAAACTATGAATGGTAAATGACATGGACCTAGAAATAATACCAAGGGTCGATCCTCCAATGTGCACTTGAAATGGGATGTGTCGACCTTAGGCAAATATGACTTGCTAGAGAGACTACTCCAATCAACAGTGAAGTCTGTCAACAATTGAAGAAGTTCTCAGGCAATATGACTCGCCATAGAATAAAATAGAGAATGGATGTGATTTTCTAATCCCAAAACTGTCAAAGAAGGCTATCAAGTTGACCTATGCTGATGGAAATGTAGCCAGAAAAGAAAGATCAAATGTGGGTTAATGAAAGTACACAAAATCAAAATGATACTGCAAAATATGGCAATGCTAAACAAGGTCAGCCTGCCATATAAGGAAGATCCGTTCACTGATGAAAATGAACAACAGACCTGTGACTGTCGATTTGAGTTGACAGCTGCGCTGACATCTACCTTTACCTGCTGATGGACGAATAATCGGTATGCCAACCGATGGAAGAATGACCATCAATTGATACTAGAATGGATGCCAAGTAAATATGCCAACAAGAAGGTTATTTGAAGATGCTGATGGAGAGAGGTATGCCAGTGATAGAATAGGTATTCGCCAATCACAAATCTGCAGATTTGACTATGATCAGCCCACAACAAGAACAAACCCAATGGTGGATGTAGCACTGATTTGACTAGGTACCATGACCAGGCGGATAGATGTAGGCCAGTGAAAGGCAAGAAGATCAGGGGCATGCATGTTTCGACAATGGGACAAAGGATGCTGATCACTATGATATATTAAAGGCCTTCATACCCTATGTTGGAGTACCTTGCAAAGGTGGATTTGACTATGCAAGACCTATAGTATGCTGATTGACAAAGGGATATTCCACCACAAAAATTTATAAAGCCCCAACAAAATATAATTTTGCCCCAAAATTATAGATAAATCATAGAAATATTTAACTGAAATATTTTTTGTGAAAATAGGTGTAGACTAACCACACAGAAGTTTGCCAAAACACTAGTGGAAAAACAATTTCAGAGGAAGGAAGGGTAGGGGGCTTGCTCTAATACCATGTAGGAGAAAATCTCTAAATCACCCAAGAGCAACCTGCAACTCAACCTTCACATCCAAGAAAAATAATCACAAAATAATGTGATAAGCTTAATTAAAGCTATGATGATTCAATAATCATGTACATAGAAGCCTATTAAATAGGAAAGAAATGCAGTGAACAAACTCACCATCATAAAACAGGATGAGTCACGGGTGAAACTACCCAAGACAAATATTAGCAAATATTAAATATATGTGTCCTAAGTTAAGCTTAAGACAATATGTAAAAGGTAAAAACCCTATTTACACCAACAAATAGGGATTTCTTCTAATAACAACCTAGCCTCTGGACATCGAGGAGGGATATTAGGGGATGGAAAAGTTTTATTTTCATGGTTATAGAAATTAGTTAAGGTGGTATTCAGGATTTCATCTTCTAGTTTTCTAATGTCTTCCAAAGGCTAACGAGGAGAGGGACAATCAAGACTCACAGTGCTTGTAGCTTCTTTGACAAAAATACCTCCATAACCAATAGGAGAGGTATTGGGAGAAAAGAAAGTATGATTTTCATGCTTGTCTACAATTGCATCCTCTTATGTTATTATATTCTTGCAAATCTGATAATTACTAGGAGGGTAGGCAAAATGCTTATCAAATTTTTTACTTTATTGTCCTAGATTATGCTCTTGAAAAATAGAATCATACAAGCCACTTGCTATTCTAGAAACATGGAATGATTTAAGATAACACATACTAACATGAGAAAGTAAATAAAGTGCAATGCAATAGCTTAAAATGAAATACAATTTTTAGATATGAAACAAGGTAATGTTTTGATTACACTATGCATCAATAAAAAAATGACATGAAAAATGTAAAATGCAAACTGGAACAATGCATGAAATGAGCTATTTGAAGTGAGATCTAGTGAAATAAATGATACAAAAATACAACTAACTTATATAGGTAGGTTAAGGAAACAAAAAAAAATCTTAAAAATAGAATTCTAAGTTTTCTAAAATGCAGTTTCAAGGGTCAAAAAGGAGTTATTCGCCCAAGGTGGTGAATGAGTCCCAATATGGAATTTTTTTCAGATTTTTTAGAAGTTTTTGAGGGATTTTTATGGTTTTTGAGTGCTATGATTCAGACTTAATTGGAAAATGTAGAATTTCAGAGAATTGAAATGAATTTAGATGCTTAAAATGCAAGCAAAAATGCCCTTTTTAATAAGTGCAAAATTTGAAACCTAGTATGATAATTAACTGGGTGTTGTCATAATAGTGGTTTACAATTCCTGAGAGGAATGAATTTTAGCTGAAATCACATATTTTTAGAAAATATAATGATTTAAGCCTTAAAAATATCCATTTTAAGGATTCCAATTGAAGAGGGTTTGATCAAATCACCTTATATCAAACCCCCTTGCATAGAACCTCACTAGTTTTAAACCATACTTATAAATGTGTCTCCTTTACACCTATCAAAATGCTGATAAAAAATCACTTTTGATTTAGATTTTGGGGGATCAAATGAATTTATTTAAAATTTATTTGAAATGATTATGGTATTCCTCAGAACAAGCTATCCAATGAATATAATTTTAATATGTTTTGGTTTTGTTATGTTTTTTTTTTAAGTTTTATTAAACATAGGTTTTTCATCGAAAATAAATTTCCTTGTTCTTCACATGTGGAAAAATAGAAGATTATCAAAAAAAATTTGAAAAATATGAGTGCACCAGATATTGAAGTCCTTGATCCAAAAAAAATATAATTTTTTTTGACATATACAAAAAAAGTTACGTGTTATACGGTCGCGCTGTGTCTAAATTGTAATTCGTTTGACTTTGAAACTTGATTAAGGAAAATATATTCAAAAAAAACTATCTAACCAAGTGGAAACACTAGATATCAAAGTTACAAATCTAAATTTGAAATAATTAGAATTTTATCCTTCATGGAAAAAAAGTTATATGTTATACGGTGTGTGACACTTTTTTAAAATGTTGTTTTATGAAAAAAAACAATTTTTGTGGGAGATGGAAAAAGAAGTGCAATTTGATTCCAAAAATTTTGAAAAAAATATTTTTATAATCTATAGACAAAATTTGATGAGACTCTAGTTTGCACCATCTTCAAATTCCTCACAGTTTAGCCGCTATAGGTGTCTGAATGTGAAGATTTAGTTAAAAATAATAATTTCAGTGTCTAGTTTGGCCAAAAATTGTAAACCACTATTATGGGATCACCCAACTAATGCAAATCCTGATGAAAAGTTAATGAAAGGTTAGATCTAAGATGAAAGACTCTTAAATTAGATAAGAAAGTGTTTGAAAAGAAGGTTCACCAAAATGAACTGTAGGTTTTGAGTTCCTATGTACTTCTCTAGCTCTTCTAGGGTTTCTCACCTAAAAGGAGAGAGATAGGACCAAAAATGCTAAGGGTTCATTCAAATTAGGATTTTTATGATGTTATTTAAGTTAAATGAAGTGAAAAAATTCTATTAAGTGATATAAAATACTGATTATGGATGCAAAATCTAAGAATTATGCTATGTTGGAAAACATGTGTATTGCAAAATCACCTAGAAATGAATGCAAAACTAAACATAATTGAATCAAATTGAAAGTGTTGACCTAGAACTCTGATGAAGGCTTTAAATTACATTTGAAATTATAATAATTTTTTTTTTCAAGCCTGGAGGGACTCATTCACCATTTTGGGCGAATCAATCCCAGTTCTAGTAAACTGAGCCAAAATATGTTTCTGTCAAAAGGGTATACAAAATGTAAAAATCCCAAAAAAGACCTTCGGGTGGGACTCATTTTCCACCCATGATGAATGAGTCCAATTTGTAATTTTTTTATTTTCAAAGGTGGATTATGAAGCTTCTGATCTGCACTTTAACTTCCTATAGGTGTTCTCTTCCAAAATTCTGATTTACGAGCCTGAAAATGAGTTTTTGTTGGTAATTTGACTTGTTTAATGAAGAGGAGACTTGAGAAACCTTGAAAATTGATCTTAAATGACTTTCAATCCTCTAAGGGATCTAAATCTAGAAGCACACAAGAAGAGAAGAAGAAATGTTGAATGTTAGGGCATGTGGGTTTGCCTTGGTCAAACCCTGTTTAAGTAATTAAACCAAAATGATGAAAGAATGGAATGAAACATACAATAATGGAATATATTACCCTGCCATGATGATATATCTTGAGATTTTGTAGCACAACATGAAGATTTATCCCTTCAATGTCTTTAGAAGCTTTCTTCATATCTTGCAATGATAAAACCCTAAGTTGCTTGACTTGAGATGAAGGATTTGTGGATGAACAAATTATGAGATAAAACATGTGAAAATGAGTTAAAAGACTTGTATTTATAGGAAATTCATCCATTTTACCCCTTAAGGCCGACTTGAAGCAATATTAAACTCAAATTTTAGTTTTTTTCTGGTCAAAGTTCAAAATTGAGCCAAATGGGACTCATTTTCCACACGTGGAAAATGGGTCCCACCTGGGTGGGAATGATTCACCATTTATTGTGAATGGATCCCACAAGGGCTATTTTTATAGCTCAGATGCTAAGAGATAAGGAAATAAGGTCTAAATTACAACCTTTTCAAGTATTTGATCAATTTAAACCTTAGGATGCACAATATGGGTTATTAGGGGCCTATTAGTGATGATGTAAATGTCAATTAGGGCTTGGGACACAAATTTTAATGTGAAGGTGTGAGTAAGTACACTTTACAACACTAAAATGAGGTCTACATAGCCTAGGAAGGCACAAGAACCAATGTGAATGTGCAAGACACATTACAACACTAGTTTAACATTAAGTTTAATTCACAAGCCTCTTAAATTGATGTGATAATGTTATTAAACATATTTTATAATGTTGAATTAGGGAGAAATGGGTTTAGCAAGTCTAGAAAATCGTGGAAGTATCTTATGACACTTTACACCACCTTTACAAGATGTTAAAAGCATGCTATTCTTTTTATAAGGGCCCAAGACCTAGTGCGGATGCATAAAATACCTCACAACACCTAAATGAAGGCCTCACTAAGTCCAATGTATCATTAATTAATCCCATGTAAAGCAAAGGGTACTTTTTTCTACGACACACTAAAATATGCAAACAAGATAAATAGACCCAAAGAAACTAAATAAAAAGCATATCAAAACTAGATGAAACTCTATCCCATAGTGGGAGTGGTTCTCCTTTGATGTGAAAAGGATGCCCTTTCCTACCCCCTTGATAAGCTAAATGATAATGAGCAATCCTTCAAAATGTGATGAAATGGAAAGATGGAGATGAAAAGTGCCTATAGTAGAAATGCTAAGATTGTGGATGGATTGTGGAGTAGAAGTGGCTTCTATTTATAGGTTGAAGAGCTTAAGAATGGAGAGATGGGAGGAATGTGGGACTAAAGAAGATCCAATGATATTTTGACACTTATCACATGGCTAGTGGAGGAAGGTGGAGCACATTTTGGAGAATGTGCATGGTTAATGCATGTAAGAGGGGGGTAAGAGAGATTTAATGCATTTGTAAGAGGCACTAAATGCACATGGTTGAGATGTTTTCAAGGGAAATTTTTTGTGCAAGAAAGTCAAATAAGTGGAGTTAATGAAGGAATATTCCCTTAGAATATTCCTTGTTGATGGAAAATAAGGTATTTAGTTAATTAAAATAATAGATTTTCATGTGCAAGTGGGTGAGTTAGTCAGGGGTTAAGGTTTGACACAGGTTGAGTCAAAAGCTAGAGGATGGGTAATGATGGTCAAGGGTTAATTAATTCAAATTAATTAACTTGGATAAATTTAGGGGATTTGACTCTTGATTTAGATGATTTGGTTTATTTAATAAAATGAGGGGACTTTATGGATTTGATTAAATAAATTGATTTATTTAATTCAACCTAATGAATAGTAGTTAATTAATCAAATAAATTTTTTTATTCCATTAATAGAAGAAATGATGTTAATTCAAGTTTCTACAAGTTTCCCCAACAATAGAGACACTGAGTGCAAAATGCCATTCCTCCTAAACTCGGGTTGAAACCATGGAAGACGCACCCAAAATGGAACACAATTTGGGAGATCCTTAGAGTGGTTAAAACCCATATGCCACGGTTTGACAAAAAGACCAATCTAATTATTAAAATAAGCTCCACCTTTGAAAACCCTATTATGATCCACCATGCAATTAAAAAAAACATGAAGTAACCATTGGATAACACCATTAACTCCATCTCACCTTCCAGGTTCTAGGTCCATTAATTTTTAGGATATGAGAGTCTCGAGATGGAGCAAACCCTCCCACCCCTAAATCTTTTGACAATAATTTACCCTCAAGATTATACATTGAAGGTGAAGAAGACTTCATGCCTAAATATGTGTGGTAATCCATAAATGGAATGGAAATTTGTGCTCCTTTTGGATCCATATCTAATAGAAACAAATATAAAGTAGCCTTATCTCAAACTAGAAGAAAGCAGACCACAACAAAGCAAACAAAACATAAAAAAAAATTGCATCCTAGGAAACCCCTCCCCAATCACAAAGTAGCCCTCCCCCAATAGAAAAAACCTACACCACTCCAAACAAACTCCCCCTCACGCATGCAAACAAACCTAGAAACATGTAGGTCGTGACCTAGCAACCACAAAGCTCCACAATCCACCTGCTTGCGCACAACACCATCACTCTCCCATCTCATTTCATTCTAAAAAATCTTAATTATTTCAACTTTCATCTATAATTAAATAATTATGTTAATTATTTAATTATTTAATTATTCACTATTAGCTTTTCTATCACAAAATAATTAAATCCTATTTAATCAATGATTTTCCTTTCTGCTCACCTTTTTAAATTAAATTTCTATTTAATCAAAAAGATAACTTGATTTTTCCTTTTCCATCTAAATAATATTTCCATTATTTGAAAATACATTTTCCTCTTTGAACTAATTTATTTTGTCAAAAAATCATTCAATTTCCTCATTCTCCTTCACTTTTAATCTTATCTTATCTTGTCTCATTCAAATTTGGTCATTGATCAAAAACAAAATCAATTGATGTCATATGTCCATTTTCTACTTGGCTCTGTATAAATAGTATTTTCATTGGAACCTATTAAAAATAAATATGGGAATGAATGACTGAATGATTGTTGTATTTGCACCCACTTGGAAAGGTTCTATTCAAGGATAACCCTCTAGATCTCAATGTAAAGGAGATTGAAATCTTGCAATAGGGTTATCCTATGGATTGAATATGATATAATGAGGGTTTCACTACCAAGTTTAGGCTTGGAAAAGAAAATGCAATGCAAGTGGTAAAACAAAACCCTAGTTGAATGTGAAGTAATCTTAAATGAAGTAGAAAGATGAAAAATACGGAACAAAAAGTTATAAAACTAAAAATGTGCACCTAGAAACTTGCTAGAGATGGAATGGAGCTCTAAAATCCTAAAAATGCTATTTTTTAAACCTAGTGGGACTCATTCACCATTATGGGTGAATCAGTCCTAGATCTGGATTTTTGCATAGGAGCAGGTTTTGGGCGAATGGGTATCCAAATTTGTGAAGATCGCTGAGAACACCTATAATGGGACTCATTCGCCACTTGTGGAGAATGAGTCTAGTTTGGATTTCCTACTGATTCAAAGTTCTGATATACACCTCTGTATATGCTCTTTCTAATCCTCTAGGTTCTCAGATCCAAAACCCTGATTTCCATCAAGGTTATGGATGACCTTTCAGTGAAGATTTTGACCTTCCAAATGGGAAAACAACTCCAACAAGCTTAATCCTTAATGATATTCAAGTCTTCAAAGCACCTAGATCTATAAACACACAAAGAAATAGAGTGAAAATGTTGATTGTTAGGGAATGGGATTTACCTTGGTCAAACCCCTTTTAGGTAATCAAACCAAATGATGAAATAATGAAATGAATGCATGAAACATGGAACAAAGAAAATGAATCATGGACTGTCAAACCCCAATCCAAATACCTACAAAACATAATAAACAATCACATTAGGAGATCAAATGAAAGTAAGAACAATGATTCCCCATGAAATCCATTAGCAAAGTTTAAAATAGGAAATGAAGCAAGAATGAAATGAAAGAACAATAAAGAAAGCTAACTCCTATTGAAGACAATGCAAACTCTTGATCCCATGGGGGAATTGGTGCCAATTTGATGTAAAAATTGGCCCTTTCCCAACTCCTATGATGCAAGCTTGATGATTTTTTGTTGAATGACTCACTTTGATGAAGAATGATGAGTGATTAAAGACAAAAAAATGCATAACCTAGCTACAAATTTGAAGCTATGGATGAATATTGTTAAATATTTGAGCATAGTAAGTTTACTCAAATTGTTGATGATGAAATGAGGAGATTAGCCTCTTATTTATAGAATGAGAAGATTGAAGAATGTCCAAAATAGAGAAATGTGGGACTAAGAATTAGCCAATGACAAAGTGCCACTTGTCAATGGGTGAATGGATGGATGATGTGCAAGTTTTGAAGAATGTGTGAGCTATCCAATGTCAATCAGTACATTCTATGTGTCTACATTTTTCCCCTCTTTGAAGCAATGCACTTGTTGCATTGATTCAAAGAATAAATGGTGTCGATCAAAGCCAAAAAAAAATCATTTTCAAAATCTTACCCCACTACTGCCCGGAAAGAGAAAACATGCTACTATACTGCCCCCTCAAGAGATTGGATGAAAACTTTGAGTTTTTGGGTGATCTCACAAAAAAAAAGAGGACAAGGTGCCCAACAGGTCCAAAAGGCTCCAGGAGGAAAAAAATGTGTCTAAACACAATAATATGATGTAAAACAGGCCTCAACCAGACAAAAACAAGTTACAAAGTTCAAAACACTAGCAGGATAACAAAATAGGGTAAAAAAACCCCTAATTTTTAGGCTTAAAAAGGGCTCTGAGGGGTCACTTTCAATTCATTTTCACACAACCCTTTAGCAATTTTGAGATTTGAGTTCTGACATTTTGACGAGATGGCGCAACGATATCTTCGGATGCACATTTTCAATCGAGTCTGGACATACTAGTGATGACCTGACATTGGGGCACCAGTAAGTGATCCTTATTTGAGCTTTGTTTTTCATTTTTCACATTCATTTAATGCTTTCAAACTTAGATTCTTCTATAGCGGTGCTATATAGCACTGCTAAAAAAAAAATACACCACTCAATGTTCCAAACTGGCTCACCATCATAGACTGTGTTGTGGTGGTGGAGTTTGGAGTTTGGAAACAAACTACAATCTTTGACACTCATGCGCTCGCCAGCAGGGTCATTTTAAAGTGTGACTCGATGGTTCTCATTTAAACTGGAATCTTTCCAAACTGCGCTACTTGTAGAAAAGTACACCATGGTGGTGCTCTTTCAGAGTTTAGCCCTTCAATGTTGCAGTTTGAAATTTTCAAACTACAATGCCTTCATAGATAGTGATGCTGGGATGGTTTCTTTGATGCTCGAAATGAATTTTTTTAAATATTTAACATGGTGAGCTTTCCTGATGCAGGACGTGGCGTGGGAGCTCTATTCTCAAGAGAACAGATTGTGAGATATTTTCAATTACTTGCAAGATCTTAGCGATAGGGAGCAGGATTGGCTATGGATCATAGGCCTATGGTACATTGCATACGTAGCACCTGTGCGGACCCACCTTGGGATGATGTCAATGCTTGCTGAGAGATGGCATAGTGATACCTCATCCTTCCACCTTACTGGTGAGGCCACCATCACCTTGGAGGATGTGTGGCCTATCCTTAGACTGTCGATACATAGGCAACACATTATTCATGATATGGATGCTAGATGGGATGCTTGTCAGACAGTCCTTGCTATGGAGGATGTTATTATTTGTGAGGGCTAGATAAAGCTAGAGTGCCATAGGATGCTCACATCACCCTTCTATCTAGTGGTTGCAATGATCATCTCAGGTCTCGTTGCCCTGGATCGACAAGGCCGGTATTTTAGTGCTAATTGGGAACTCTGTTGGGAGTGGATGGTGATGAGCGATAGGCCTATTCATTTTGCTTGGGGGTTTTTCTTCTAGCCTCCCTCTACAGGGATTTGCATGAGTATTTCTACCTTGATGGCAAAGCACTTAGTGCAAGTATTACACTTCTCCACGTGTGGGCATGGGAGCACATCATTGTTCTTTGGCCACAAGTTGTAGTTACGATAGGAACTGATGATCCCCTAGTGTGGTGTTATAGAGGTTGTGTGTCCTTTACACAGATGGGTGAGCATAGGATTCCTCATTGGAGGAGGGTCCTAGATGAGATGTAGGTTTTTACTTGGCACCCATACCTTGGTAGCCCCGGATGGGCTGAAAATGTAGAGCAAATCTTCTTCACTCATCACGACCACTTCATGTAGTGGTGAGAGCATACAATGGTAGAGACATACCTACCAGGGTGAGTTTAGCATCAGTTTGGATAGGCACAGGACTAGCCAAATGATGACTATGTGGCCATATTTTCCTACACCATGTCACAGGGTTCGTGGGGGCGATACATTCCTTCCTTAGAGGCCATAGACAGATTCAACCAGTTCGTGGCTCGACCTTGGGTATATGATCAGGGAGCCATAGATCCAAGCGCGAAACAGGTCTACAGAGATTGGTTTCAACCACCCCTATAATTGATAGTTCTAGGAGTACCCTCCACCTGGAAAAGATCGAGGGGAAGAGGGGGAGGACGAGGGTAGAGAGATGGTGTGTGGTAGAATCAGCCGGTTGGGGCTCTAGCTCAGCTGGTCCAGGGTGATGTTTAGATGCAGGGCCAAGAGCAGGTGCCAACTAGGTAGTAGGATTAGGCAGATGCACCACCATGAGCTAAGCATGAGGATCAGCCTCATGTGTAGCCTACACGAGCACAACCAGCAGGGCAACCAGATCTTTGAGATGCATTGATTACATAGTTGCAGGCTCAGGTTGAGATGTTGACGGGGGAGATGGTCAGGCTAGGGCTGAGAGAGACTAAACCATTTTGTAGAGGCAAGCCACAGAGCTACAGGCGGCTGTAGATATGGGCCAGAGACAACAGCTAGAGAGCATGGTAGCCTCCTCCTCTCAGAGCACAATTTCTCTTCGTTCTTATAGGGAGGTCATCCAAGAGGTGGACTATTATCACATGCATTATCATTAGTCTATACCTAGAGTAGAGCGGGCCCCAAATTACTCATAGTGGACCAGCCACAGACCAATAGAGGGTCATGGTGATAGGGGCAAGGGCAGTAGATAGGATAGGTCAACCCCATTTTGATTGAGATGATATTTTCTCGTGCCACAAGGGCTCATTTTCGATAGCTCGTTGGGCCTTTTTGTACTTATTGGTCCATACATGTACAGTGATCCAATTATTTTGTACTATGACAGTTACGCGATGATGATATATATATGAGATGATGATTTTGATAGGATGTGATGTGTATCATTTATTTATGCATTTATGGATGGTTCTATTTCTATATGCTATGATATCATTTTATGATGTTATGCGATGTATATATGGATGCATATATGGATGCATTTCATTCTGATGATATATGTATTATTTAATAAGCCTATATTGTGTTGTTAAGACATGATATGTGGATGGATTTATATGATATGTGATATGGATGGATGATGATCTATGTTTTGATGATGATGTAATCTATATGATGGTTTATGTATGATATGCAAGTGATATGATATGTGATATGAAAAGGATGATGATGTAATATGCAAAATGATAAGGAGATGATCTATGGTGTATATGCGAAATGATATGTAAATCATGCTTATGGATGGATGTACACTTTTAATGTAATGGATTTTTATGCTCCTATTATGCTTTGGATGTTTATAATGGTATGGAATGATTTATGCAATGAAAATGCAAAAATGATTGAGATGTGGTTATTTATGAGATGTTCTATATGATATGAATGATTGATGGATGATATGTATGTTTTATGATTTATGTATGATGCAATGTGAATGCAATGGTCATGCTTTATATGATATGTATTGATGATGTAAATGAGATGGTTTTAAGATGCTTAGAATAACAAATATATTATCCTAAACATGTTAAATGATAATGTAATGTATGTGATGTATTTAATGTGAAGTGGTATGGTGATGCCTTATGCAAAATGAATATAATGTAGGAGATGACTTTATGATGTTTATGTGATGTGAATATGTATGCTTATAATGCGATGAATTATCTATAATGTTCCCGTACCTATTATGTTTGATTATGTAGTAGATGGTGATATGGAATGATTATGAAATGTTTCATACAAATGAGTGTTATGCAATGGTTTATGTGATGGTGCAATGTGATGGAAAAATTGAATGTACCTATTTATGAAAATTGCTTATGATAACATATTTATATGATGATGAAGATGCAATGCATATGTTTCCTATATGATATGTTATGCAATATGCTAATGATTTGTGGATGCAGGAGTTAGGATTTTCAAAGGGCCAATTTCCTTATGTTTGATAACGCACATAAGATGATGAATATGCAAATACTGATGAATATGCCAATTTCCCGTACCTATTAACTATCATAGTACCTTGTTAGCGTGATAAGAAAGAAGGAATGAAAGAGAAGAAGACATTTCAACAAGACATAAGATGATGAATATGCAAATACTGATGACTACTTTCCGAGGAGTTAGGATTTTCAAAGGGCCAATTTCCTTATGTTTGATAACGCACGTGGTACGATGCATCAAGGTATAGAGAACCAAGATGGCATTTTACCTAGTGTGATGGAATTTGACTTGACAAATAGATAGGAGTATCCTTGTTCACACCTGAAATACATAAACCTTACTAGGATGCACTTTAGGTAATTCAAGCATCTCAGACCAAAACATAGGAAGGTTAGCCTTCTTATGTGGTCAACAAGATATCTAAAACACCTTTCATACACACCTAATAAAGAAAGTATTCACCAAGGTTATACTACAAAGACATCCAACAAGATCAATAGATAAAAGATAATGATCATTGCCCCATTCCTATCTCTCTAAATATTTTGATTAGACATCATCAAGAGGTCCTCGGAATGAGCACAATTAGATAAATCAACAAGATAAAGATAAAGAAAACAAACAAGCTAATGTTCTTCAATACCACTAGCCAAGACTAAACTACAGTGATGCCTAATGTTGATGTCCATTGTAGGAAGGATGCATCCTAGGACATGACGATATCAAATGATTTGATATGGGACTGATTAGATGATAGGCTATTGACACAAAGCTTTGACCAACTTGTTTTCGTGCTGACCTAAACTTGAGACTTTGATGTTTAAGTTTTCACTTTTTTACCAGCTAGACTTGCTTCCCATTGTTTCACCAAAGGTTGAGGATGATGGTTTTTTATTATGAGTGATGTTATTGCAAGTGAAATTGAGATGAGACAGATGGATTTTTTCAAATATTTGGATGTTTTTGGAGTTTTGCAATGTTTTGAGGCTGTTTTTGGTATTTTTTTGAGATTTTGCAAATGTTTTGATTTTCAATTTTTGAATGTTTTGGGGTTTTCTAAGATTTTGACCAAAAGAATAACCTAAGGACCTATCCTAGGGGCCTCGAGGGCTGATCAATAGATTAGCCTTGCCTACATTATACACGTAGAGACCATGTATTTCGACTGATGACTTGACCAATTTACAGATGATGATATACATATTGGGATGTCAATTTATTATGATAGACTCCTAAAGGACTAACCGAAGTGTCTCTAGGGATGATCAAAGATCAACGTTTCCTACGTTCAAGGCTCAGAGACCCATAGTTTGACAAGAATTTTTTTTTGAATTTTTGACTGACTTTTTGACCTGTTTTTGGGATTTTGATATGTTTTGAATGTTTTTGGTTTTTTGTGGTTTTTTATGATGTTTTTGGATTTTTTGATTTTAGGACTTCAAGAATATACATGAATTTGATCTAATGAGAACATGCCCCCAGTGTGATGCAATAGACTACTTCGATAAAGGCAAGACAAACTAACCTTGGGAATGGTCCAAGTAGTAGTAGGGGGATCATGATACGAACATAAGGCCAAGCTATGGTGTAGATGCAGATGGATGAGTGATGGATGGAGATTTGAATGCAACAGATGATGGAAATGTAATGGATGGATGATGCATAACAAGTTGTGAATATCCTAGTGGATTGAAAGTGCTTATTTACACAAGGTGCCTATTTGCCAGGTTTTTACCAAGGTACTTGTCCAAAGTGCCACTGAAGTGGTTTTCACTAGAGGATGATTTTTCTCTTTACTGTTTTTGATCCTTTTTCTTTTTTTTTTGGATTTTTTTCTTTTTTAATTTTTTTGTTGTCACCAAGACACCTGTTTGCTAGGTTTTCGCCAAGGTAACCATTTCTTTAGGAATTTTTTTGATTTTTTTGATTTTTTTCTTGGTTCTATACCTTGAAAGATTAGGCATAAATTTTTTTGAGATGAGAGTTGTTCATGGGATCTTGCAGAGGTTCCCCTTCAAGTGTAGATAATTGATATGCCCCTAACTTATAGTTTGTTGTGATGACAAATGGTCCCAACCAGTTGGGTTCAAATTTTCCTTTTTTGTTTGGATTTAGGACATTCTTCTAATTCTCCTTTAGCACTAGTTCTCCAACTTAGAAAGTCTTCCTTATGATTTTCTTGTTATAGCTCCTCTTGAGTGTGTTTTGATAGACTTGTAGATGATTTAAAGCATCTATACATCACTCATCTAGTAGCTCTAGCTCATTCAATCTTAATACTCGGTATTCTTCATCCATGATGAGGTTTTGCAATGATATTCTTAGTGACAGGATCTCGATCTCAATGGGAAGTACTCCTTATGATCCGTAGACCAAGGAGAAGGGGTATTGGGCTACAGATGCTAGTCACAACCTCCATCATTGACTATTTTCTTGAGGATTTTTAAAATGGTGTTATTTGTGGCTTTTGCTTGGCCATTACCTTGGGGATAGTATGGGGTGGAGAAGCGATGTATTTTGAATTTTTCACACAAGTTGCAGACATCCTAATATTTGAATGGTGTCCCATTATCTGAGATAATGGCTTGTGGGACACCATAGTGGCAAATGATATAGTTCAGGATGAACTTTTGATATCTGCTTCCTAGTTATATATTTCATAAGTATGGCTTCCACCCACTCGGTAAAGTACTCAGTGGCTGTTATGATGAACATGTGATCATTAGATGAAGTGGGAGTGATTTTTCCAATGAGATCGAGTCCCCACTGTGAGAAGGGCCATGGTGTGATGATGGGATGAAGTTCTTGAGCTAGAGCATGAATGAGGTCCCCATGTTGCTAACATTGTAGATACTTTCTGACATGGTCATGTTGCTCTCTTTCAATTGTAGGCCAATAATACCCCATCCTCAACAATTTCTTGACTAAGGTTACTCCACTTGAGTGTAAACCATAGATGTTGTTATGTACCTTAGTTAAAGCGGTCAATGCCTCCTCAACCTTTAAACAACGTAGTAAGGTTCCCTCTCTACTTTTACGATATAAGGTATTTCCTAGGATGATGAATCGGGATGCCTTTTTGACAAAGGTTCATTTTAAGCTTGAAGGTAAATCAATAGGTATGACCCCTATTCGTAGGTACGTATAAATGTCATGGTACCAGGGATCACCAGGACCAACTATTTCACACATAAATTTTGATCCTGGTACCTCAAGTGTGGGCATGAGAAGCTGCTCTACCAATAATTCATGTTTTAGAACATTGTGAGGAATGTCCAGTAGGGATCCAATTGTTGCCATGGCATCTGCTTCTCTATTGTTGGCTTTGGGTATCTACTCAAATGCGATCTTGATAAAGGATTCCTTGAGAGTCTCTGCCAATTTCTTGTATTGAGTGAGCTTATCATCCTTAGTCTGGTATTCACCATTCACTTGGTTTATTATGAATTGGGAATCTTTGTATACTTTGAGGGCCATGATGTTCCAATGCATTGCTATTCTGAGACCTATGTTTAAAGCCTCGTATTCTGCAATGTTGTTGGTGTAGGGAAATGCCAATTTATAGGACCTTGGTATGCAGTCCCCTTGTGGGGTGATAAAGAAGACACCGGCTCCTAATCCATGTTGCATGTATGATCCATCAAAGTAAAGTTTCTAGTGGTCAGATATGTTGAGATTGAAGATGGATTCATCTGGAAACTCTGAAGTGAAAGGATTCTCTAAATAGATTGGTGCTTCTTCAAGATGATATGCGATGACTTGGCCTTTGATTGCTTTCCACTCTATGTATTCAATTTCATACTCTGATAGTATCATGACCCATTTAGCCATCCTTCTAGTCAACATTGACTTTGATAGTAAGTACTTTAGAGGATTGATTTTGGCGATGAGTTTTATTTTGTGTACCAACATGTAATGTCTGAATTTCTATGAAGCAAACACTACTCCTAAACATGCTTTCTTAATGAATGAATAATTTAACTCATACCCAACCATTATTCTACTGATATAATATATGGTCCTTTCTGTTTCATTTCCATCGTGTTGAGCTAGAGGAGCTCCAAGGGCTACTGTTATTCCTGACACATAGAGAATTAATGGTTTTCAGAGGATTGGTGGCATTACGATGGGTGGTGTAAGTAGATATTCTTTGATCTTATTAAAGGATTCTTCAAACTTCTTATCCCACTTGTACACAACTCCCTTGTGAAGTAGGTGAGAGTATGGTTTTTGTTTATTTGCCAGCTAGGCTATGAATTTTTAGATGGACTGAAGCCTACTGTGGAGACCTCTTAATTGTTTCAATGTTTTTGGTGCCTCCATCTCAAGGATTTATTTTACCTTTTCTGGATCTACTTCAATACTTCTCATTGATACTATGTATCCTAGCAACTTTCTTGACTGTATATCGAAGATGCACTTCTTTGGATTTAATCTAACCTTGTATTCCTCAAGCCTGTCAAAAATAGTGCTCAAAGTTGCTATGTGATTCTTCCTCTTTTTGGATTTGGCTAGTATGTCATTGAAATAATCTTCGACAATTTTATGGATCATGTCATGGCTCTTTGGTATGTTGCTCCTGCATTCTTCAAGCCGAATGGCATCATATTCCAGCAATACGTCCCCCATGGACAAGTGAAAGTTGTTTTATGTTGGTCTTCTTTAGCAATCATTATCTAGTTGTATCCCAAAGAAACTGTCCATCAAGGAAAGCATTTTGTGTCCCGCCATCATGTCTACGATCACGCTAATGTTGGGCAATAGGAAACCATCTTTTGGACATGCCTTGTTTAAGTCCTTGAAATCTGTGCATATTCTGATGCCACCATCAGGTTTTGAGATAGGCACCAGGTTTGACACCCATTCTAGATAATCTATTGGTCGAATGAATCCTACATCTAATATCTTCTTTAGTTCCATTTTGACTAGCAAGGTGATCTAAGGGTGCATTTTCCTAAGCTTTTTTCTGACGGGCTTTGCTTCAGGATATACTGCTAGATGATGAACTACAATTTCTGGATCAATCCCTAGCATATCTGCATAGCTCCTTGCAAATTTTATCTGTCTCTCTCTCAAGAAGGCTTCTAGGAGTTCTTGTTCTTCTGATAGTAGTGATTCCACATAGAATGTGATGTGTGGGGTCTCCTCTATTCCTAGATTAACTGGATTGCACTTTTCTACTAGGATTCTTGATTTTTCTTGATGAAGAACTCTGAAAGGAAGATTGAATCCCCCATCCTCAGGTGCCTCAAAGATGTTTTCACCATTGGATGCATCCTTTCTTTTTACTTTTTTTATGTCAGAGAATGCCATAGTGTGGTTTTCACTCAAGGACTTAGATATGATTCATAATTTCTCACTTTTGAGACTGAGGGATTCAATCATTTCCTCATAATAGGCCTATGTATCTAGCTCAATGATGAATCCTGCTTTGTGATCTCCACATGTAATGTTATCCCATAGTCCCATGAATTATGAGAGAGCCTCATCATTTTTGAATGTATCAAGAATTGGTGGTCCTCGTTGGTCATAATCAATGAGTTGGGGGTAAACTAGGTGGATTTCATGATTTTGATGGTCTAACTCAAACAATAAGGTGCTAATCATGAGAAGGGTGGTATCCTCAAAGAGCCTAGGTAGGTTGGATATGGGATCCTCATCATCGCTACTACTATAGACATCAGTTATGTCAAATGTAAAGTTTTCTATGACTCGACCTGTAGGTACGGGTAAGCGAAGTTCAACTACGGATTGCTGAGGAGGATTATTGACTTTTCTAATTGGAGGACTTCAGCCATGTATTCTTATACTCAGAGGGGTACATCTGAGGCCAATATTTCTCATTCGCATCTTTAGAATGATAGGTATTATAATCCCATTGTCATTTTGTCCAAGTATCTGGTTTCTATCATAGCCCATTGCGAGCATCATTTGCAAACCTTTTCTTTTGTCATCCATTGGTAGATTGGTTGTTGCTCTATCATCCTAATATAGGAGATGAGATGGGTCCTCCTCTATGACTTCTCATCCAAGATCTCGCCAACTTATGAATTTGGGATAGTCTTCAGGGGATGTTTGAGATATGGAGTCTTCATTTGCTTGTGGACGCCCTCATGATCTGGAAGATTGTGGCAACTCTCCTACCACAAAATCATTTTTGGGAATCATTTAGTTTCCACAACCATTATCCTAGATGATGAGTTTGATATCAAAGATGGTGGGGATGGTGGGAGTGGCGGGTGTATCATTCGCAAAAGTGGATGTGAGAGTGGCTTGATCAATGTACGGTGTTGATGGGCCTTCATCATTTTTAGGCACTTGAGGGATTTTGTAGTATTTTACCTCAAGGTTCTTGCAGTAGGAGAATGGTTCAGGATATCCATGGATGGTGACCTCTTGTCCTTCATATGTGAATTTGACACATTGATGGAAAGTTGATGCTACTACTTGCATTGCATGGATCCATGGTCATCCTAGGAGAATGTTTTAGGGTAAGTTAAGGTCTAGGACCTGACAGGTGGTTTCCATGATAGATGGCCCTACTTGAATAGGGATTTTGATTGTCCCTTTGGACACTCTTTCTTGATCATCATATGCTCTGATTGTAATACCCTTTCCTTTGTCGATGGAATCCTCTAAGATTTTTTACTGTTTAATGAGCTTGAGGGAAAAGATATTCAAGCTTGCACCTCCATCCACCAAGACTCGCTTGACTTTACTTTTTTGCACTAAGACTTCTAAGTGGAGTGCATGGTTATCAGATGGTTGAGTGGGAAAATATTAGTCAGAGAATGTAAGGAGGTTTAGGGTAATGATATTTTTTACCATAGCTTGGAATTGTTCTACATTAAGATATGCGGGGATGGTGGATGAAGCCAACATTTCCTCAAGGATTTTCTTATGGGCAGATGAGATTTTTCGTAACTCCATAATGGAGATTTGTGTTGGGGTTCTATTTAGCTAATCAAGGACATTGTAGCCATTGGGAACAGATCTTAAATTGGACATGGAAATCATGTTTGGTTGGGATGATCCTCTGATCGTAACTTTTCTACCTCTTGTGGTGACTCCACAATTGGTATAGGCTCCTTTGATAGTGATTGATGTACAATATTCATCTAGGGAAGGAACGATATTTTCATATACATGATTTATGTTTTTGTAGGTGCCTTTCCCCTTATCAGTGTTATTGCTCCCTTTATTGTTATGGTTAGGCATCAGATTACTGTATATTTTAAGATTTTGATTACCTATTGGTTGTTCCACATTTATGATTCTTTCATCAATAAGATCTTGGACTATGATATTTATTCTCATGCAGCTATTTGTGGTGTGCCCTTTGATTTTGTAGAAATTGCAGAGTTGATTTTCATTGTACCAAGGAGGCTTAACATCTGGTTCTTGGTAGTTCTCATAGGTGGGAATCTTGATGAGGTTCTCATTTAGTAATTTCTTCATGATGACTTCAAGTGGTTCCCTGAGAGCGATGTACTTTCACTTGGTGAAGTTCTTGTTTCGCTAGGGAGGTCCTCATTGGTCATTGATGTTATTGATTGCTTGGTTGTTGGGTTTTTGTGTTATTATGTTCGCTTGATGATGGTTTTGGATTTGTTGTTGAGGTGCGGGTGTGTTCTGTTGAGGAGCACTAATGACAACTTTGGCATCAACGAAACCATCATTGGTAACATTTTTGTTTCTTGCACATGTGTGAGGTTTTTCATTGTAATTGGTGGGTGGGCGATTATTCTTTTGTTCAGGATAAGAAGTTGATCCTCTCGATTGTTTCATAAGGGCTTGTTCGATGCTGAGCATCTTGCAAATCAACTGGTCATACGTAGTGATCCCTTGGACCTTGAGATGGAATTCCGAGAGGTCATCAAGGTTGGATATGATGGTACATACTTGTTGTTCCTCGAGCATGAACCATTTTCTCTGATTGGCCTTGGATCACCATCATTGTAGGAATGAAGTGAATGATTCATTCTTACCTATTTCAGAGCTGAGAGTTCTTTAAGACTAACAACCATGGCAATATTGCATGCATAGTTTTTGATGAATGCGTCTATCATTTATTGGAATTTCTTGATGCCTATGGGTAGGCAAGAGAACCATTCCATAGCATGGCCCACCAAACTCCTAGGAAATAGTTGCATCACATAGGTATCATCATACACAACTTCCATGCAATGAACATGGAATTCCCTGATGTGATCTTTAGGGTTTCCCATCCCATGATATTTTTCAAACTTGGGGATCTCAAATCCCTTTGGGAATGGTTTCATCACAAGGCTCCTGTCGAATGGATAAGGACACAAGTTACTAGATGTTCTTGTGGTTTTCCCTGATTGAAGATCAAGCACTTATTGCGAGAGCAACCTGATTTGTGTTGTCAAATCATTTTGCTGATCAGGAGGTGGGATGAAAGTGTTTTGAGGTGGTTTGCTTGTGGATGTGATGGGTGGATTGGTTGATGTGTTGATTGGTGGTATCTACACATTCTACTAAGCCATGTATGCTTGCACTTGCTGCTGTATAAACAACGTGTTTTTTTGGTCTTGTTTTTGTTGAGCCAGCTATTGTGCTTATTGTTGTACCAACAACTCTTGTTGTTGGGCTTCTAATTGGGTTGCTTCTTGCTAATCTTGGTACTTTTTTATTGCTTGCTGATATGCTTGTAGTTGTGATTCTTATTTTTGTGCAAGAAACTATACTTGTTCCTGTGCTTTTTGTCCTTGATATTGGGCGTGCACCTCAGCTTGAGCTTGAGCTTGTGCTTGTGCTTGTGCAACTTGAGTGGCTTCTTGTTGTTATTGTTGGAATAAGGCTTGGGCTTGTGTAGCTTGCTACACTTGTTGTACGATTTTGGTAGCTTGAGCAGCTTTAGCCGCTTGAGCAGCCTGTCGGGTAGCTAGTTGCGCAACTTGTTGAGTAGCTAATTGTGCGGCTTATTGAATAGCTAAATTATGCAGAGCTTGTTGAGCAACTATTTGTGCAGCTTCTTTCTTTTTTACTTGCAGGAATTCCTTTTGATAAGCAGCTTGTTGAGCTGCTTGTAATGCCATGTTGTATTGGCTTGATATATTGGATCTTCGTGGTGGTGGGGGTGGTGGTGGTGAGTGGTGATGTCCTATTGGTGGTTTGAGTGGGGAATGGTGCGATCGATGTGGTTAGTCCTTGAGAGCCCATGCTTTGAGATGTTAGGGGGTGGTTGATGATGTCGTGATTTCTTGTGTAGTTGTCATCTATTGTTGTGATATTGACAAGTTTTGATATTTTTTATGTGATTTTTTAATTGATTTTTGTGATGCTAGTTTTATTTTTATTGATATTTGGTAAAGGTGGGAGCCCCAAGCCAAGTAGTGGTGTGGATAATGGTGGTAATGGTGGAAGAGGTGAAAATTTGGGGGATGTGGTCTCTTGAGGAAATGATGTGGTTTTAAAAATTCCCCCTGGTTCGAACATGTCACCTTCTCCTTGCGAAGTTATGGGGAGAGAAGTTTGAGGTGTTGCGCAGAAGGATGATGATGATGGATCATGAGGTGTTCCAAAATGGTGTTTGCATCCAAGTCTTGATTATTGACAAGGGGGTGTGTTTGAATGGCATTAAGAAATTTAATTTCCCTTATTAACATTAGGTTGAGTTGGAGCAAATGATGTTGTGATTTGCGAGATCATTTGAGTGATGCTTTGGGATGGGGGTGTAGATGAGATGGGGAGTGTGGATGAGACTGGAGGCATGACCTCCAAAGATGGTTCCACTATAGAGCTCACATTGAAATCAGAAGGTAATTTGGCCCCTTGTTTTGCTAGTTCGAGAATCTAAAGTGAAGGGTTAAGCCTCATCATCATATTGATGATCTTATGGTTCTCTAGATTTTGGATCATTTCAATGATTTCTTCATGTGACATCCCAAAGGTAAGATCCTCTTCTTGGCTTTCCTCTTGTGAATTTTGTGAGAGAAAGTTAGTCAAAGGATTTTTTGATTCGACGAGATTCATTTCAGAGTTTGTTTGGCTTAGGTCACTTGAAGTGGGTGTTTCTTTGTCAGCTTCCATGTTCTTCTTGTATTGAGATCTAGTATGAACCATAAAACAAGGATCAATTTTTCAAGAATATGGGAGATGAATCTCTAATTCTTTGGATTGATCAAATTTTAGGCACAAAAGGGTATGTGCAGGATCATGATGGACCAAAAAGTGGCAATAAGATGGGTATGTGGCAGATGACTATTTTTTTACCCAAAATTAATGAAATGAAAATATTTTTTTAAAGGAGATTCTCAGCTTTCCATCGATATAAATTATGCTTTACTTTGAATTTAATAAGTAATTATTATTCATTTTCTATTGAAATTACGACTAAAATCCTAATTGATAGGCTGATTGGAAAACATCTATAGCTTTCAAATGGTATCACATTTTTTTAATCCAAAACATGCGTCACATTCTATGATTTGCATACTATAGGATTAAAAAAATAAATATTTAATTTCATGAAGTTTTGACCAAGTTAAGGTGGTCACACACTATTTTTTATATTTTATAAAAAATTGTAATAAAAAAATCATAATTTATTATTTACTTGGTAAAAAATTGCAAAAATATGCATCACATCGAGGCATAATTCCTCTACTTATATCTAAAATATTAAAAAAAATATTATCATTTATTGTGGTTCGGGTGGTCAGACATACACCTACTTATATTTTCCCTGAAATTTAAGTACCGGATTGAAATTTCAAATTTTTACCAAATAGATTTTAAAAAAAAACAAACCTAGTAGTTTAGAAACTACATTCAATTTTCTACAGATTCTATTCTTACACATTTTTGAAATAATATAGATAACTTATTCAAATTTTTACGTCAAGTTGCCTAACTCTAATTTTTCTAAATTTTTTGCCACTTAAGGGCTTGTTTTTTCCATGATGATCTTGCGCATACCAAAAGAGAATTTTTTTTTTTAGGATATCTTGAGGATCAAAAGGTGATATGATGATGATGCAAAATATGGATTATGTGGATGTTTGGCCTTTTTAGAAATCTTGAGGGGAATGCTAGACTTTTAGGACTTTTGGATATGTTTTGGATTTTGATTTTGATTTTTGGATTGACCTTGAATTTATTTTTTTTGTTCGCTTTGATTGAACAAATAGACCCTAAGATGTTGGATGATTATCTAAGGAGTAGATTTTCTCAAAGGATGATAATTTGAATGTGTAGGGAGAAGGATGCATCTACCCACACCTATTCAAACAAGATGATATTTTAACCAAGCATATGAAGAAGGATGCATCTACATATACCTATCTAAATAAGATGGTTTGATAATTTTGACTAAGCATATGCAAAAGGATGCATCTACACACACCTAGACAAAGATCATTTGATATTTCAATGATTTCAAGGATTTGATGATTTTTACTTTTTTTGCCAAAAACCCTAGCATGAAGGATAATTTCAAGATTTTTCAAAAGATGATGATGAGGTGATTTTGGTTTGATGTTGAAGGATGGATGAAAAATATTTTATTTTTATCCTAGGATGTACCTAAAAAAGACACTTTGTTTACTAGACCTCGGTATTGAAGAGCATGCAATGCTTCTATGGATCTCTATAACTAAGAAGTGGTTCAAACTGAGCATGCATTTCTAGATTGTTCAAAGGAATGAGTCTATAGAACATTGTGAATTTCTTGCTTATTTTTACATGTTGCTTTTTATTTCATTTCCTAATGTATTTCTTGATGACCTTTCGAGTGTGACTCCTTAATTTTGAACTTTGACTCAAGGACTTTCGTTTTGGGATTTTGAATTTCCTGGAAATCATGAGAAACTAACACATGTGTGAGAGCCAATTTTGTTATCTTTGCTTAGTGATTTTGGTTTACCACAAACAATTATTTGATTAGTTTTCCAAACTAGATTTCCAATGTCCTGATTTCTTCAAATCCCACAAAGTATGTTAGGTGGAAATTTGATGAATTCAAGGCAAGGGTTACCTATTGTTGATCTTTAGTAGGCAAATTGAGATGTAAGTTCAAGTGCTTAGAAATGTCTAATGATGCGAATCCCAAGGGAAAGCAATAACACATGAATTTGGTCAATTCTATTTTCCTCCTAAAGGGTTTGAAATTTTGATGATGATGTTAAGTGTTTGTTTCCAAAATTTCTCGAAGAAGCAAACCGTTTTGAATCACAAGCAATATAACATCCTAGCTCAACTGGTAAATTTTTCTTGGTGGGTTTGCCTCATGCCCTTCATAGTAGAAGAGATGATTTTACATGCAACCAAGGAAAAAATATAAAGGTATGTTAAGAACTAAGTCTTAACCTCTATATTTTAACCAAGATAGAACATGGCAAGTAACTTCTTGGAATCTTAGTTCCAATGCACCACTTTGATAAACTCATTGGATGGATTGGTTGGCTACTACAAACAAGGTTTTTAATGATAGGGCATCAGGGACATGGCACCTTGCAAGCGTCCAACAAGCCACTAAAGACTTTAATCAATCCTACTAGGGGCTCTTATACTTTTTACGGTACTACCTTGTGTGTGATCGAAAATAATATGAATAAATGAATTGAAATAAATACTATTCAAGCACACCAATAAGACATTATATCAAAACAAAATATAAAAAGTAAAGAAATGCAAACTCAGTATTCTGCTTCAATTGTCATCCTATTGTCCTCTATCTTCAGTGTTTTTGTTGATTCTATCTTTTGCTCTCAGATTTGTAGGCTAGGCTCAACAAACTATCTTCCTAAAGAATGAGATTCAAATATGATGCATGATGCAAGATTAAGCTATGATATGGAATTGAACTAAAATGATTGAAATAACCATGCTACTATGATATGAGAATACTAAATGAATTAAATGCATGAACTTTAATTAATTGCCTATTACCAATGTTTGGATTCACACAGGTATTTATAGAGTTTTTCGAATGATTCTGATTGGCTGTCTTGATTTGACGGTTGTGATAATTCCTGGCAGATCAAATGGCTGAAGATGGATGAGACTGAAGAGAAACTAGAATAAAACCTGAAAACAAGATTTTTCTATTTTTATGAAAGAGAGAAAGATAAGAAGATAAGAAATCATCTTTCTTTAAAAGAATAAAAGAAAGATTTAAAAGCTGATAAATAATGAATTAAAAATTCAATTATTTATTTGTGGAGGATATTCAACTTTTTCTTAATTAAATAAAATATTTAATTAAGCTTTTAAAAGTAGAAGAAAGTTTGTGATAAGAAGAAAGCTTTAATCAAGATATTTGAAAAAAGCAGAAGATCTCATATTTAAATAAAATATTTAATCATGATATGAGAAGATTTCACAATCAAATAAAATATCTAATTGTGTTTTTAGAAAGAAAGCATAAGATATTTAATTAAATAAGGTTTATTTAATTAAATCTCTTTTATGAAATTAATTAAATGAAATATTTAATTAATTAGAAGAAGAATTTAAAATAGAAGAAAGGGGAATATCTAAACTTAATTAAATCAAAAGATTTAATTTAAATTCAAACAATGATAATTAATTTAAATAAATAAAAAATGTATTTATTTAAATAATTAAGTGGACATGTGAAAATAGTTAAATAAAATAAATTTATTTAATTATGAAAGAAGAATAAGATGAATGAACAATATAATTAAATTAATTAAATTTAATCATATGTAGAGGATTTTTAGATAAATTAATTAAATAATAAATATTTAATTAATTGACAAGATTATAGACATGACCATTTTTATGCGTATACATTTTGCCTCTCTTTGAAGTGATGTGTGAAACACATTGCTTCAAAGAAAATAATTTTTTTTCCCCTGATATGTTTCTGATTTTTGATGTCGATGATGCCCCTTCGGGAGGTAAATTACGGAAGATGAGGTCGATAGTGATAGGGGAACAGTGATTTAGCTCTCGATAAATGATGTTTGTGATGGCCTGGTGAAAAAAAATAATATGGAAAGAATGGAAAATGCCATTAACTCCCACCCTAAAAGACCCTTATAAGGTAAAAAAGGGGTAAAATGAAGTGTCATTTTCACCCTGCTGCTACAGTAAAAAAGTGAGATCTGATAGTGACTTGGCGAGATGGATATCCCATTGCACATGCATAGATTCGAGCGAGCACGCCGATACCAGAGACCAACTGCGTATGGACCACCGGTAAGTGATTCCAACCGTTTTTTATTGCAATTTTCACATTTTGAATCGATTTTTCAAATGTTTTAAATTGGATTTTAGTTTTTTTGCACGTTTTAGTGCATATGAAAAAAGTTTTAGCGCATTCGACAAATTATGTAGCGCATATAGGAAATTTCGTAGCACATATAGACGTGGGTTAAAAATGGATCTTTTAGCGCATTCGATAGATAGAGTAGCGCATATAGGCTAGAATTGGCTAGGTTGATCCTGTAGCGCATTTAGGGCAAATAATTGCACATATAGGGCTAGGGTTTGAAATGGATAGAGTTGCACATTTCAGAGTTTAAGTGGTGCATAGGCATGATAGAATAGCGCATCTCGAGTTTTAGCGCATCGAGGAAAAATTTTAGTGCATTTGAGAAAAACTTTAGCGCATTTGTGTTTTAGCACATCTGGGAAATAGAATAGCGCATTTAGGAAATTTTCCACAGAACGCTTGTGTGATGAAAAATGATGATTTAAATTGCTTCCTTACTCAATAGATAGATGAATTGCAGTACCACCATGCTGATATGATAGAAAATCTGATAGAGAACTGATAACTTTGCTTCCAAAATAGAAAACAAAGAGTAGATAGCTGATAACTTTGTGACGAACAACAAAGAGTAAATTGATTGATTGATTGATTTTGTGGTTGATAACTTTGCTTCTTGCAATTGAAAAACAAAGAGTAGATGTTTGATAAATTTTCTTTCTATGATAGAAACCAAATAGTAAAATGAGGATACAAATTTGCATTCATGATTGAAGTACAAATAGGAAATGATTTGTGTGTTGATAAATTTGCTTTCCTGAAAAGAAAAACAAATAGTAGATAATGATAGAGTAGATTGATTTGACATTCAGATAGATTGATGTAGCACTTGATATGGGTCAGTGATAGGATTGCGTGATTATGTTGATATGGGTCATTGATTGAATTTGTTGGATAGATAGATCACATGATATGAGTCAGATAGATCACATGATATGAGTCTGATTGATGTGGCCTTGTGATGATCAAAAAAAATAGGAGGCTTTCAAAAGCCTCTAGGTCAGAGAGCGGTTCCCGCTATGTTGGGAGCGGATAGGAGAGCTTACCCCTGTAGAGTTACAGTTGATTGCAGATTGTGGACTGGGACCTTTGTTGATCATGCCGCGAGGTATTTGGGCCAACAGGGGATTGTTGACCGCTTGGGCAGAGAGATGGCACTTGGAGCATAACACCTTTCACTTGCCGACGGGTGAGATGAGTGTGACACCCAAGGATGTGTATAGGATTCTTGAGATTCCATTTGTTGGTGCCCTTGTGGTTTATGACCACAAGGAGATTGGTAGTACCGAGGCGCTACAGTGGATATGTGGCGATCCGAGCATATTTGGTTACTGGATAGACTGGGATGATTTCAGCAGGTATCTAGCCTTAGTTGCTATGTTGGCTGCATTTATCAGAGGCTTCCTTGGACTGGACCATCAGTCGAAGGGATTCGCAGTTGGTGACATAGCCACGAAGGTTTGCCTAGGGGAGCTGTGTATTGACTGACATGTATCATGATCTCCATCAGGTTGTATACAGAGGATCCACTAGTTTGCGAGTGGAGTGACACTTCTATAGATCTGGGCATGGGAGCACATTGTGATCATGAGACCACATTGTACGAGAGATAGGCCAGTAGGGATGCCCTATGTGTATGCATATTCTGGTGCACTTGTCCAGCAAAAGTTGGGCAAGGTAGAGTATTGGTGATGGGTATTGGATGATATAGATGCAGTGATATGGAGACCCTACACAAATTGTGAGGCATAGGCAACTGATCACTTAGAGATGCCATTTATTTGTAGACCACGATATTTGATAGGGCAGACACCCTTTATTATTGAGAGATTTCTAGCACTATGGGTGCTGAGACAGTTTGGATTTACACAGGGGATGCCCCAGGGCATTGCTCATTATGGGTAGTGCAAGGGTGATCTGGGATGGGGACCCTACATTCTATACCAGGCAGCATACACAGAGTATTCTACCTTATAGCCCAAGGTATGGACCGACAGGTCAAAGGTACATGATGTAGGGATGACAGATGATTATGCACAGTACTTTCATATGCATCCATTTCCACGAATTATAGTGCCAGATGAGCCTTGGGCGATTGGGATAGCGCCACAACCAGGGGCAGAGAGACAGGAGGATGTGGTCGTTGGAGAGGAGGTGATGGGCAGAGGAGAGGAGGAGGAGGGAGATGAGGAGGAGGAGGAGGAGGGAGATGAGAGTGAGGAGAGCGGAGATGAGAGTGAGGACAGTTCAAATGATGGGGATGATAGGGGAGATGATGGGGCTGAGGAGAGGCAGTAGAGGTTGGATAGTCTGGGCAAAGCACAGATTGTTCGACAAGCCAGATCTGGTGGTAGACCATGGATAGTGATTAGGGTGTCATCCTCATCTTAGCAGGCACAGATAGATGCATTGTAGGGTCAGGTTCAGACTTTTCAGGGAGAGCAGGTACAGCTACAGAGCCAGCTAGCTCAGGCTAAGAGTGTGATAGTGCAGTTACAGGCACAGCTTGTATAGGCCCAGACGTAGATACAGGCTCAGGCATAGGCACAAGTTTAGGCTTAGGCATAGGTACAGGCTCAGATGCCCGCCCCTGATTCCCAGGTGACACAGTTGGTAGCATAGAGGGATGCCCTTAGACGGCAGGCACTGGAGGCTGAGGGTGTGGCACAGAGAATCATGGGTACCATAGAGAGTACCTCATTACGAGAGGCCATTGTAGAGGGATTTGAGGTAGCCAGAGAGGCCGAGTACTACAGAGTTTGATATGAGGAGTTATGCCCTCCCGAGCAGTGAGAGCCTTTTCCACAATCACATAGCAGGACGAGGACCCGATCACAGACATCTACACATGGCAGAGAGGTTACAGGGCCTCAACAGGATCCTGATGCAAGGACTAGTGGAAGGCCGCCTCCTTCCGGACCAGCTCCTTCAAGGGCATCTACCAGCTAGTGTTTTAGGACTGATATATTTTTGCACATATGCAGGGCATGTATTGAGTTTTGATCATATCTCATGTATTATGTTTTGAACTTTTTAGCTTCATTTAGACATTGGACATTTGTATTATTTTGATGAGCAATGATATGCAGTGGCGATGTTTCTTTTGATGATGATATGTTTGTACGTGTTTGATGTGATGTGGATGCTACTTTTATGCATATATGATATGAGATGGATTTTGATATGTTTTTATTGTTTTTGCGGACTAATCGTTATGATGCAGGATGATTTAATAATATGGTGCAAATGAATGATCTAGGATGTAGATGCAATGATTGTGATAATGTATATATGAGATGTTGATTTTTGAATTTTGTTACAATGTATGAAATGCATCATGAAATTGTGATATGAAAATGATAGAGAATGAATGTGATACTGATAATGATAATGATGAAAGGATAAATGATATGTTTGGTAATGTTTATGTAATGAAAATGGCAATGTGATGAAAAATGAAATGATGAATGAATGCAATGGTAATGAAATGATTTGAATGAGAAATGAGAATGAGAATGATAAAATGATAATGATGATGATGAAATGATAATGAAAGAAATGATAAATGATAATGATGAAATGATAGCGATAATGATAATGAATGATAAAATGATAATGATAATGATAAAATAATAATTAAGGATAAATGATAATGATAAAATGATAATGAAGGATAAATGAAAAATGATAATGAATGATAAAATGATAATGAATAATAAATGATATGATAAGGATAAAATGATAGAGAAAATGATAATGATAATGATGAAATGAGAATAAAAGAAATGATAAATGAGAACAATGAAATGATAGCGATAATGATAATGATAAAAATGATAATGAATGATAGAATGATGAATGATAAAAATGAAATGATGAATGAATGTAATGGTAATGAAATGATTTGAATGAGAAATGAGAATGAGAATGATAATGATAATGATAAAATGAAAATGATAATGATAAAATGATAATGATGATGATGAAATGATAATGAAAAAAATGATAAATAATACAAACAAAATGATGAATGATAACAAGAAATGATAATGATGATGATAAAATGATAAAATGATAATGATAATGAAGGATAAATGAGAATGATAAAATGATAGTGATAATGAAAAATGGGAAATGAATACTAAAATGATAATGAATGATAAAAATGAATGAATGAGAAATGAATCAAATGTCCAAATGTCCTCCACAAAGAGCTCAAAACTACATGACAACTGTTAATGTTTTCATTCAGCCCGTCAAAACACTAATGCGAATCCAATATGTAGATATATACAATGATCTAACAAATATGCAACTAAATGAAGCTAACTAGTTTGTTGAGCCTGTCATAAGCCTTCTTGACTCATCATAGAGCTTTTAAAATGTTGGAAGTATGTACAAGCATCAGAGGGGAAATTAGCGCCAATAATGACCAGAGTACAACTTTCATGATTTTTGATATAGCAAGCGAACACAAGCATCGAGGTATAATTGAACCGATATGACCTGAGCATTTCTTGCATAAACATGCCAAAGATTAACCACCCTTCCGATGCAAATGTGGAACTGTCATCGATGATATTGCTTTGGTAATCATGTCCTGTGACATATTTGCATCAGATTGACCGTTAACCTCAAGACAACAGACAAAGAAAAATCATTCTCGTTCCTTGCCACTCTAGTTCAGTACATCATCGAGTGTGCTCCAGAGTAATGATATCGAAAATCAAACAACTTTTGGTAAAACATGTAATACTATTATTTCATACATTATTCAAATTTTTGGATCATCCAATAGACAATGATATGGTATCTGCTGAAAATTTGTTTCATGATAAGGCTCAGTGATCGGATAAAGTTTCGCATGAGTTTGTTGTTTGTTCGTATGATCAGATCCTATGACATGGTCCAATTGTTTTATTATGCTCTGAAAGTTAATGCCCCTAGTTGAGTTTTTGCCCAGTTTATTGACACAACTTGCAAAAAGGAATGTACAACGATCGAACCATGGTAAGACATTTTATGACTCTAGGAAAATGACGGCAGGATGATGTGAGTATAACCCCAAAGATGGGGAAAAAGATGCGAAAAAAAAAAAACTGAAAAGCCAAAGTGCAAAACAAGAACTAATAGATGGAGAGGTACAGATAGTGTCTGTTTGCCAGATTTTAACTATCTGTATTTATTGCATTTTTCTTATTTCTATATGATTTTTTTGTATTTTTCTGTCAATAGACTGCCTGTTTGTTAGGTTTTCACCCTATGACATTTTTTATTTTTGATTTATTTTTGTATTTTTCTATCAATAGACTGCCTGTTTGCCAGGTTTTCACCCTATGACATTTTTTGATTTTTTTGTATTTTTCACTGTTTTTGAATTTTTTTCAGGACTTTTTCTATTGTTTTTGGATTTCTTCACGACTTTTTCTGCTATTTTTGGATTTCTTTAGGACTTTTTCTGCTATTTTGGTATTTCTTCAGGAATTTTTCTACTATTTTTGGATTTCTTCATGACTTTTTCTACTCTTTTTGGATTTCTTTAGGACTTTTTCTGTTGTTTTTGGATTTCTTCAAGACTTTTTCTGCCTTTTTGCATTTCTTTAGGACTTTTTCTAAATTAAACATAATATTTCTTAAGATGCATGTTGTTGATGGGTTCATCAAACAGGTCTCCTTCTGGCGTTGATAACTTGTATGCTCCCGAACCGTAGACTACAATAACCACGTAAGGGCCTATCCAATTTGGTTCAAACTTTCCTTTTTTTCTTTGTCTTGTTGATTGTGTGGGTTCTCTTTCAGAACTAGATCACCCACCTGAAAGGTACATGGCTTTACTTTGTGATTATAGCTACGAGACATGATCTATTGGAATGCTTTCAAATGGTCAGCTACTCTATGTCTCTTTTCATCTAAAAGTTCTAACTCTTGTAGTCGAGAAACTCTGTATTCATCATCTGAGACCTTTCAGTGATACTCTCAGTGAAGGTATTTCAACCTCTAAAGGCAATATGGCTTCTGCTCCATAGACAAGGGAAAAAGGTGTTGCTCATGTTGGTGTTTGGACACTGGTTCGGTAAGCCCACAAGGTGAGATTGAATTGAACATGCCAATCTTTCCCTGAATCATTTACTATCTTCTTCAAAATCTTTAGTAGAGTCTTGTTTGAGGCCTTTGCTTGACCATTCCCTTGTGGATAGTAAGGTGTTGAATATATGTGCTGAATATGGAATCTTTCACAAAGTTCATCAACATCCTGATTCTTGAAAGGGCGACCATTATCTGTGATAATGGCATTAGGAATACCATATCGACAAATAATGTAGTTGAGTATGAAGGATGAAATTTGTTTTCCAATGACTTTAGAGAGAGGTAGCGCCTCACTCCACTTAGTGAAATATTCTGTCGCCGTGATGATAAACTTATGCCCATTTGAGGATGAAGGATGAATTTTTCCTACTAGATCTAACCCCCATTGAGAAAATGGCCAGGTTGGTGTGAACGAGTGAAGTTCTTGTGCAGAAGCATGAATAAGATTCCCATGAATCTGACATTTTGAGCATGTTTTAACAAAAGTGAATGATTCCCTCTCCATTGTAGGCCAGTAGTAACCCATTCTAATCAATTTCTTGGATAAGGTTAGTCCACTCAAATGAGTACCACAAATGCCCCCATGAACTTCTTGTAAAGCTTTGTTGGATTCGTCACGTTCAAGACATCGAAGTAAAGTACCATCAAGACTACGGCAATAAAGGGTATTAGCGATAAGGGTATAGCGAGAGGATTGTCAGATAAAGTTTCATTTTCGGATAAAGTTGTCATCTTTTAGGTAGGCATAAATTTTACCATACCAGGGGGAATCAGATCCTACCAAGTGGCAGATAATTTGGCTTTCGGGTGTGTCATAAGCAGGTGTAAATAATTGTTCGACCAGAAATTCATAGCGAGTCTATTTTTCTGGGAGTTGTACCAATGATGCAATCGTAGCCATAGCGTCAGCCGCTTTGTTATCAATCCTTTGAATTTTGTGAACTGAATGTCTACAAAGTACTTCTTGAAGTCATCAACCATCTTCTTGTATGGAAACAATTTTTCATCTTTAGTCTGGTAATCATCATTGATTTGATTAATAACTAGTTGTGAGTCACCATAAACTTGTAGCTCGGTAATCCTCCATTCCAATGTTGTCTTTAGTCTAGTGATTAGTGCTTCATATTCGACTATGTTATTGGTGCATGGAAACATTAGCCTATATGACTGAGGAATGGTATGTCCTTGAGGGGTGACAAAGAGAATGCCTGCCCCCAATCCCTATTGAGTAAAAGAACCATCAAAGTATAAAGACCATAGTTGCTTAAATTCTATAGTGAAAACATCGACATCTAGAAATTCAATGTGCAAGGGGTGCTCTGCTTGTAGGGGAGTGTCTACTAGTTGATTAGCAATAACTTGTCCCTTGATTGCTTTGCGATCAACGTAGTGGATGTCAAACTCACTCAAAATCATGACCCATTTTGCTAACCTTCCTATTAGTGATGCTTTACTTAGTAGATACTTTAGTGGATCAATTTTTGAAACAAGATTGATTATATGAGTTAGCATGTAATGTCATAATTTCTATGAGGCAAAAACTACTGCTAAACAAGCCTTCTCAATGAAAGTGTAGTTAAGCTCATGACTTGTTAGTGTTCTACTGATGTAATAGATTGCATGTTCTTTCCCTTCATAGTCTTCTTGTGCTAATAATGCCCCCAAGGATGTCTCGGTTGTAGCAATATACATGATCAATGGTTTGTCTAGATTTGGTGGTACTAGAACTGGTGGGTTCATCAGGTACTGCTTGATTTGTTGAAATTCCATTTCACATTTGTCATCCCATCTAAAAGGAACATTCTTATGCAGGAGATGTGTGAATGGTAGACTTTTGTCAGCCAATTGTGCAATGATTCTTCTGATGGATTGAAGTCGCCCTTATAATGATCTCAATTGATTGATATTCTTTGGGGGAGGCATCTCCATGATTTCCTGAACTTTAGCAGGATCTACTTCAATTCCCTTTTTTGAAACAATATATCCTAAAAGTTTTCTAGATGTGACCCCAAAAACACATTTCTTAGGATTTAGGCGAACTTTGAATTTTTCCAATCTGATAAATATTTTAGACAGTATTTCCAGTGTCCTTCTCTGGTGTATGATTTTTCCAATATGTCATCTACATAATATTCCATAAATGTGTGCATCATGTCATGAAAGATCATAGTCATAGCTCTTTGATAAGTAGCTCCAGCATTCTTTAAGCTGAAAGGCATGACATTCCAACAGTACGTTCCCCACAGACAAATGAAAGTTGTTTTCTCTTGGTCTTTTGGTGCAATCTTGATTTGGTTGTAACCAGAGAAACCATCCCTTAATGAATACATGGAATGGCCAACTATTAAATCAACTATAGTGTCAATGCTTGGAAGTGGAAAGTCATCCTTAGGGAAAGCTTTGTTAAGATCTCTGAAATCAGTGCATACTCTAATGCATTTATCTGGCTTTGCTATTGGGACAATATTGGAGATCCATTCTGCATAGGCAATTGATCTTATAAATCCTGCATCTAGGAGTTTCTTGAGTTCTTCTTTAACCAGTAGTGCAACATGAGGATGCATCTTTCTAAGTTTTTGTTTCACTGGTTTAGCTCCTGGTTTGATAGACAAATGATGCATTATGAGATCAGGATCAACACCTAGCATGTCTGCATATGACCAAGAAAAATTGACTTGATTTTCTTTGAGAAATTTCATGAACCTTGGGATTTCATTATCTGTCATTGATTCAGCTACCTGTAGAATCCTTGGATTATCTATAGTTGTAATATTGATTTCCTTTGTAGGCTCAATCAAAATGGGCGATCGCTCATGATAGTGCTCTGGGAGAGTGTCAAGTTTCCCATCGGCTAGTGCCTTGAAAAGGTTTTCACCATCTGATACACTCTTTATTTTATCTTTTGTCTGATCTAGTACTGCCAGATTCTGGTTTTCACCACTAGATTGTTTTTCTTTATTTTTATTTTTGTAACTAGGAGACTTGACACTCTCCTGATTAAAGACTTCATACCAAAAATCGCTAGTGGAACAATCATTTACATCATCTATGGAAAGGAATTTTATGATAGCTTCATCATTTGGAAAAATAGGCAAGTCAATAGGTTCAGTTAGATCCTAGTCAATGAGATCAGGATGGATCAAAGGCAACAAGTCATTTGGTTGTATGAAATCGGTGATGGTTAGCTTTCAAAATAGAGTTATTGGTAGGATCCGAGGCATGAGGTAGGTCAATGATGGTACCATTCTCCTAATAGTCTTGTTCATTAAGATCTGACTCTGTATCACTAGACTCATAGTTGCTTTGTAGTTCAGATTCTTGTGGTTGGGACCCTGAACCTTCTCCTTTGATTAAAGTGGGTGTATATGTGTGTATGACATCTACCTCTTTGTCTCTCCAAAATTCATCATCATGAATGGTATCCCATTCATATTCAGCAGAATCTGTATTAGAGTTATTTTCTATGAAATTCAGGATTGATGCCAAACATGCCTCTTTCTTATCAGAAACTTCTTGCAATGTAAAAACATTACCTTGTGATTGGTTGGATGGGGTAGCATCATAGCCTAGTCCAGTTTATCATATGCGGCAAGCCCTAGAAGATGGATAGGCTCAACTATGCCTTCTTTTCTTTTTCCAAGAGGACCATTGTCATATCCCATCTTTTGCATGATGGAATACCCTTTCCCATATCTATCAGTTGGTAAGGTGACATTTAGAACTGTTTCATCTTCATCCTTATAAAGCCAATTCAGAATTGTTGTGTCCTCAGGATCTCCCATGGGGAATTTTTCTTTGATAAATTATCCATTGAACTTGGTAGCTGGCTCTGTTTGTATTTGTGCTGATGTTGATGCTACTGATATCTATTGTCATGTGATAGAAGGTTGTCCATGTGATCGAGGAGATGTAGGTAGATTAGTAAGACAAAGAGAATATTCCCTCACTCCACTTTCCTTGAACTGTAGTTTCTTGTCAAGGCTTTTGGCTAATTGACTAATTTGTGTATCATTCTTAGGAGAAGTATTAGCAAGTGCTTCTCGATTATTTGGAACCAAAGTATCCTGATTAGATTTGACATTGGCACAAGTTCGGGTGTTTGAATTATCGGCCGATATAGTGATTTCCTGTATGTCATATGGAAACTTAAGACATTGATGGTAAGTGGATGGAACAACTTGCATCTCATGAATCCAAGGATGACCCAACAAGATGTTGTATACAAGATCCCAGTCTAAAACTTGACAAAAGGTGTTTTTGATAACAGGTCCCACTCTGATTGGTAGCATGATTAGACCTTTAGACATTCTTTCCTCATCATCATAGGCTTTTATGGTAATCTTCCTTCTAGGATCAATGGAGTCCTCTGCAAATCCTAATGCTTGAACCACCTTCAAGGTACATATATTTAAACCAGCCCCTCCATCTATTAGGACACTTTTAACACGAAACTTATGGATCATGACCTCTAAGTATAATGATGAATTGTGGGGATGAGTCATGGAAACATCATCTTTGTCTAAAAATGAGAGACATGTAGGTGAGGACAAATGTCCTACCATGGCTTGAAATTGGTTGACATCCAAATCCGTGGATACAGTTGTTTCAAAAAGGGCGTTGTCTAAAATTTCCTTATGTGCAGGAGAAATCTTCAGGAGTTCTAAAATGGAAATTTGGGCCAGAGTTTTTCGAAGTTGGTTAACTAGGTCATATTGATGTTGAGGGAAGGTCTCAGTGGATTTCAGAGAGGCACCCTTCAAGACAACATTAGCTTGTGCTCTTGTTGTGACATTAACTTGTCCATTGTCTACTTTCTCATTGATTTTTATAACGTTGACACACTCATCGTCTGTATAGAGGTGACAGATTACATTGTCATCAATTTGGTTCACATTTTTGTCAGAAGACTCTCCCTTTTGATAATTCGATAAAGGGTTCTGAAATGCTTGGTGATCTTCATTGGATTTTTGTTGTCCTTCTACTGTGATAATGCCTTTGTTGATTAGGTCTTGAATAACATGCTTCAAAGCTTGATAGTTGTTTGTATGATGACCTCTGCACCTATGATAATCACAATAATAAGCTTCATTCCATGTTGGAGGTTTTACACTAGGTTCATAATTGCGTTGAGGTGGCAAAGTAAGGACATTTTTTTTCATAACCTCTTTGAAAGGAGATTCCAAGGATTGTCCTAGTGGAGTGAAAGTTCTACTAGAGAAGAATGAAAAGCGTTGTGGGTTTGTGTTTGAGGTATTCCCTAAGGTATTGTTGTTGTTGTTGTTTCCACGGTAGTTTTGGTTGTTGACAGTCCCCTGATTATTGTTTGTTGGAGGGGGAAGATTGTTTCCTTGATTCGCGACTGAGTTGACATTGTTGTAATTATTGTTATGAGTAGTATTTGGAGTACTCAGAACAAACGGCTTAGTCGCGATATGATTTGCATCTACAACACCATCGTTTACAATGTTTTTGTTGCGGGTCAAGAATTTTGACTTGTCTTCATTGTTGTAATGGCTGGATGAGCTAGGGTTGTCCCTGTCAAGTTTTATTGTCCCTCTTTTGACCAAAGCACCTTCAATGGTGATGGCATCCTCAATCAATTTCTCAAAGGAAGGTGGAAAATGTAGATTCAAGTGATAGCTCATTTCTGAATTTAGGCTATTGATGAAAGTAACCATTTTTTCCTTTTTAGGAACATGACGCGGATACCTAGCGAACATTCTTCTCCATCTTTGAAGAAAGGTAGTGAAAGGTTCACCAAGTTTTTGTGCAACTTTGCAAAGATCAATCATGGTGATTTGGTGTTGGATGTTGTAAGATCAATTCCTCAAATGTTTGAACAGGGGGTGTAATCTTAGATAACCATTCCATAGAGTTAACTCCAAGGCTCCGAGGGAACAATCACAACAAGTGTCTTCATGCGCAAACTCTAAAGTCATGTTTCGGAAGTCTCTCACGTGATCAATTGATCTGATTTCCCATTATAACAATCAAATTTGGGAATTTCACAATGTTTAGGAAATGGAATCATATTGAGACTTCTATCAAAAGGATAAGGACAGATGTCATCAAGAGTGTATTTCTTTGTTGTGGTCCCCCCTTGTAACTCTTTGATTTGTCCTTGGAGTGCCTTAAATTGTTGAGTAAGAGTAGTAAGATCAGATGGGGATTTTTCTTCTTCTTTGCTCTTTAATTTCTCAGTATCAAAATCCTTAGGTAGTTTAGCTCCTTGATTGGCTAGGAAGAAGAAATACTTTTCCTTGTCACGTTGTAGGATCTTTTCTATGGCTTTAAGAAACTTGGGGTCTTGTTCAACCTCTCTAAGGTGAAGTTCTTCCTCTTTCTCATCATCACTATCTACAGGAGTTTTGTTCATGTCTTTGTTCTTATGAGGTGGATTTACCTCTCTATCAGCCATATTGTCATCACTAAAAAGAGGATTGTGATTCACACTAAAATGAGGATTATCATGTTCACCTTCTTCTTGAATGTTGTGGGTAGGAGTTTCTTGTTGAGATTCTTCTCCTAGTTTGTTGTGTTGAGATTTTGTAAAAATAGGCATATGGAAGGAATCCTATGATATGATCACAGGTCACTGAAGGATTTGACTAGAATGTGTTGAATATTTAATCAAAGGTTGTGGTATATTCTCAAACTCAAGAGGTTAATTAAGATTGTGATGTTGAGATAATGCTAATCTTTGATAATAAGCTTGAGTAGCCAAAGGTTCTATAATGTAATCATCAGTGAATCCTGTAATGTAGTCTTGGTATCTATGGAGAAATTTGCGATAATGAAGCAAGACGTGTCGACGAGCTTATACAAAAATTCTCTGCGGTCTAAAGTTTTCTTGTAACTTAAGTTTGTTTTGGGCTTCTTGATCCTATTGAAGACTGATTTCTTGAAAAACTTGGTTGATTTCCACTTTCTCGACATGGGAGAGAAATATCAGAAATTATGTTCTATGTAAAAATTTTGACAGAAACCTAAAAGCACTATTTTGTTTCCTAAATGTGTTACAGAAAGAGGTATATGTGCTGGACAAAGAGTTAAATGCACTGCAGAATACCTTGAATGCGTAGAAACAGAGAACAAATGCATGAAAATAGTTCTTAAATGCGTTGAAAAATGACTCAGATGCACTGAACCAGCCAGTGAATGCACCAGAACAGAGTTTAGATGCACTGCAATTTTTCCTAGATGCGCTAAAATAGTTCTCTAAAGATAGTTTTTGACCAATTTTGAAAATTCAGCTAAAGATTTTCATGTTCATTTTGGATGATCCTTTATCTAAATTAATGTTCTTGAAAACACAACAAACAGTCTGATTTAAGTTGATCGTAACCAAGCACAAAATAAGACAAGCACAACCTAGGTTAGGCCAGGACAATATCCGCTAGATTCCATGTGGGTTTCCCCAACCGCATATCAGTAGCATGTGAATTCAAAAGCTTGGCTGCACAGGCTCCCCCTTATAGTGCACTCTCTTCTCAGGCCAACCAAGCTTCCAACCCCCATGAAACTCCCATGGCGAGCTGATCACCTCTACTAAAGACTATGAAAGTGTGGAAGGCTTCACACTGACTGGTGCTGGACTAGCAAATAGAAGGTTTTTGGCTTTCTAAACAATGGTATTTAGTTCGGGACCCCCGTTCGAGTGGCCATACATGGGGCAAGAGATTAATCACCATTAAGGTGGCACTCCATCCTGAAGAGGTTAAGCTCAACAGGGTTTAAGGGAGTACAACTCCATCTGTATGACACATCCGCACAAGCAACCTTAGGTTTTCCCTTAATATTTACATTTATATACCGGTTGGGGGTAGCTTGGCCTTAGCTCCATTGCCAGTTTGAGTCACATTGAGGTGATGAAATCCCTAGGCAGGCCCAATTTCTAGAGTCAATAACTATTTCTCTTACACCCAGGATCGTACAAGTACGTAAGGGGAGAGGATACTTCGATTATCAAATCAAGGTTACATAGGGAAAAGTGGGTCTAGTTTTCTAATCACCTAGCTTGTACAGGGTGATAGCATAATCACCTACCACTTTCAAACACAGTCAAGAAGAGTAGACAGATTCATTTTAGATGCACCAAAATAAAAAATGATTTAATCTAAGTGAAGATTTTTCTTCACAACAGACATGGGGTTCATTTTAACTGCATGATAAAGATGTGGTGGCTACCCTAGATTGATTCATTTTAAATCCAACAAGAAAAAAAGAAAGAAATTATGTCTGTAGAAGGCGTCAGACTCAGAATCTCTGTTACAACTCAGATGCACGACTCTGTTACCCAGATGCGTAGAAACAAAATCTAGATGAGCAGTAACAGAACTCAAATGTGCAAAAATAGATCCTGGATGCACGAGAACAGAGCTCGGATGTGCAATAACAAAACCTATATGTGCAAAAACAAAACCCAGATGTGCGAAAACAAAGCCCAGATGCGCAAGAAAAGACATTAGATGTGCTAAACTAAATGCAATTTAAAAAAAAAAAAAATCTGAAACATATTTGAATGTACTAAATGATGCCCTATATGTGGTAATTAAACTCCTATATGCTCTTCAGAAATGCCCATATGCACCACTTTGTTTCCTAAATGTGTTGCAGAAATTCCTAGATGTGCCAAAACAGTCTTCAAATGTGCCAAAGTACCTGCAAAATAAAAAAAAATTGGATCTCCCAGATGCGCTATCGGATGTCAAAAAACCTACAAGAAGACCTACAAGAAAGAAGTCTAAAAAAATGGGGGCATATGCCCCACTGTGGGCGCCAGAAATGTGTGATCGAAAATAATATGCATAAATGAATTGAAATAAATACTATTCAAGCACACCAATAAGACATTATATCAAAACAAAACATAAAAAGTAAAGAAATGCAAACTCAATATTCTGCTTCAATTGTCATTGTATTGTCCTCTATCTTCAGTGTTTTTGTTGATTCCAGCTTTTGCTCTCATATTTGTAGGCTAGGCTCAACAAACTGTCTTCCTAAATAATGAGATTCAAATATGATGCATGATGCAAGATTAAGCTATGATATGGAATTGAACTAAAATGATTGAAATAACCATGCTGCTATGATATGAGAATACTAAATGAATTAAATGCATGAACTCTAATTAATTGCCTATTACTAATGTTTAGATTCACATAGGTATTTATAGAGTTTTTCGAATGATTCTAATTGGCTGTCTTGATTTGACGGTTGTGATAATTCCTGGCATATCAAATGGCTGAAGATGGATGAGACTGAAGAGAAAATAGAAGAAAACTTGAAAACAAGATTTTTCTATTTTTATGAAAGAGAGAAAGATAAGAAGATAAGAAATCATCTTTCTTTAAAAGAATAAAAGAAAGATTAAAAAGTTGATAAATAATGAATTAAAAATTCAATTATTTATTTGTGGAGGATATTCAGATTTTTCTTAAGCTTTTAAAAGTAGAAGAAATTTTGTGATAAGAAGAAAGCTTTAATCAGGATTTTTGAAAAAAGCAGATCTCATATTTAAATAAAATATTTAATTATGATATGAGAAGATTTCACAATCAAATAAAATATCTAATTATGTTTTTAGAAAGAAAGCATAAGATATTTAATTAAATAAGGTTTATTTAATTAAATCTCTTTTATGAAATTAATTAAATGAAATATTTAATTAATTAGAAGAAGAATTTAAAATAGAAGAAAGGGGAATATTTAAACTTAATTAAATCAAAAGATTTAATTTAAATTCAAACAATGATAATTAATTTAAATAAATAAAAAATGTATTTATTTAAATAATTAAGTGGACATATGAAAATAATTAAATAAATTAAATTTATTTAATTAGGAAAGAAGAATAAGATGAATGAACAATATAATTAAATTAATTAAATTTAATCATATGTAGAGGATTTTTAGATAAATTAATTAAATAATAAATATTTAATTAATTGCCAAGATTATAGACATGACCATTTTTATGCGTATACACCTCATTATGAAAAACATTGTTTGGCTAAGGACTACATACCATGAGGACTTGACTGTTTAGTCTTATCCATTTATATACTGGCCCAAATGAAAAACCAGTTGGAGTCACCTTTGAGTTCTCCTTTCAGATGTCTCTTAGGAAGGCCCCTCTTAAGTTAAACAATAGTGAGAAAGCGCATCCGTAGTTCAATAGACCTTCATTTAGAAACAAAGGGAGAACACATGCAATATACCTAACTCACACTCGCAAGCTTTGTTCAATTTTAGTTCCCAAAATGAAGTGTGGAGGTGATTACTTTATCTCAACCTAAGATCACAAAAAAGGCCTTTTGATTCTCAAGATCATTATAAAGTGTGAGAGAAGTGCATATGTTCTTTTCGATGATGTTAGTTTAAGTAAGTAATCACAAAAAAAAAGTTGCACATGTTCACTTTAACCTTAGAAAGAAATTGTGAGTTCATTTTAAAAGCACCAAAGTAACTGTGACAATATTCCTAGTTCAATTTTTAATCCTAAAAAAAAATTTAGTAAATTTGAGTCTTAATGTTCTTTTTAAGCCTTTTTGTAACAAGAATTCAAAAGTTCCTTTTAAAGCCCAAATGAAATTAGTAAATCCTAACCATAAAAAGATGACAAATTTCTCCTTAAGAGGAATAATGAATCCTCCAAAAGTGTTAAACAAACACTATAGTTTTAAAAAACACTTGTTTTTTGTGAAATGAAATCATCATGCTTCTCTTCCTTTTCATCTTTGATCAATCCAATCTATAAGAAAAATTAGTTATATTCTACAAAACAGAGGTCAAAAAGGCAGAAAACAGACAAAAGAGCCATAATTTGAAAAAAAACACGTGTAAATAAAATTTCACTTCATACTCCCCTCTAGCGGTGCAATCCACGAAGGTGTCATAGTTTGATTTCCCTAGTGGTGCTATATAGCATCGTTTTCCAGTCAATAGCACTCTGTAGTTAGGGTAGTGAGCATGAATGCATCACACTTTTTTCCAGCAGTGTAGTTTGAGTTTTCGAAAGATTCTCGCAGGTCAAACAGGTTCAGCGATGCAGTTTGGAATTCAAATTTTTGGGCGGGAAGACTGATACGTTTCAGTTTGAATTGTCAGCGGTCCTATATAGCGACGCTAGAGAACCAACGATGCTGAACAACGACGCTAAGCCTATAGACCAAGAAAAACAAGAAATTTTGACAAAAAGCATGATTAAAATGTGAGAATGCCCTCTCTCTAGTGCCAAAATGTCAAACCCCAATCCAAATACCTACAAAACATAATAAACAATCACATTAGGAGATCAAATGCAAGTAAAAACAAGGATTCCCCATGAAATCCATTAGCAAAGTTTAAAATAGGAAATGAAGCAAGAATGAAATGAAAGAACAATAAAGCAAGCTAAATCCTATTAAAGACAATGCAAACTCTTGATCCCATGGGGGAATTAGTGCCAATTTGATGTGAAAATTGGCCGTTTCCCAACTCCTATGATGCAAGCTTGATGAATGTTGATGAATGATCCACTTTGATGAAAAATGATGATTGCTTCAAGACAAAATCTACATAACCTAGCTACAAATTTGAAAATATGGATGAAGATTGTTAAATATTTGAGCTTAGTAAGTTTACTCAAATTGTGGATGATGAAATGAGGAGATTAGCCTCTTATTTATAGAATGAGAAGATGCAAGAATGTCCAAAATAGAGCAATGTGGGACTAATAATTAGCCAATGACAAAGTGCCACTTTTCCATGGGTGAATGGATGGAGGATGTGCAAGTTTTGAAGAATGTGTCAATAAATGCATATATTTGAATTTTGAAATTGTTGAAATGACATGCAAGAGGGAAAGAAGGTGCATTGAATGCCACTTGGCTCAAGGAAAAAGGAATTTGTAAGAGTAGTAAATGCCTTGTTTGAAGGATAAAGTCCACATGGATTTTGAATTCAAACTTGAGGAATATTCCTTAAAAGATGCCTTGTTGAAGAAAATAGAAATTTAATAAATCAAATAACTCTATTTTCATGTGCAAGTGGAAAAAGATGGAGGATGGGACATGAGAAGAAATTAAATTAATCATGGTTAATTAATTTAATGAAGGGATTAAATGATGTGACCTATTTGACTTAAATATGTGGATTTATTTAAATCAATTAGGAAAAAAATGTGATAAAGGATTAATTAAATAAGGATTTTTTTTATTTAATTAAACGAGATGATGTTAGATTAAACTAAATAAGGTTTTAATTTATTTAATTTAATATACCTTAGAGATTTAATCAAATAAAATTAAGTATTTAATTAAATAGGATAATTAGATTAGAATGGTTAATTTAATTATCGAGAAAGGATGAATTAATTAGATAACTGATTTATTTAATTAAGAGAGGAATATTGATGAATTTAATCAGATAAAGGTATTTGATTAAATGGCTAGACCAAATGATGATTCAGGATGAAACGAGGTTAGTGGTCAGGATCAACTATCTAATGTCAATCAGTACATTTTACGTGTCTACATGGACAATGGTACCTTGGATGATGCCTTGTGAATTATGTCTCAAGAATATGCAACTCAACATGAAATAGCCATGAAGGATGTAGATCTTGATATTTGACAATAGGAATAGAATAATGCTTGATCTTGGATCTTCAATCCTACATCACAACACTAGCTCACTAATATACTTGATGCTTGATAATCCTAACATGATGATGGATCTTGAATTACTTGCAACAATTGATGAAGAATCTATCCTTGAAGACACTTGAATGCCCTTGTGAATGCTTGAATGCTCTTGTGAACTCAATTTTCTATTATGAATGATCTCACTAAAGTCTTAGTTGAAAATGAGTGAAATAACCTTGTATTTATACTTAATTATGCAAGAATTCCTAAAATTACAACACTACAAGCTGACATTAGATCTAGGAGGACAAAATACCTTGGTAAATTTAAATTAATTTCAATTTTGGGCCATGTAGGACTCATTCTCCCAAGATAGCGAATGAGTCCCATCTTTCATAAAGTATGGGACTAAAATTGAAAAGTTCTTAGAAAGGTGTAAAAGCAAGTTTGGGAGCCAAAAATCTAGGTGGGACTCATTCCCCCAAGGTCGTGAATGACTCCCAAATAACTAAATTTGGGCCACACAAGCTAGACACAACTTAATTATGATTGGTTACTAATTGGTGTCAGGATTATCCTCAAAAAGATGCAATAAATGAGGCTTTTGGATGGAAAATGGGGCCAATTAAAGCATAAGAAAGCCCAATTATTAATGAAAAGCATAGAGAAATGTGAAATTGTGTTACAACAGTTTATAACACTCCAAATAAGGAAATATTAAGGTTTATTATAATTAAAATTATGTTTATTATGGTTAATTAATTGATAAAACCTTAGAAAAATGTGAAAGTGTTTTACAACACATCATAACACTTTTGCAAGGTACCATTAAAATTCCATTAGTTCACAAGGGACCAAGACCTAATGTGAAAGTGTTATCCACATTGCAACATCAAATCAAGGAAATATTAAGCCAAAATCACAAGGAGGGCCCAAACAAGTCAGAAAAAGTAGAAGGGTTACTTTTTTCAGTGACTCCATGTGGCCCCCACTTTAGCGAGGGGATGACCTTTCTTTAAACTCACAATAAAGTAGAAATTCAAGAGGGGTCCAAGTGTACCAATGTAGATGGTTTAGGATAACAAGGATCGAGGAAGCGGTTAAGCCCCCAAGATCCAAGATCCTAAGTTAAATTGACAAAAGCACAAAAGGACACACACAAGGTGGATGATTTGTAGAAAAACAAGATATGCAATCATGTAATGTCAGTAACTAGAAGAAGAAAAAAAATAAAAAATAAAAATGTGGATCAAGCTTCAACCCTTTGTCTTAGACGATGTGGATAAGATCTAGGTTATTTTTCAAAAAAAAAAAATGCATACTCACTCTGAGGCGACAAAAATTCAAGCTATCCACTAGGTGAGAAGTCCAAAAAGGTTAGACACATACACTCATGGATGGTATGCACTCACACACATGCAAGTGGCTATGGGTAAATTCATATCCTAGATTGAGCTTCCCACTCAAACCATACCAAAGTTATACTTCCTGATAACTTTGATAAAGCACCACAAAAAATTGATCTTTGAGCTCCATGAGGCAAGCAAGAGTTTACATATTTGAAACTCATAGACAGTGTAAATGAAAAATAGTGCAAGGAATATTCAAAATTATTTTGCTTAGTTCATGCAAGGTCTCTTCTTAGGGAGCATTGTGCCTAATATTTCCAAGAGAGGAAAATTCAGAGAAATATCATGCTCTTGGAGGGAATCAAGCCCAATGACACCACCAATAAAGTGACACATCACAAGAAGAACAAAAATCACATAATGAAATGTGATTTTCGATGTATGCCCCCACTTTAAAGCAATTACTAACACCATTACTGTGAGCAATTGCTTTAATGTAGAAGAAGACATGAGAGATTATTTGGAAAGCCCTATGCAAAGTCATATGTTTCCAATATGCTAGATCATGAAAAAGGTAGTATGTCACATCTGAGCCAACTTAATGCATGTTTTCCACATCCCAAGCTTGCTCTTATATGTACATCAAAGGTGGTCAACTAGCCAAAAGAGACAACGACAAGTAACATATGATGAGGAAGCTAACTAACCCCTTGCCCCCACTTAGTGCAGGACAAGGATGAGTAGAATAGGATGAAAATAAGTATCAATTAGAGGAACAAGGTGTTTCAACACAAGGTAGAGCACCACACTCCTTGATATGTTGAATTTTATCACTTAAAGCTTTGTATTCATTAGTGGAATGACCATGAACTCTATGATATGCAAAAAATGAAGTCTTGTAGTAAAATTTATTTCATGTTCTTGGATGGAGAGATGTCAAATTATTTTGGATTAGTCTCATCGAGATACTCTCTTGATCAATAGAAAATGTTCCTTTGTTTTGTGACAAAGATATCTCTTTCTTAGTACAAGATGTCATACCTATGCAAGACTCTTTAGATTGTGAGGTTTTATTCTCTCCTTGAGAGGAGGATGTCAAATCTAATGAACTAAAATCTTTAGTGTTCTACGAGATGATATTGAAATTAAGTGAAGATTTCTTTGTCTCTTGTATTTCTTTCAAAGAATCTTTTGTAATAGTACTGGAATTAAGTGAAGGCTTGTTTATTTCTATCAAAGGATAATAACCAGGACCACAAGTCATTTCTTGCATGTTAGGGTCTATGGGGACAAAAATTCCTTGTTCTCTAGCACCACATCCTTTTCCACTATAACCAAGTTATTTCATAAGCTCATTACCTCTTCCATAAAGTTTTTTCATTTCCTTAGGATTTAGTTGTTTTTGATAGTTAGTGTCATCAAAGTTTGTTGTATAATTTGCTTCTTCATCTTTAGTGGTTGAGGTGGATTCTTTTGAAGGGTCTTTTGAATTTTGAATTGGAATTACCACTTTTTCATTTTTCTTTTCAGAATTGTTGTTTATGATCTTGTATTCTCCCATGAATGTTGGTGTGAAATCTAAGGAACCCCAATCATCTTCTAATAGCTTAGTGAATTCCTCGATATGTTTCTCTTTGTATTTTTGTTGCATGAGGTCTACTTGTGTAGTTGGTGTTAATGTTTTCAAGGGGTTCTCTTTTCTTTTCTCAAGTTATAAGACACTATAAGACTCAAGATCAATGTCAAGTGTGTACACTTTGTTGTTGTAGATGTATTTCATGTTACGATGAAAAGTAGAAGGCACCACATTCGTTGCATGAATCTATGGTCTACCTAAAAGGAGATTGTATGAGAGATCATATGGCATAGTATGGATTGGTGTTTCCAATATGGCCTTCCTAGCTATAATAGGCAAAGTGATTACACCAAGTAGTTGTTTTCTAACATTTTCAAATCCCTAGATAGATAGAGAGTCAGGTGAAATTTTTTATTTATCCACACCAAGCCTATCCAAAAGGTTTACACTACACACCTTAAGGGATAAGCCATTATCAACAAGGGTTCTATTTATCCCTATTCTTTTAAATTTAACTAATACCATGAAATTTTCATTTTTTTTGCACTTCCAAAGGTGGGAGTTCACTTTGGTGGAGAACAATGTCAACATTTATTCCTTTAATTATGGCTACTATGTCATTTGGTTGCACATTAGAAGGGATAGGAACTTGTTGTAAGGAACTTTGAATCATGTTATGATAATGAGGGGATGCTTGAATAAGGTCCAAAATGATATCTTAGTAGGAGTATTCTTTAGTTGTTCAACAAGATCATACTACTTCCCACTATGCAAAGTTAAACATGGATCATTAGGAAAAGGTAAAGCTGTCCGGGTTAGTTGTTGTGGTTGTGGATTATTTCTAGTGTTGTATGTATGAGAAATAGTAATATGACTCAACTACTACAAAACATTGTTCTTAGGTGGGTAAAGCATGAGTTCAATATTGTTTTGAGTTTGAGGTTTATGTCAAGGTGGTTAAAGGATTAGGGGATTCTAAGGATGTACCATGGGGTATATAGAAGTTCCATTAATCAGGGGGTATCTGATGGAAGCTTGCACATTCATAACCTCGGTGGTCTTGGTTTGATGTATCTCTAATAAAGGGAAATCTAGAATCACTTGTTTGTCATCACCTAAGGAAGTCAGCTTATTATTGTTGTCATTTTCTTGTACCATGATAACCTCACTAGGAGGAGAATTTTTAGGAGAACTACAAACCAAATGTTCTTGACATTCAAGGATTGGTTCTTCCAAAATGACTACAATGCAAGTAAGGGAGTTATCAATGGTTGAATTGTCTTATCTATCAATAGTGGGGATATTAGGAAAATGGTCTATTTGATTGTCCTTTTCTCTAATGTCTCATTCTCTTATGCTATATTATCTACCCTAGTAGGAGATTTTGTAAGATGTTTGTCACATTCCATGGTTAGATTTTGTAAGGTAGCTTCATCACATGTAGGGGATGAATGAAGAGGAGGAAAACTATGATTTTCATGCTTACCAAATAGATCTTCCCAAATTGTAGGGGCAAGGTGATCCCACAAAGTTGGTTTACAATTTTATGGGTGATTTTATTTTTTGTTGAAATCACATATATTTAGAAAATATAATGATTTAAGCCTTAAAAAGTTTCATTTAAATCATTCCAATTTAATATTGTTTTATAAAAATACCTTAGACCAAACCCACTTGGATAAAACCTCGTTAGTTTTAAACCATACCTGTAATAGAGTCTCCTTTACACCTATCAAAATGCTGATAAAAAACCACTTTTGATTTACCTTTTGGGGGATCAAATTAATTCATGCAAGATTTATTTTTTGTTAGTATGTATTACTTATTATAAGCTTCCCAAAAAGTATAATTTTAAATAAATTTAATGTTATTATTATATTTATTTTTTATTTCTTGTGAATGTAGTTTTTTCACTAAAAATCAAGCTCTATGTTCTGCACATGTGGAAAAATAGAAGATTATAAAAAAAAAATTGAAAAATATGAGTGCACCAGAAATTGAAGTCCTTGATACAACAAAAAAAATTGAATTTAGATACATACAAAAATTTTATGTGTTATACAGTGCACCTATATATGAATTGTAATTGGTTTGACTTCAAAAATTGATTAAGGAAAAAATATTCAATAAAACACTATGAAACCAATTGGAAGCACTAGATATCATAGTTACAAATATAAATTCGAAAAAATTAGAATTTTATCCTTCATGGAAAAAAAATATGTGTTATACAGTGAGCATCACTCATTAAAAGTGGTGTTTACTGAAAAAAACTAGTTTTCAAAGGAGATGGAAAAAGAAGTGCAATATGATTCCAAAAAAAATTTAAAAAATATATTTAGAATATATAGACAAAATGTCAAAAATTACTAGTATGCATCATCTTCAAATTCCTCATGCTTTATCTGCTATAGGTGCTCGAAAGTGAAGATTTAGTTAGAAAAAATAAGTTCAGTGTCTAGTTTGGCCAAACATTGTAAACTAGTATTGTGGGATCACCTGACATTAGGGAAGGGAGGAGAAATGTTCTCATGACCCTCAATAGGTGAATCTTCTAACACTAACCTATCCTCTTCACATCGAGGAGGAATAGTAGGAGGACACTTTTGATTGTCATGGTAATCTATGATATCATCCTCTTTGGCTAAAACATTTTCACAAGAAAAGGATGAATGGAGATTAGGTAAGGTGACATTTAGAAATGTTTCTATGATCTCATTTTCTTGTTTTCTAATATCTTCCAAAGGGGAGGAGGAGAGGGACAATCAAGAATCTCAATGCTTGCATTTTTATTTCACCAAGATACCTTTGTCACTAATAGGAGAGGTATTGGGAGAAGGACAAGTATGATTGTTATGATTGTGTACAGTTGCACCCTATTGTATTATGAAATTCTAACAAATCGGGTACATACTAGGAGGGTATCCAACATGCTTATCAACCTTGGATTGACTTTGCTTTCCTAGATTATGCCCATGAGTGGAGAAAATATAATTATACAAGCCACTTGATATTCTAGAAACACTAAATGCTTGGAAAGAACACATGCTAACATGAGAACGTAATCTATCTAAATTATGCAATGTTTCTAAAATGTAAACAAATTTCCTACAGATCTAAAACTTTTAATGTTGATTTTTTTTTTGAAATGCTTTAAAAATGAGCTCACTACATGGATGTTTTGACTTCGATGCATATTACCAGGAGGCTTAGAAAGCACATAATTGAGGTTTTTAATGCTTTTAAAACAAGCAATTTAAAATCTGAAATGGGACTGATTCACCTAGAGGGGTGAATGAGTCCTAGTTAGGGTTTTTTTCCAAAATTTTCAAATCTTTTCAATTGTTTCTTATGCTTTTTATGTTGTATGACCTAAATACTAAATGAAAATGTAGATTCTAAATGATTTTAAATGAAATTAATTGCAAAAATTCAAGCTATATGATCTTTCACTAATGAAAATTTTGAAACCCTAAAATGCAAATTAACCAATGGAAAACCTAATGCAATGTTAATGCAAGGAAAATATAGGATGATCATGGACTCCAAATCAGAAAAGGTATTATAATTGTACGTTCACCAAGATGGAACCTATTAAAAATGAATATGGGAATGAATGATTGAATGATTGATGTATTCACACCCACTTTCAAAGGTTCTATTCAAGGATATCCCTCAAGATCTCAATGCAAAGGGGATTGAAATCTTGTAATAGGGTTGTCCTAGGGATTGAATATGATATAATGAGGGGTTCACCACAAAATTTAGACATGGAAAATACAATGCAATGGGGTATGTATAGGATTATCATGGAAAAAATAGTCCCTTAAGTGGCAAAAAATTCTGAAAAATCAGAGTTAGGCAACTTGACGTAAAAATATAAATAAGTTATCTATATTATTTCAAAAATATGTAAGAATATAATTTGTAGCAAATTGAATATAGTTTCTAAACTACTAGGTTTATTTAAAAAATATATATATATGGTGAAAATTTGAAATTTCAATGCAGTAGTACATAAATTTCAAGGAAAAAACAAGTAGGTGTCTATCTGACCACCATAACAACAATAAAATGATAATATTTTATACATAAGTAGAGAACTCATGAGTTGATGTGATGCATTATTTTTTCTATATTTTTTCCAAGTAAATAATTAATTATGATTTTTTTATTACAACTTTTAAAAAATATAAAAAATCATACATCTGACCACCTTAACTTGGTCAAAACTTCATGAAATTTAATTTTTCTTTTTTTAATCCCATATTAAGCGAAGCATAGAATGTGGCAAATGTTTCTAATTCAAAAAATGTGATACCATTTGAAATATATAGATGTTTTTCAATCAACCCATCAATCAGGACTTTAATCATAATTCAAATAGAAAATGAATAATAATTATTTATTAAATTCAAAGTAAAGCATAATTTATATTGGTGGAAAGCTGAAAATCTCCTTTAAAAACCCTTTTCATTTCATCAATTTTGGGTAAGAAAAAGTCATCAGCCACATGGGCCATCATATCACTTACATTTCTCCAATTTTTGGCCTATCATGATCCTACACTTTCCCAATGCAAGTTGTAAAACAATACCCTAGTTGAATGCAAACTAATCCTAAATGACATAAAAAGGTGATCAAAATGTAACAGAAAGTTATAAAATTGAAAGTGTGCACTTGGAAACTTGTTGTAGATGGAATTGAGCTCTAAAATACTAAAAATGATGATTTTTAAACCTAGTGGGACTCATTAGCCATTGTGGGAAAATTAGTCGTAGATTTGGATTTCTACACAGGAGTAGGTTTTAGGAAAATGGATATCCAAATCTACAAAGATCTACAAAAACCACCTACAGTGGGACTCATTCAACAATTGTGGTGAATGAGTCTAGTTTGGCTTTCCTGGAAATTCAAAGTTTTGTTTTTCACCTCTCAGTTTGCTCTTTCTATTCCTCCAAGTTCTTGGATCCAAAACCTTCATTTCAAGGCTATAGATGACCTTTCAGTGGATATTTTGACCTTGAAAATGGGGAGACAACTCCAACAAGCTTGTAACCTAATCTTCAATGCTCTTGAAGTCTTCAAAGCTCCTAGATATACAATCACACAAAGAAAGAGAGAGAAATGTTTATTGTTAGGAAATGGGGGTTTGCCTTGGTCAAACCCCTTTTAGGTAATCAAACCAAATGATGAAACAATGGAATGAAGGCATGAAACATGGAACAAATAACATGAATCATGGAAAATGATACCTTGGATGATTCCTTGTGAATGATGTCTTGAGAATCTACAACTCAACATGAAATGACCATGATGTAGATCTTGATCTTTGACAATAGGAATAGAACAATGATTGATCTTGGATCTTTAATGCTACATCACAACACTAGCTCACTAACATTCTTGATGCTTGATAATCTTGACATGATGATGGATCTTTAATTTCTTGAAAAAATTGATGAATAATCTTCCCTTGAAGACACTTGAATGCCCTTGTGAATGCTTGAATGCTCTTGTGAACTCAATTTTCTATTATAAATGCACTCACTAAAGTCTTAGGTCAAAATGAGTGAAAGAACCTTGTATTTATACTTAATTATGTAATCTAATTCCCAAAATTACAACACTACAAGCCGACATGAGATATAGGAGGACAAAATCCCACCGTAAATTTGAATTAATTTCAATTTTGGGCCACATGGGACTCATTCGCCGAAGATAGTGAATGAGTCCCATCTGGCATAATGTATGGGACTAAAAATGAAAAGTTCTTAGAAATGAGTAAATATAGGTTTGAGACCCAAAAATCTAGGTGGGACTCATTCGTCCAAGGTGGTGAATGACTCCTAGATCACTAAATCTAGGCCACACAAGCTAGAAACCCTTGAAATATGATTGGTTACTGATTGGTGTCAGGATTATCCTTGAAAATCTGAAATAAATGAGGCTTGTTGTAGTGCCCCTCTGTCTATGATGTCCTTGTGTTGCCTCTGACTCACTTGTAAAGTTAGTATTGATTGGCATGATTTGAATTGATTTAATTTATTTGGTTTGTGTTTTGAGGTATTAAATAAAATAAAATTTATAATACTTCTGTGTTTTTTGTCAAATAAAATATTATTAATGTTTAAAATGAATTAAATAAATCAAACTTGAATATTATAATTAAATAAATAAATAAATAAGGGCGGGGGCCCTAGCTCGGTTGGCTAAGTAATTCCGTTGCAGCTCTGCTGGTCACGAGTTCTAGTCTCCCCCGTCCCGTGGTACCGGAGGGCGTGTCGCACCAGCGCTGCCGGTCACGTTAAAAAGTTTACCAGGCTCACTGCAGTTTATAGGGGGTCGTGCTACCCGATTCCTGCAGTCTAAAAAAAAATAAAAAAAAAATAAATAAATAAATAAATGATTGTGGAAGTAATGAATAATAGTATAATAAACAAAATTAAATGACTTATTATTATTTTCAGAGGATAAAATACTTCATATGCAATAAAAATAAGATTTTTATTATTATTTCTTTGTAATAAATAATAAACATGCAAAGAAATATTATTTGAATTTCAAGATTCGGTTATGGGGAATGTGAAAAGACATTCAGTTAGGAATTGAAGGGGCACCTACAGTAGTATATTAGTACCTCTGGCATGAGGGTCAAAAAAACACAATATGTTTTCAATTTTGCACAATCGAAGAGAAAATTGGTTCCCTTTCAAGATGATGAGTCCATTGTTGAATTTGGGCGTACATGAATCCCTTTCAAAACTCTTGAAAAAGCACGATATGCAGAATGAACTACAAAAGGGAAGTATTATAATCTTTTGATTGAGGGAAGATATTTTAGAAGGCACAAAATATGAGATTGGAGGGGAGTAATATATAGATCCAAGGTTCCCTTTATCACTGGAGAAACATAACAAATGAAGGGAGGCTTGCACAAAGAATCCCACGAGCAGTCAAGCATAGATTCAGGCTTGAATGGTGAGTCTTTCTTATTTTTCATTTGTAATTCTATCGTAGTCTCTAGCAATGCCTAGCAATATCTCAAAATTCATCCTTCATCTAATCTTCCTATTGGGTCTTCTGGAATATCTAAGGGTTTCATTAGATTTCAATATAAATATTTTCTGCAAACTCTACCATTTAGTTTTGGCATCCTGTGCACACGACATAATATGTTCAGGATCTTGAGTTGTCATCACATTGATATCATTATACCTTTGAGTTGATATTAGGAATTGCGAAAGGATAAATACTAAGAAGTGAATACCTTAAGCTTTATGCTATGTTCTGGTTAAAATTGGTTGTCATCTTTTCTGCCTAAACCTTATCCTTGTTCTCAGTCCCCTTAGCCGTAACTTATAATTATTCTTTAAATGGTAATTTTTTTTTTATCTTTTCATTTTCTTTATCTCCTTGAATTTCTAATGGCCTTGTACCATTGGCTCTAGCTTTGCATGCAATTATATCAGATCTTTTCGGCTTCTATCTTTAAATTGATGGAATATGGTTTGCCTCTCTCAAAACAACCTTCCATGGCGAATTGGGTCTCTTGCTCTGTCATAGGAAGTCATAAGGATTTAAATAACCTACTTAAATTCTGCTGACAATCTATCGTAGTTGCTGCACTTGAAAATAAAATGTTGTCAATTACCTTAAAAAAAAAATAAAGAGCTCTCCATTGATCGTGGTGAAGTTTAATTTCCAACTTCAAACTTGAGCGCATCTCTGGAAACTCGCCAGAAAACAAAAATGTGTTTAAAAAAAGAAAAGTTGTACATTAATTCTCCTTCTCTTAAGTCACGTATTTGCACCTTACCTTTATCCTTCCCTACCATCTTGTGGATAACATGTGAGTTTTGATAATAATGCAAGTAGATGGCGATATTTCCAAATTCCAATATTCACTTTCTGATTTACTTGGCAACCTGTCACTGTTACAACATTTAGAGTTGAGACATTGTTCATAATTAAATAGTTTCCATGAAACCTTTGGCAACCCTCCACAGCTACAGCTTTTAGACTTGCAAGGGTGTAGAAATTTAATAATCTCTATGATTTTGTGTAACCTGTCACCGCACTTGATCATGGTAGAGTGTATAGAATCAAATGACCCCTTTGATTTATTTGCCGTCATGTCTTAGCCACAAGCTTGAGCATAATAGGAAGTTTAAAAGTTTAAATAATCTCTCTCTCCTTCATTTGAATGATTATTTCCATAATATCATTCTTTTGGGTCAAATATCATAATATAATTATAGTCCATATCACTTCAATACATGAATCTTAAGAATACTATCATATCAATCTTTATCGTGTGGAAATGTGTTCAATTACCACAAATGTGAATATAAATATCTATAGATGCTTGCACGTATTGAGTAGAAATAGAGTATTGAATTTAAATCATAGGAAAGTGATGATAGGACATGTGGCAAAACATATTTATATAGTTTATAAATGGTTTGGAAGTTGCTTGGCTAGGGATTACTCTTTATAGCTCTTTAATTATTGTAGTAGTTTCTTATTGAGGATAACTTAATTGTTAAGTCTCCTTTATATGATGTAAATAGGTGATGTTTGTGCTCCGATGTTGAGTCCTATGTTTGAACATCAATCATATCCTCTTTATCATGAGTGTCCTTGAAACCTTTTCTCTTTGTTCGAGACATTGGGAATAATCATTATATCCTCCTGACAAGTGCAAATATTATTCATTGTATTTTAAACTAATAGAATTTCCATCCATTAGATTGACCTTATAAGTAGTAAATCTTGTTATTCATCCAATCAAGTAAGTCTTTGTGCTTCTTTAATCATTGTAGAAAATAGTGAACCTAAATTGGGACTAATAAAGTAAATAAGACTATATTTAGGTTGAAAATGGTTACTTAAATAAACATAAACAAAGTTAGATTTCCTTGACACTGAAAATTGAATGAAGGTTATTTCCATTATTAAATGATTAGAAAATTGTCTAAGAAGAATAAGAAATTTAGGATATTATTATTACCACAATTATTATGGTTTATTCTTTGTTAATTTGTAGGTGAATATTGTTATTTTATAACCTTTAGAGTGGAATGGTAAGATTAGTGTGTAAGCTAAATAACTAGGAAATTGTATTAAGATTGTCTCAAATATTATTATTCGAAGGAAATAATATTTTAATTTAATTATGAGATTAATGATAAGGAATATTATGGAATGTAAAAAAATATTCCTTGAGATAATTACGATATGTGATTTTAGAGTTCCCTTATTTATTTTAAATTAATTCTTTTTGAACAAATGGATAAATTGTTTTTGATTGGTCATCGATCATTTAAGGGTAATTTGGTGTATCCTATTTGTGGTATCCTCTTTGGAATTGCTTGGCTTTGGAAGTATTTTCATTCCATTGGGTTCATGTCATTTTATGAGTGATTTGACATACTCTTTCATTGTGACTCTTCTTGTGTGACGTGAGTTGGGGATCTTCTTTAAGTTAAATTGTGTTGATATTCATTTAACCTTACATGGTGAATTCTTGGTTTGTTTTGAGTTGTGGGGGTTTATTAATTGATTTTGTGGTGGAGTATTTTGGATACTAATGCGATGCTTGGTTCTGATAAGTTTATGCTTCTTATTGAATGCAGTCTTCCCACTTTTATTATTTTGGTGAAACATTTAATTACATTGTTGTCATGTTTGTTGATTTTTTATCAAAGGTCATTTGTTTACCAATTGTACGGGTATCTTGTGAGGAGGAAATTGAGGTCTCCCTTGGATGCCTGGTTGCATGCTTTTACCTCTGTTGTTGAAGGATTGTTTTTGGATGTTTCCGTGTTGGTGTGAATTCCTTTGGAGATTAATTTTGATTTAGGGAATCCTTTTTCATTTAATTTGTGTTGCAATGTAATTGGGAACTCGTGTTTTGTTTATGAGTTGTGGATAGTAGATCTTCTTGAATTTCTGATTTATTTTGTATCAAAGTTGATTATGTAGTCTGGATGGAGTTGTTGATTTTATTTTAATGTATTCACTCATTATATTTGAATTGAAAATAGTTCTTTAAGGTCTTGCATTTATTGTTGTCAGTTCTTTGATGGGAAACCCTAGTGTAAACTTTTGAGTCTTCTAGAGGCTTGTTTGTTTTATTGTTGGTCAATGTCTCTCTTTTTTTGTGCCCTTGATGTGGCAAGTGTTTTGGTTTCATGATTTTGAAAGGGTTTTACTGGAATCATTGAGATTTTGATTATGTATTTATAGCAAGATGGGTAATGCCTTGCATGTTTCTCTATTGTGATCTAATGTTCTCATTATGTTGTACAACCCTTGGTTTTTGGTTTGATGTTGTTGGGTCTCTAGGGAGAGTGGCTCCTCATGGTGGTCGACACCCCATTTAAGGGGAAGGGCACAGGATAACCCATGAGTGAGTTAGTAATAAAGTGAAAACCTAATAATTAACTTAGGAGGGTTTGGTAGTAATATCATTATAAGATAAAAAAATTGTGGTTACCTCATCTTCATTAGGGCTTTCACAGACTAATGGAAGGATGAGAAGGTCGTGGTTGGCAAGGTCGCTACCTCATTCTCAGGAGAGGTTAGCAGCTCCGCATGAGTCACCCTATGGAGCAGTGCCTTGTGATAGGCTGTCAGGATAACCATAGATGGAGGCGGCTCCTGGTGATAGGTTGTCTGGATAATCCATGTACAAATGGAGGTGGCACCTTGAGTCAGGATATCTGGATAATCCATATAAGGCCATGCGATGACACTCTCCTCTAGCTTTCCCTTTTTGGAGTTGCTTCATTGAATTCCTCTGGAAGTGTTCTTTTGATTGTATGACTGGAGATTTATTGATGTTATGATATTTGATTTATTGTTACTATATTTCTAAAGTGGTTTATCACTATTGTGAAATGATTTGGATGTCATGTTTTCTGGTCATGGTTTAATTGATGTTGTGACTATCTTTGGGTTTCATGTTACTCTTGTATGATGTTGAGTTTTGTGGTCCTCTATTTGGATGTTCTTGGTTGAGGTCTCTTCTTGTCAGCTTCTTAGCACAGGGGGTGGGTCTTCGGACCCACGTGGTCGGGTGGAATGTGCTAAGCACCCCATTGGGTCCCCAGTCGAGGATCAAGAGGTGCGGATTGATGCTGTTGCAGCCACTTCAGTGTTGTATTTGTCTTGGAGCTAGTTATGATACTTTGTATTTCTCTATCTATTTGTATCATGGTATCTTGTGTATGGTTTCCATTTATGTTTGGAAACACTTTTGTATCATTGTATCTCTAGAACATTGTAATGCAATGTAACATTAAACCTTATGTGGCTATTGGCCATGGTAGTTGTAGTTCAATGTGTTGAGTTAATCATGTATATGTTGCATTTATGTACACAAATGGTTTGTTATCATTGATTTATCATGTATGTGTTATATTTGTTAATGTTTATTTTGTTATGGATTATATCTTTGGATTTTATTCTTTATTGTCATTGTGTGGATCTAAGTCTCGTAATGACTCCTCGTGTACCCCAAGGGATGTATGTGTTAATGAATCTACTTAAATGAAATTCATGTCATGACTTAATGTGTATTACATGTATGTTATGTTGACTAAAAAAAAATTATGCTATAATTATTGTTTAATTGTCCTTTGGGGTTCCCACGACGAGGTGTTACACTTGTGCATGCAAAATGGGGCCAATTAAAGCATAAGAAAACCTAATTATTAATGAGAATCCTAGAGAAATGTGAAAGTGTGTTACAACACTATAAAACACTCTAAATAAGGCAAGATTAAGGTTGATTATGATTAAAATTATGCTTATTATGCTTAATTAATTGATAAAACCACAGAAAAGTGTGAAATTGTGTTACAACACTTCAAAACACTTTTGCAAGGTACCATTAAAATTCTATTAGTTCACAAGAGCCCAAGACCTAATGTGAATATGTTATCCACATTGTAGCATCAAATCAAGGAAACACAAGGAGGGCCCAAAAAAAGTTAGAAAAAGTAGAAGGCTTACTTTTTCGGTGACTCCAGTCACTATCATTTTGATCCATTAAGGATATATGCTACTGTGCTATTGAATAAACTTTGATATTTTGCTAGGAATAGAAATAGAATTTTAATTTCACTTATAATCTGAGGGCATTAGTTACTTGGAAGTGAAATGGAGGATAACAGAGGTGATTCAATGGAAGCATGAAGAGTTGGGTAACAATGTTTTAGTATTTTATGTTTTATGCTTTTCTTTGTGTTCTATTATTTGATTAGGGGTATGTGTAGGATCATGATGGGATAGAAAGTGGTGATGTGATGGGTATGTGTAGGGTATGTGGTTGACAACTTTTTTTTTACCCAAAATTGATGAAACGAAAAGGGTTTTTAAAGGAGATTCTCATCTTTCCACCAATATAAATAATGCTTTACTTTGAATTTAATAAATAATTTTTATTCATTTTCTATTTGAATTACAACTAAAGTCCTAATTGATAGGCTGATTGAAAAATATTTATAACTTTCAACGGTATCACATTTTTGAATTTGAAACATGTGTCACATTCTATACTTTGCATACTATAAGATTAAAAAAAAAAAGAATTTAATGAAGTTTTGACCAAGTTAAGGTTGCCATACATACGAAGTTTTAATATTTTTAAAATTTGTAATAAAAATTCATAATTAGTTATTTACTTAAAAAAATTATAAAAATATGCATCACATTGGGACATGAGTCCTCTACTTATATCTAAAATTTAATAAAAAAATATTATCATTCTATTGTGGTTAGGGTGGTCAGACAGACACCTACTTCTTATTTTTTCCCTAAAATTTAAGTAATATAGCATTGAAATTTCAAATTTTCACCAAATAGATTTTTTTTTTAGATAAACCTAGTAGTTTAAAAATTAAATTCAATTTTCTACAGATTCTATTCTTACATATTTTTAAAATAGTATAGATAACTTAGGACATGTGATAGGTTGAATTTTTCATTAAATCATAATTTAATTCAAAAGTGGGATATGGGTAATAAATAATAAAGATAGTATTTAATTAAAGAAGGCATGTGACAAGCTAATTTTTGAATTAAATAATAATTTAATCCAAAAATGAATTAATAAAATAATTAAAATTATTTAATTAATAGAGGACTTATGACACTAGGAAATAATTAAATTATTAAATGATTTAATCATCAAGGGTGAAAATAGGAAATGATGACTTGGCTTTTTCAATCAAAACTTTACAGGGGATGGATTGACAAGTAGGCGATGGAGAGCATTGGTCTGTGCAAGCTACGACCTGCATGAGGGGCCTTTCATTCTTGCATGTGCCTGAACTTGGGCTTATTTGCTTCCTATTTTCGAGCTGGGTGTGGTGTTGGGCTTTGTTAGATGTTTGGGTTGTGGAACTTGTCGCTGTCGAATGGGGTTGGGGCTGACTTTCTGTCTCTTAGTGTTTGTAGTTTCAACTTTTCTTTTGTTGGTGTTCTTCTTCTTTGGTTTCTATAGAGTGTACTTTCGCCTATGGTTATCGCTCTAGGTGAGACTTCTAGTAAAAAATCCCCTTTAAACTTTCATGCTAATATTGGGGTTTCTTCCCCAAACCAAAAGACAAGAATGTTTGATAATAGTTTATTTTCCAATGATGTTAGAGATGGAGGTTTTGTGCCTATAGGAGGATCTCGAATTCTAAAGGTGAACAATTTCCTGGAATGCTCTAAGGAGAGACCCGTTTTGGTGATTTAGCCAGAATCCATTGCTGAGGACATTGAATATTTTTCAAAGCATGCCTTGCTTTGCAAATTCATGGGAATGAGGGTTTCACTTCAATTTTTGGAGTCATGGTCGTAGTAGACTTGGTCTCCGGAGGGGGAAATGGACATTATGTTGTTGGAAAATAACTACTTCATGGTGGTTTTCAATTGCATGGAAGAACAGAACAAAGTCTTTGAGGGTGGACATTACTTCCATAATCAACTTGGTCTTTTTATGAAACCTTGGCATGCGGGTTTCAATCCTTCAGAGGAACTATTGAATTGTGTTCCTGTTTGGGTGTGTCTCCCCATATTTCCTATTGAGTGTTGGCATAATGATATCTTGCACAATGTGCTTGCACTATTGGGTAAACCTGTGAGCCCCTCTCAACAAATGAGGGAAAGAAAGGTAATGAATTTTTCTCACATTTTTGTTGAATGAGATATAAGTAACCCTCTTCCTGATTCCTTAGAAATTTGGTTGGCTTCATATTCTTGGGTTCAACAGTTAGACTATGAAACACTGCCATTTCGTTGTCATCTTTCCATGAATATGGCCATCTTTAGAGAAGATTCCCAAGACCTAAGCCACTAGAGACTCAATCATCTCGACCCCCTCGTAACCCTCTGAGGGGTGACAAAGGAAAAGCACCTATGTCTAGTGAGGTTGCAAGTGGTGAGTGTTTTATTCTAGCTAAAGTTCATAATAAGAACTGGGGTCAGAAGAGAACATTTAAGGAAAGATAAGAGGGAGATACCTTTAACCCGTTTGAGGTTTTTGGATGATCTTAGTCTTTAGGAGGTGAACCCTGGTATGTTGGGAATGGACCATAGTGTTATGGAAGAGGTTCAATTAGACATTATCATAGAGGACATTCAGATTCCACAGATATAGAGGTCCTTCCAAATGGACTCAGATAAGAGTTTGGGGATATCTAGGGAACCTAAGTCTATGGTTATTGTGCCATATTGATGGTGGGAGAAAAAACTAGTACTCCTTCAAAAATAGTTCCTGATGCAGCAAAAGGAAGCAAGGCTTCTCCTGCATTGGGTATTCTTTAGAAATACTTGAAGAAAGGGACTATTGAGAAGCCTTCCAACACTGGAAGAAAGAAATATTTTGAGAAAATCAAGATGATGGGGGAGACTTTAGTGGAGTCAGGTTCTATCAAAACTCTTGCCTCCCACTTTTCTAATCCTCCAAAATGATCATTCTCTCTTGGAATGTATGGGGCTTGAACAATGGCCCTAGACAAAAAAAAATTTGAGACTTGGTGTGAATTCACTCTCCTAATTTTCTTTTTTTAGAGGAGACAAAGTTATCTGTTGAAAGTGTGACTAGCGTATCATCTAAGTTGTGGAGTAGAGGCAATTTCCAGTGTATTGGTGCTCATGGTACTGCTAGGGATGTGGCTTTCCTCTAGAAGCCTTTGAGGATTCACCCTCTCTGTTGGATTTCTTCTAAATCCTCCATGTCTTTGATCACTACAAGTATTGAGACTGGGGAAACTATCCTCCTCTCCAACATTTATGCTCCTACTAACTTTTTGGGTAAGCAATATTTATGGTCCCATTTAAGGTTTATTTGAAGTACGGTGCCTTATCACCCTTGGATTATGGTTGGAGATTTCAATGCTATTACTGAGTTGGCTGAGAAATAGGGTGGTATAGCAAGATTGGAACCTTTTTCTTTCTTTCTTTGTGATAACATATCGGCTTTGAACCTGGTGGATATCAAGCCTAGAAATGGACAGTTTACCTGGAACAACTGGAGAATTGGGGAGAAGTGCATTGCGGAAAGAATTGATCACTTTCTGGTTTCTTGTTTTTTGGTTGGTGGTGGTTGGTCTACTTGTTCAGAGATTCTGGATTGGCGGGGTTCAGATCATTGGCCTATTAAGTTAGTGGTGTCCTTTGCTCGGGTGGCTCGATCTCCTTCTTTCAAGTTCCAACAGTTTATGTGGTTGTGTGATCCCTCTTTACAAGACTATGTTGCTCACTGGTGGAGGATTGGTAGACCCGCCTATGGCATAGCTATGTATACTTTTTCCAAGCTATTGGAATATGTTAAATACCAGCTTAAGTATTGGAATCAGCAATGTTTTGGGAACATTTTTCATGACAAAGCTATTGCTCATTCTAAGTTAGATAATATAGCCAGGGAAATCAGGGAGAATGGTTTGTCAAAAGCCTTGCTTCAGGAAGAGGTTGTGGCATTAAAAATCCTAGAAGAATGTAGAATGCATGAGGAAATTTACTGGAAACAGAAAGCTCAGGTGGAGTGGCTTCAAGAGGGGGATAAAAATACCACCTTCTTCTTCAATTCGATGAAGGCGAGGAGGCATGGTAATTCTATTCCAGTGCTTGTGAATGATAGGGGAGAACAAATTTACTCCTTATATGAGATATCTAGAGAGGAAATGCAGTATTTTACTTCTATTTTTAGGGAGGACACTCAGGAAGGTTTTGTTGAGGAAGTTCAAGCTCTTTCTTGCATCCCCCAACTTGTTACTAGAGAAATGAATGATAATATTATGCATTATATTTTTCTGGAGGAGTTGGAGGAGATTGTTTTCCATATGAAGAAAGGGAAAGCTTTAGGTCCCGACGGGTTTCTGATTGAATTATTTCAATAATTTTGGGATATTATTAAGGTTGATTTATTAGAGGTGGTCTAGGAATCTCAGAGGAATAAATAGATGCTTCGTGCATTGAACTCCACTTTTCTTTCCCTCATCCCAAAATGTGACAGGGCAGCTTGGTTAAGCCAATTTTGTCCCATTTCCCTTTGTAATGTGAGTTATAAGATTATCTCTAAGGTGATTGTTGAAAGGTTAAAGAAATGGCTTAAATGGCTTATCTCTGAGGAGTAGGGTGGCTTTGTGCCTGATCGACAAATTCTAGATGGATTTTTTATTTCTATGGAGACTATTCACTCTATGGCTACGTCTAAAGCTAAGACAATGTTTATCAAGCTTGATACGACTAAGGCTTATGATAGAGTTTGGTGGTCCTTTCATTAGAATATTCTTGGGGCCTTTGGATTTGCTGAGGAGTGGATTCAATCAGTTATGTGTTGTGTAACTTCTACCTCCTTCTCTGTTTTAATCAATGGAGAGCACACAGAGCTTTTTGGAGCATCTCGTGGTCTTCGGCAAGGGGACCCTCTTTCCCCTTATCTCTTTCTTCTTATTGCTAAAGGGATAGGGAGATTGTTGAAAAGTAATGTTGATTCAGGGGTTATCCAGGGGTGGACATGGGGCAGTGAGCTGCCTCCTCAGTCACACCTACAATTTGTAGATGATACTGCCCTGATGGGTATGGCTACAATCAGGGAGGCTACTAATCTGCGTAAGGCTTTGGATGTTTATGTCATTACTTTCATTCAATTAATTAATGAAGATAAGTCCTCCATCTTCCTTTTTAATACACCTAGACGTATTCAACAGAGAATTTCTCTTATTATGAGGTTTCAGATAGGATCTCTTCCTTTGACTTATCTAGGTATTCCAACCTCTTCAGGCAAGCTCCCTAGAGATTCTTGTAGTATATTCTAGACAAATTTTGAGTGAAGGTTAATCACTGGACTCATAGATGGCTTTCCTTTGTTGGGCATGTTTAGTTGCTTAAATCTATGGTTCAAGCTCTTCCCTTGTATAGATGTATGCTTCAAGTGGCTCTGATGGGCTTTGTCAAGGAATTGGATTCCTTGGCAAGGCATTTTTTATGGGCTGGAAACTTGCCTTCTTCTAAACGGAGCCTGGACAGATGGGATATTGTGTGCTCTCAAAAATAGTTGGGTGGTTTGGGTTTTAGGCAATCGACTTTGTCTGGGATGGCATTGGCTACAAAAATTTATTAGAGATTGTGTGTGGAGCAAGATCAATTATGTGCTAGAATTATGCTTTATAATTATCTTCCTGGGATCCCAAAGGAGGAGGTTCCACGTTATCCTCTGGTGGGAAGTGGATCAGTGATTTGGGGGACTCTCAAGAAAGGGGATACTTTGATTAAGGAAGGATTATTTTGGATATGTAAGAAGGGAATAGATTCTCTCTTTTGGTTAGACTCTTGGGATGGTTTTCCTCCTGTTATCTCTCAGTTTCCTAATTTATTGGCTCTCTTCCACCGCTTCCTTGAGGTTGGTTGGTCAAGGGTGAGTGATTTTATATATTTTCACCCTTGTGGTTAGCTGGAGGTTGCTAGCTGGAAGTCCCTACATGAGTGGCCGGTGGCAGGTTTCAAGGAAGATTGTGTGAAGCAATTCATAGTATTTTATTTGTTAGACACTATAGTTCACTCAAGGACAAGGATGTTCTTGCTTGGCACCCAAATCCTAAAGGCATTTTTTCTGTGGCTAGTGGATATTAGGAATTGATGGCCCATAGGTTGAATGGAGAAGAGGTCCATTGGTGGAAGTATGTGTGGAATAAGTTCTCTTGGCCAAAATGTAACTACTTTGTGTGGACTTTGGCCTGGAATAGGTGTTTGACTTGGGACAATATTTAGAAGTGTGGATTTCATGGACCTTCCTTATGTGCTTTGTGTGGTGCTGGTGAGGAGGACTCTTCACATTTGTTCTTCAGATGTACTTTCTCCTTCTAGCTTTGGCATCTTTGGTGGGGTTTTTGGAAACACCCTTGTGTTCATGCTTCATCCCTAGTGGAATTCTAGAGAATTTTGGGTAAGCCCCCTACTTTGACTCCTTTTCTTTAGATTGTTTGGTGCATCGGACCTACCTTTATTCTCTGGAAGATTTGGCTAGAGTGAAATCCTAGGATTTTCTGAGGGGAAAGGTTAGGAATCCAAAAAGTTCAGAATAGAATTTTGGGAATGATCTTGGAGACTGTGGAAGCTAAATGTGAGGTGATGTTCCCACTTGATAGAGGAGATGCTAAAATTAATAACAAAATGGGTTTTCAAGGTTTGTCTCCTACCTCTGGTTGTGTCAGAAGGGGTAGATGTGCGGAAAAGAAAGTTCAAAGGATGGGTAGATGGATGCCTCCTCCTGAGGATATCTTAAATATTAACATAGATGGCTCTTCCTGAGGTAATCCTGAACCAACTGGGATTGGCGGCATGGGTAGAGACTATTTAGGTGAAGTTGTTTTCTTCTTTTCTATTTATAAAGGTTGGCAGGCTAATAATTTAATGGAGGGATTAGTGATTGTATATGCTCTGGAGCGTGCTTATGCTCTAGGTTGGCATAAGGTTATTTGTGAATCTAACTCTTAGGTTATTGTGAATTTGTTGATTGAACATAAGGTGAAGGATGTTAATTGGTAGTTGGCTCTGGTTGTTCAATAGATTTTGCAAATTAGTTCTAGGATGGAGATTGTGTCCTTTTTCCACATTCCACATGAGTGGAATAGGGCTATTGATTGTTTGGCGAAGTGGGCTTCAAATCATGTTGATATTTGGAGGGTTGAGGAATGGAGACATCTTCCCAGGGAATATTGTCTAGATTTGAGGAGGATCTTGACCAAGGATATGGATGGTTGTGGAGTTGGGTGACTAGTGCTCTTGTTCTTTTGTTGTTCTTGTGCTTTTCTCTTGGAGCTTTTGTTCTGAGATTTTCTTGTAATCTTCTTTTCTAAGTTTCACTAAAGTTTTTATCCATCTCTTTAAAAAAAAAAAGGAAATGATGGAAAATTAGAGTTCACAGGCCTAGGAAATTTTTTAGTGTTTATAGAAATTACCTTTTTTACCATTGTGTACATAAAGAATCCTCTCGTAACTATCCAAAAGCTGAAACAATAACAATAAGTTCTTAAATTGCATACTAATAAACCTAAAAAGAATTGTCAAAATCCAAAATATCATTTAGGAGCTTAGGACGTGCAAATTTAGCTATAATGACTACTAATAGCCTTCCTCTATATTATAGATTTGTAATTTAAATAATTATGCATTTTTTTAAATAAATTTTGTGTTTATTTCAATTGAAACATTCTTTTTGTAATAATATATGTGTGTTCGTATTTTTTATTGAAACTTAAAATATATCTTGAGTTTTATTTTACCTATCAAAATTTGTTTCTAATTATTAGTTCCAATTCTTAGCTTTTTTATTTTTCAACACCAATTTATATTTACAATTTTCAAGATTAACTTATTTTAAAATTATTTGTTTGGTAGAAATGAATCTAGAACAATATACTATGTTGGATGAGTATGTGTTACACACATCAAGAAACATCAAAATATTTTTATGTGAGAATAGAATTGGATCAAAATTCTATAGAATAAAAATGTATGACTACTTCCCTTCAATCATTTAACAAAATCATTATATGGATTTCATAGGTGTTTGAAGAAGGAAAAAAATATTCCTAGTCTAGCAAACCCATCTATCCATATCAACATTCTCATATATGTTAAATAAATAAGACAAGCAAATTTAAAGAAAAGAAAAAGAAAAGTTCATGTTTATAATTCTAGTTTAGATTTGTTTAAGAAAGGTTAGATTTACATTATCTAGAATTTTAAAATATTTCCATAATAAAAAAAACCACTTGCACATACAATTTTTATATTAATTTGTAAGTAACTATTTCATATATCTTATTATTTTAATTTAAAAATGAATAAAATATAATTACATCAAAATTAATTAACAAAATTTTCCCCAATGTTTCAAGAAAAGGTTCCTACCTCACTACATCTATCTCAAGAGGTCATGCCTGATAAGAATTTAAAAGAGGATCTCACAATAGCTTCTCCAACCCCATTAGAGAAAACAGTTTTGCAGTTTAGGAACATTGAAATTTCTTCCATTTCATCAATTGCAGGTGTTAATAATGAAAATTTGAAAGTGGAAAACAACAATGATCCTCTTGAAAGCAAACAAGAATGGACAAAAGTGAAGAGGAAGAAAACACCATCAACAAAAGAAAAGCACTCAATGACATTACATTCCTCTAAAAATGTAGAAAATATGTAATATATTTTGTAATTTGAGGTTGATGCAAAATTTATCTAAAATATGTAATCTCGAAGTATAAAATAATTGAAAGAGTGCTATCCTCTCTGATAGCAATTTTCCAAAAAAAATAAAAAAAATTAACAAAACAAATAATTATTAAAACAAAAATTAAGTAATTTTTTTACCATTTCAATTATAAATATTTATTTTACTACTATTATTCTCAACTCTTATTTTTCTTTTTTATATTTTTTATTTATTAACATTAATTAAACTAATTTCTTTTTAACATTACTCTAAAGAAGCAAAAGTATAAATTAATCATAAAGTATTAAAATAGTTATAAAACATGTCACATCAATGATCTGGTAAATCTTAAAAATAAATCCTTCATCTCTACATCTATTTAATATTAAAATTATTAATATTTTTAATATATTTTTTAAAAAAGCATTTCTAGAATGTTAGTAAGATGGTTTAATATATGGTTCAATTTTTGTAGATATTAATTATATATATATTTGTCTTTTATTATGTTGAGAGGCATTCCAATACAATACCCTTTTTTTGTTAATTTTCATATACATAAAAAATTCATCAATAAAAAATTTCATTGAAAAACATTTTTTACTGATTGACAACCAACTTGCATGTTCAAAAAAATACTTAGTTGTTGTGCACAAACATAGCAAAAAAGCATCAATCATTTATTATCCTAAAAATGACACCCAAAGCAAGAAATAATTTTTTGGAGAAGAAGCCTACTAAGAAATTTGTCACAGTGGAAAGTAAGGATGTCAGCAAAATTATTTTAGAAAAGGCTCCCTCTAAGACAAGGCCCAAGGTGAGAACCCCTTCTAAGGTAGGATTATGAGAAAGGTGATGAATAAAGTGAACCAAAAATTCTACTTCTTTGCTAGAATGGAACTGTGTAGTTGGTAGGATTTTTTAGGAAGATTGTAAGCTACAAAGAGTATGACAAAAACTCAAAGCAAAGTGAGAGCAGTTGAGCCAGTGAAACAATGGAATCCTTCAAAGATATTGTGTTGTAAGTGGTAGATGAGAGGGAATGCTGCGAGTGAGCTTATCACCAAAAATATTGTTAGGGTTAGAAAGTAGATATCTAATAGTTAAATGTAGATTTAATCAATAAAACATAGACAAAAAACACAAAAAATTATAGTAGAAATAAGACAACATAGAGAATTTAAGATGGTTCACCCAATCTAGGCTACATCTACAAAATTGGATCCATCTGATGATTTTATTATCCAATGTAAAAAATATTAAAATCTTGCTAATAATTCCCTACTACAACCCCCATCCAAACCGCTTATAACAAGCTTTTAGAAGCTTCCATAATTAGGGTTTACAAAGTCAATTTTTTTCCCTTTTTTGATGATAATGCAAAAATCTCCCACTTGCAGACTGATCAGGCTCCACACCAAAAAATCTCCCACTTGGAGACTAATCATGGACGACACTGCTACAATTACAACTCCCACTGGAAATAAGCACCTAGGACCCTGCTACCCTGATATACTTGAATTCAACCTTGGAGACCAACCTAAGTTGAAGTGGAGCTCAACTTCTCCCTTGTCACTACCTTCATAAGAATATACCTATTGGATTCGCATCTATATGTATCTTTTCTAGCTTGACCTGTCCATCCTCCAACACTAACTAAATGAAATGATATATCAACTGTATGTGTTTGGTTTTACAATGCAAGGTAGAATTCTTTGGAAGATGTATAATACTCTAGCTATTTCTAAAAAAGTAATTTTGAGCCTATTGTTTTCCCAACTCTTCCATGAAAATTTGTATCCATATCATCTCCTTTTCCATCTTCGTTGCAACAAAATACTCTTCCTTCATGGTTGATAAAGCAACCACCTTTTGCAACTAAGAAATCCAAGTCACTGTTGTCCCACCAACTGTAAATACATAACCTGTGGTACTTCACATCATATCTACATGCCCTACCAAATTTGAGTCAACATAGCCTTTTAAATCAGTATTAGAGCCCCCAAAACATAAACATTTATTGGATGTACCTCTCAAGTACGTTAGAATCCATTTTACTGCATTCCAATGCTTAGCATCGGGATGACTCATATACCTGCTAACAACTCCTACATGTACAATATCTAGTCTTGTGCATACCATGGCGTACATTAAACTACCTAAAACTAAAGCATATGGTACCTTGGACATTTTTTCTTCCTCCTCTTGTGTCTTTGGACACATATCCTTAGTTAATTTAACATGACTAGGAAAAGGTGTGCTGACAAATTTTTCTTTTTTCATATGAAATCTTTGCAACACCTTCTCAAAATAATTAGCCTAAGATAAAAATAGTTTTATATTTTTCCTATCTCTTGTAATCATCAAACCAACAATTTTCTTTACTTCCCACAAATCCTTAATAGCAAATAAATTTGTTAACTATTGTTTTAACTCCCTTATGTGATCCATATTAGACCCCACTACAAGCATATCATCAACATATAAACATAAGATAATGTAGCTATCATCATCTAACCTTTTAAAATAAACACAATGGTTTGAATTACATTGATTGAAGCCTTGATCAATCATAAAACTATCAAATTTAATATACCATTGCTGAGGTGCTTGCTTCAAGCCATATAGACTTTTCTTCAATATGCACACTAGTTTCTCCTTACCTTTGACCTCAAATCCTTGTGGTTGTTCCATATATATTTCCTCTTCCAAATCACCATGGAGAAAGGTTGTTTTAACATCAAGTTGTTCTAAATGCAAATCTTCAGCAGCCACAATACTTAAAATAGTATGTATAGAAGTTATTTTAACAATTGGAGAAAAGATTTCATCAAAATCAATACCCTTTTTCTATGCAAATCGCTTTACAACTAATCTGGCTTTAAATATTTTCTTACCTCCATCCTCCTCTTTTAGCCTATAAACCCATTTGTTTGGCAAAGCCTTTTTACCTATAGGCAACTTGCATAATTCCCAAGTCTAATTTTTTAGCAAGGATTCCATTTCTTCTTCCATTGCATGCTCCCATTGAACCATTGTATCCACCTACATAGCTTCATCATAACATTCTGGTTCGCCAACATCAGTTAATAAATAGAATACAAAGAGGGAGAAAATATTTTTGGAGGTCTACTTATCCTTGAAGATCGTCTTGTTCATTTACTGGAATTTGTGGTATTTTTTGTTGTTGTTGTTGCATAGCATGAGAAACCACTGGAACATCGCTATTTGGTGTATCATCCAACACTACATAATCATTTTCTTTCTTCTCATGTTCTACAATTGATCTTTGTACAACACTTTCTCATTGAATATGACATCCCTACTTCTCACATTGTTTTGATTTTCAAAATCCCAAATCCTATAACCAAATTCATCAATTCCATATCCAACAAATATACTTTTTTTTTATTTTGCATCAAGCTTGGATCTATTTTCATAATATACATGTGCAAATGCTTCACAATCGAAGGTCTCAAGAAAAGAATAAATTTCCTTCTTACATGTCCGTGCTTCCTTTGGAATACCACATCCCAAAGGATTGGAGGGACCTCTATTAATTAAATAAATAGTATTGTTTGCAGCCTCTACCCACATGTTTAAAGGTAGCCCAGCATGGAATCTCATAATCCATGCACGCTCCATTTTTCTTATGGAGTCCTTGGAACCATTTTATGCCTATGAATACCATTAAAGGAACAATATTCTTCAAACTATTTACTGCAATACTCACCACCATTATCAAATCTGAGAGATTTTAAATTTTTACCCATCTCATTCTCAACCAGGCTTCTCCATTTTTTAAAAGTTTCAAATACATCAGATTTCTGGCTAAGAAAATAAATCCATACCTTCCTAATTGCATCATCAATGAATGTAACATAATATTGAGATCCACTGAGAGAATATACCAAAGCTAGTCCCCATACATCTGTATGCACAAGCTACAATTTCTCATATTTCTTTTGTTTACCATCCTTGAGAAGACTAATTCTCTTATGTTTTCCATACATAGAACTTTCACAAAAATCCATAGTAACACATTTCAGACTTGGTAAATAATTCTTTTAATGAAGTAATTTCATACCTTTTGCACTCATATGCCCAAGTCTATCATGCCACAATGCTAATTCAAAATCCATAGAAATTATCTAATTTTCTACCTGCTAAACTGCAACAACTATTCCTGAACATTGATTTTTATTTGCAATAACTAAAGTAGAAGGAACAGTATGACCTGTACAAATATATAAGGTGCCTACTTTCACACATTTTTCTACCACTAAGGCATCTTTTGTAAACTTCCAATTTTTATCACTAAATGTAACATCACAACCCTCATCATCTAGTTGCCCTATTGAAATTAAATTTATTTTCAACTTTGGAATGTGCCTTACCTCATGTAGTAGCCAATAATTCCCATTCTGCAACTTAGTCTTGATTCTTCCCTTTCCAACAATCTAATAGGGTTTGTTATCTCCAAAATAAACCAACCCAAAATCCCCTTGGACATAATCAAGAAAATAACTTCTATGAGGTGTAGCAAGAAATGAAACCCATGAATCTAACACACAAGAATCATTAGCATTATCAAGGGAAAAAATCAACGCACCCTCATGAGATTTATTACTTACCACATTTTCCTCTTTATTGCCTTCCTTTTTGTCTCCTTTTATTTTCTGAGACCAACAATCCCTCTTGTCTCTAGATTGGGACCTTTTGTCCTTTGATTTTCCTTGTGACTTCCCACAACTTCCAAAATTGTTTCCTCTCTCCTTTGTTTTTCCCCTATTTTTTGCATTCAAAACACTGTCTGATGTGGATGTTTCACCTGAGTTTTTCCTACGAATTTCCTCACTCAAAATAACACCAACAACATCATCAAATTTCAATGTATTCGAACCAAAAATAGAATTTTTGGTTCAACCATTACCAAGCTATTCCAGCTTTCTGGCAAAGAACACAAAATCAAAAGAGCCCTAACTTCTTCAACAAAGTTTACATTTACAAAAATTATTTGACCGATAACTGTATTAAACTCATTTAAATGATCAACAACTGATCCACCTTCTACCATTTTCATATTAAATAAACACTTCATAAGAAATAAATTATTCAAAGTTGAAGGCTTTTCATATAACTTTGCTAGGGTTTCCATCAACTCTTGAGTTGTCTTTGCTATTTTAATATTGAATGCCACCGATTGTGCCAAGTATAAACAAATGGCTCCCAATGTCTTTTTGTCTAGAAGATTCAATTTCTTATCACTCATTGTTGTTCATTTCTTGGTTATTCCTTCCAACTACCTCAATAAATCCTTCCGATAGAGATAATCCTCAATCTACATCTTCCACAACTAATATTTCTTCCCATTGAATTTATCTACCTTTGATTTACCCTCATCTACCATTGCTCCCACTTAACCATGAGACTCCCACTCAACTGTGAGACCTTCTTGTAGAGGATAATTGAAAACAACGTGCTCTAATACCACTTGTTAGGGTTAGAAAGAAGATATCTAATAGCTAAATGTAGATTTAATCAATAAAATAGAGAAATAAAAAATATGAAAAATTATAGCAAAAACAAGACAACATAGAGAATTTAACATGGTTCACCCAATCCGGGCTACATCCACAAAACCACAGTCATCCAATAATTTTATTATCTAGTTTAAAACATCTTACAATCTCATTAATAATTCCCTACTATAACCCCCATCCAAACCGCTTATAACAAGCTTTTAGAAGCTTTCAGAATTAGGGTTTTACAAAGTCAATTTTTTTCCTTTTTTGCTGACGACACAAAAAAAGGGAAATAAAATGAAGAGTGTATAGTATAGCATGATCAATCACCACATACCAACAAGTTCCATTATGGCCAATGCCGCATCTATTATCTATGGGGAGGTGGTCTTAGAATGGGTCTGCACAATGAAATAAACCAACCACATGATGGAGGAAATGTTGCAGTTGCTATGGATTCCTCCTACACATTGAAGGAATGATGTTGTGGTTCTCTTAAGACAGATTAGAACCCATGGCCTCCCCAATTCCTTCACCACCAACCAAAACATGCATCTCAAAAAATCCTTGTTGCGGCACAACACCAATGCTAGGATATTCCCTACTGAGAAGAGAGCATCTTCTTTCTTAGCATATGGATATTTACCAATGGTAGTCAAAATGAGTGTAGTCAAATTGAGTGTGAAGGAGAGAAAGAATAAATGCTTACATAAAAATAAAGAGGCCTTCATCTAGCAATATCACCCCCAAACATGACTCCCATGCCTTGGAGGCTTCCAACAGTTTCTTGGGAGGAACTTCCACAAAAGTGGGCTTTGGAATAACATTATCCTATTCTACAATGTGAGGTAAATTAGTGTGCCTTATTGAATGAAGTTCATCCTATTGCTCCACATTTTTATATTCCTCCTGATCACGTTCAATGTCCAAATCATAGAAATGACTATTGGATCCACGTCTAAGTCATTTTTAGAACATTCCAAAATCATGGCCAGGAAAAACCTTGTTGATGGATTCAAAACACTTCTTCCAAGCATTTAAAGTCATGGGTTTATAAAGAAATGACATGCAACAATAGGAGGGTTACACATCTCGAATGACATGCCATGAAAGCTTGGGGACTTTCCCAACTCATCCATTTCTTAATCACAAAAGAAATAATAGCAAATATGGAAGAGAAGGTAGTCTACTGTAAAACAAATTAGCAGACAAGGTACTCAAAGACTCTCCAAATTATGGATTTTCCATTTTTATGGTGATATTGATTGTTAGATCTCGAAATGATATAATATTGCATATTAATAATATAAATGTAATATATATTTAACTGTATGATACTCACAACAATCCATGTTCTAAAAAAAGATATCTCAATAATTATTATTATAAGATAGATAAGCTAGTTTATTATAGTGCTGATAGTTACAAGAATAATTGTTTTATGTATATTTCAATGACGAAATTTCCAATTATCTGTTTCAAACCATATAAACTATTTTTTTTATCCACCACTTTTACTCTACTCTCTTTTCAAAATTAATCTTAAAACTTCTATTGATTAATTTGATAATCAAATAAAACTAATATAAAAGTAAAATAAAAAGAGTACACAACAAAATCATGTGATTAGAATAGTCACAAGAACAATTACCTTACACCATTATTGATTGGAATATTCATGAGAACAACTACCTTACATCATCATGATAACAATTTTTTGTATTATTCATTTCCAATGATACAAACATTTATTTTTACACATCATTTCTGACCTGTTTTCTATTTCTCAAGTTTAAAATCTGATTTCAGTTCTTCCATTAATCAATTTAATGCTTAAGCACGACCAATATAAACATACAATAAAGAGCAAGTAAACCAATGGGCTACTCACAACAAACAACGAAATCCTACCCCTACCTTTTCTGATATTCTGCTCCCATATCAATATCCGCCAATAGAGATATTTTGTTTTCATTTTGTAAATCAGGAAACCAAAATCTTCTACTATGGGACAAAAATACTACAGAAGTCAGAAGATCTAATGTGGAAACACCTCTTCATGTGCACACTTAAAACTCAACTTCAGCCCGTGGTTTCACGGAAAGAGGATCGCTTCTTATTGAATTTCTATCTATACGACACCACCTGTCTAATTACATTTTCCACAGTTTTTCACATCAGATGCATGTGAAAACTTCTGCCCTACTCAATCGCAAAACATATATGTATTTTACAGGTGGTCATTCCAGTCTCTGTCTTTGTTGTTGAAGAAGGCGACATCCACCTGACTATCATTTCATCGAGAGCATTGTAGCTTTACTTATCGATTATGTCATTGTGCTTATCAAATGTGATTTGTTTTGTTTCCATTAAACAAGTCGTAGTCTCCAAATACAATGTTGAGGAGACTTTTGACATATACAACAAGAAGACCCGAAATGGTTCGGTTTTCCCCAGAATTTAGTAAACCCACGAGATTGTGTTCCTTGCTTTTACGATTGCACCAAAAGTATTATAGTTTAATAATTTATATTAGAGTGTCGTGTAGGAAATTAGGGTGATTAATCAATTAATTTAACAATCAATATTATAATCAACATACATAAAGGGAGACGGCTAACTTGGAGACCAAACACACCTATGTACATATAAAAATGCATAAAAACATACATAACAACATACATAGAGTAAACCCACAAGATTGGGTTTCTGCTTTTACGATTCCACCAAAAGTATTATAGTTTAATAATTTGGATTAGAGTGTCATTTAGGAAATTAGGGTGATTAATCAATTAATTTAACAATCAATATTATAATCAACATACATAAAGCAACTGAGTTTTTAAATGATATGATATTGTATACATCAAAGTAAATTTTAAATTAATAAAAGGATAAGTGTATTTTATTTTAAGAATAGTCATAATTTGAAATAATATTTTTGGTTAATTTTAATGATCGGTAATTTATTTCACATTAATCAAGTATGACATATTATTAGAAGAATGCTTTTGTGTTCTAGTTTCATATCATGTTTTTGGATCTAATCTTTTTTATTTATTTTTATAATTTAAATCCTAGAAAAGTAACTTTGAACATTATATTTTGCATCTTTAGAATTTTATTTTTTGTAATTAGGAATTTGATCACCTTCCCATAATATGACTTACCTACCATTTAAATCAATTCAATACTTTGTACATGATCACAAACATGCCAAGTAGAATGGAAATGCTTAGATCTACTATAGTTAGTGCAAATGATTATGCCAAGGTCTATAGGATTGAATTTTGAGGCCTAGTATTGTAAGGAAAGCTAAAGGATGCAGAACAAACTTTCCTAATGTCAAAACTCAGAGAAGAATGCAGATATGTCTTTAAACTTTACAATTATAGTTCATTAAGATACACATGAAAGGAATAACAAAATAGAGAAATAAAATAAAACACAATTGACACCAGATTTACGTGGGAAAACCCTTATGGGATAAAAACCCACCACGCCAAAGAAAATCACTTATATTATAGTAATCAAATTACATACAAGTTACATAATCTCCTTCCAAATGCCAATATTACAGTAGCAACATTTCCTTGATCAATTTTGTACAAAATAAATTTTGATCAATCTACGTTGTCTCACTATTACAATGCATATACAACATACAATGAAAAAAATTAATAGATCATTCGATCATTCAATCATCAAACTCTCGAACTACTTCATATTTACAATACCCATTCTCTGTATAATTGATTCAGTTCACTTCCTTTGTTGAGCAACTGTCAAACTTCCCAGTCATTTGAATGACCACCTTCCAAGTCAACAACGTCCTCTACTTAATGAATTACACCTCAGCAGTCCACCAAGTCCACGCTAATCGGTTTACACCACACTACCACTGCACACTCAACAAGCTCCCAATGGGTGGTGGTAACTACACTACCGCTAGACTATTTACAGGTTTCCGCAGTATGGTGGTATACACCGCACTACCGCTACACATCCAAAGAACTCATGTGGTATGGCAATAACCGCACTACTGCACCTCAGTGTAAAGACACCTACATTATGGTGGTATCCACTGCACTACCACTCGACAACCAACTAAGAGGCTCTTGTGGTATGGTAGTATACACCACACTACTACTCAAAAGTTGAGAGGATCCCGTGGTATGGCGGTATCCAATGAACTACAACTCAATAGATGAGAGGCTCCCTCAGTATGGTAGTAACTGTGCTACTGCTCCTCTCTCTCAACCTCCTAATGGTATAGAGGTACAAGCATGAACTTAATACTTAAGAATTATTTGTTGCTCGGTGACAAAACCAAGGTTATACTAGTGAGTTTGAGCCACATTCTCAACAATCTCCCACTTGATGGAGAACTCACTAAACCCTTTTTCAACACATGAAGTCATTGAATATTCTGGACCCTAAAGACCATCGAATTTGTGCACCATCTGAACTTATTTGTGCTCACTGAATTTGTCAATGGATCAACAACATTTTTTAGAGCATCCACCTTTTCTAGATAGACCTCTCCATCCTCCACCATATCTCATACAAAATGGTACTGCACATCAATATGTTTCATCCTAGGATGGAAAGTAGGATTTTTTGCCAGACAAATGGCACTCTGATTGTCATGGAAAATAATAATCTGGCCTGCATCAAAACCAATATCAGAACATAACATCCTAAGCCAAATGGCTTCCTTACAGGAACGATTTTCTACCATATACTCAGCCTCAGTAGTAGATAAAGCGACTATAGTCTGCCACTTACTCATCCAACTAACTGCACCACCATTATTCATGAAACTATATCCACTCATGGACCTTCTACTGTCAATGTCCCCTACCCAATCAAAATCCACATAACCACGAATGCTAAGAGTCCTCTGTGATTCAACTGAATTACCATGGTAACAAAGAGCATATTGTGAAATGCCCTTTAGATATCTAAAAACTCTTTTCACAACATTTGAATGAGTCCTTCCTAGATTAGCCATAAACTGACTAAGTACTCCCACTGCTTGGGCAATTTATGGCCTTGTATAGACCATTTCATACATTAAACTGCCAACTGCACTAGCATAAGGAACTCTAGTCATGTCCTTCACCTCAGTAGGAGATTTTGGACAATTTTCAACAGATAGCTTCATTCCCTGCAAAACTAGAACAACTAGCTACTTGTAATAAGTCATACAAAATCTCTCTAGAACAGTGTTAATATACTTACTCTAGTTGAGAAAAAAATTTCTACTCTTCTTGTCCCTAGTTATTTTCATCCCCAGAATATACCTAGTTGCACCAAGATCCTTCATTTTGAACTTTGCAGACAACTAAGATTTAAGATCAGAAATCATAAACTTACTATTCCCTATGAACAATATATCATCAACATAGAGTACAATAATAAGAACCTTATCATTTTTCAATCTTGAAGTACACACAATGATCTAATTTTGATCTTACAAAACCTAGTGAGAAAAAAAACATGTCAAATTTTTGGTACCACATTCTAGGTGACTGTTTTAAACCATATAGAGATTTCTTTAACTTGCAAACCAGATTTTTTTTACCTTTTACCACAAAGTGCTTTGGCTGGGACATATAAATTTCTTCTTTAAAATAACCATGAAGAAATGATGTCTTCACATCCATCTATTCAATCTCCAAATCATATGCTACTGCAAGTGACAAAAGAAATCTGATAGATGTCAGCTTTGCTACAGGAGAAAAAATTTCTCGATAATCAATTCCCTCTACCTGGGAATATCCCTTTGCTACCAACTTCACCTTATACTTTTCAACACTTCCATCTATACCTATTTTCTTTTTAAATACCCATTTGCAGCCCATAGGCTTTCTACCTTCAGGCAATGGGACCACATCCCAAGTATCATTCTTCTTTAACGATGCCATTTCTTCATTCATGGCTTCAAATCAAGAATCTGAATTAGTCATTTCAACTACGTCTTTTACTATCCTAGGCTCATCAGTATTAGTAATCAAAGAATAGGTACAACTAGAATCCAACATAGATAATCCATACCTATTAGGTTGCTTCTTCTCACATGTAGACCTCCTCACAAGTTGAACTTGAGGTTGTGGTTCTTCTTCAAAACTCTCAGAGTTGCTCGAACTCTCCTCACTTTCAGGTACACTATCAATGTGTTGTTCCTCTTTTTCAAGAGTTAGAGGTATTTCAACATCATGATTTTCCTCTTTATTTTTTGTCATCCCTGACTGCAGTTCCACTGAAGAAGGTTTTAGCTCTCAAAAAATTACGCTTCTACTGTATACAACCTTTCCAATCACAGGATTCCAGAGCTTGTATCCTTTCACACCAATGCCATATCCAATGAAGATACAGTTAACAACTTTGTTCTCCAATTTTGATCTCTTCACATCTGGCACATAAACATATGCTTTGTAGCCAAATACACGAGCATGTCTCAGAGAGGGCTTCTTACTAGACCAAGCTTCCATAGGTGTTTTATCAACAAGTGCCAAAGAAGGGAATCAATTTACCAAGTAACATGTAGCCACAGCCTTACCCCAAAAATTCCACTCCAGACCAACATTGCTCAACATACTTCTTGCCTTCTCCATCAATGTCCTGTTCAACCTTTCAACAACTTTCTTGTGGAGTATAAGGTTTTGTTTTATGCCTTTTAATTCAATGGTCTTTGCAATACCTTTCAAATTCAGCAAAACAAAATTCACCACCGTTATCTGTCCTTAAACATTTGATTTTCTTACCAGTCTGGTTTTCAGCCAAGTTCTTGAACTCTTTAAATCGATTGAAAACTTCAGATTTACTTTCTAGAAAATATACAAATGCCCCTTCTCGAATAACCATCAATGAACGATACACAATATTTTGAATTCGACAACAAAGGAACATTTACTAGACCAAAAACATTAGAGTGAATATAATCCAGAATACCAAAATATTTATGCGAACTAGAGTAAAAAGAAACAGGATGATGTTTTCCATATATACAATGTTCACAAAATTCAAATTCCAGATTACAATCATCAAGCCCCTCAACTAAGTTTGTATATTTCAAGACTTGTAAGCCTTTCTCACCAATATGACCTAGCCTTTGATGCCAAAGCATAGTCTTCTCTGCAAGAAGTTTAACTTCCAAAGAATTAGCCCCTATAGGGACTTCGGTCTCCTTTGGACAAACATCCTTTTGTGACTTTGCAAAGAAACTGTTACATTGAACCACAAGTGTGTCCAACCTATATAAAGTACCTATTTAGGAACCCCTAGCAAGCACCATCGAGCCTCTAGTCATTTTGCAGCCATTGCTTTAGAATGAGACTTGCACTCCAACATCATTTAGCTTACTTACAGAAAGTAAGTTCCAAGCCAAACCTGGTATATGCATTATGCCATCAGTTCCCTTAATTCTTCCATCAGTAAACTGAATTCTGACTCTTCCATGACCAACAATTTCCAGAGATGAATCACTTGCCAAGTACACCTTTCCACCATCGTATTTTTCATACTTTGTGAACCAGTCTCTATGAGATGTCATGTGAAAAGATGCTCTAGAATCAATCAACCAGACATCATCTGATGCCCGAGTTGCCAAAGCTACAATGAAGGCATCTGCATCACTCTGAGAAGAATCATTATCAGAAGAGTTCTTATTTTTCTCCTCTTTGCAATCCTTTCAGACATGACCAGGCTTCCCACAATTCTAGCACTTCACCTTGGACTTCTTTCCAGGAGACTTTGATCTCCCTTCTTATTTCAATTTGGACTTTTTGTTCTTCTTCATTCCTTTTTCTTTCGATCTTCCTCGAACAACAAGAGCCTCCTTTGCCATCTCAGAAGATTTCCTTCTCATTTCGTTTGATAACAAAAAAGCAACCACATCTTCCATCTTGAAAGTGGTTGTCGTGATCCCAATCGCCATCACTAAATGATCCCAAGAATCAGGAAAACAACACAACAAAAGCATACATCAATCTTCATCATCAATTTTCACACTCATAGATGTTAATTGAGCAATCAATGTGTTAAATGTATTCAAATGATCAGCCAAAGATGCCCCTTCCTCCATCTTCAAAGAGTATAACTTCTTCCTTAAGAACAACTTATTCACCAAGGACTTACCCTGATAAATATCTCGAAGCTTCTTCCACAAAAAAGACGTAGTCTTCTCTTCATGAACATTTAGGAGAATAGATTTTTCCAAACAGAGTCTTATCAACCCTTTTGAATTTCTGCCTGTGAGGTCCCAATCTTCTTGCTTCATGCCAGAAGGTTTTTTTCTAGACAGAGCAAGCCAAATATCTCGATCCGCCAACAAGTCTTCCATTTTGAGTTTCCACAACTCAAAATTGCTACCATTGAATTTCTCAATTTCAATCTTTCTTGATGTGCTTGTTATCTTAATCTATAATTTAAATTACCAGAATTCTACAAGAAACTCCCACTGAAAAAAATTGACACAAAAAACCCTACCTACCCACAAGGATAACACAACTAGCCAGGCTCTGATACCATTTGTAAGGAAAGCTTAAGGATGTGGAACAAAATTTCCTAATGTACAAAATTGAAGAAGAATGTAGATATGTCTTTAAACTTTATAATTACAGTTCATTAAGATACACATGAAAGGATTAACAGAATATAGAAATAAACTCAAACACAATTGACATCAGATTTACAAGGGAAAAACCTTACGAGAGAAAAAACCACCACACCAAAGAAATAACTTGTATTACAATAATTGAATTACATACAAGCTACATACTGTCCTTCCATATGCCAATATTACAGTAGCAACATTTCCCCGATCAATTTTGTAAAGAATAAATTTTGATCAATCTACATTATGTCTCACTATTACAATGAATATACAACATACAATGAAAAATATTAACATATCATTTGATCATTCAATCATCAAACTGTCAAACTACTTTACAGTTACAGCACCCATTCTCTATACAATCAATTTAGTTCAACTTCCTTTGTTGAGAAACTGTCAAACTTCCTAGTCATTTGAATGGCCACCTTCCAAGTTAGCAATGTCCTCCACTTAATGGATTACACCTCATCAGTCCACAAAGTCTACGCTATTTGGTTTACACCATGATAGTGTTGTGCACTCAATAGGCTCCTGAGAGGTGGCGATAACCACACTACCCCTAGACTATTTCTAGGGTTCCGTGGTATGGTAGTATACACCGCACTACCTCTACACATCCTGCAAACTCCTATGGTATGGTAGTAACCACACTACCACACCTCAATGTAAAGAAACCTATAGTATGGTAGTATCCACTGCTCGACAACTAAGAGGCTCATGTGGTATGGGAGTATACATCGCACTACTGCTCGATAGCTAAGAGGCTCATGTGATATGGTGGTATCCACTGCACTACCGCCCGATAGCTAAGAGGCTCCCACGGTATGGCTGTAACTGCACTACCGCTCTTCTCTCTCAACCTCCTAATGGTAAAGAGGTACAAGCATGAACTTAATACTTAAGAATTATTTGTTGCTTGGTGATAGAACTAGGGTTATACCAGTGAGTTTGAGACACATATTCTCAACAACTATTTGACATACCTTGTTTGACTATACTTTTATTCAAAAAATTTGATACTCTATGTTCTGGACTATTATGGTTGATTTTATTCATTTATGGTATGTTGACATTCTAGTTTTATATTGCATGATGATTATAGATACATATTAATTCTCTCACTATTTACTATGTTCTTGTTAATCTTGCTCACATGATGAAAATGAATGTCATTTATGTCATTGATTTGATGGGATGTAAATTTGAGTTGATGATCATGTGAGTTGAATTATAACATTTCAATTATTTAGTTGTGAAATGATAAACTATGTTACTTACAAAGAGAAAGCATAAATTATTTGATATCGATAGTTCAATTGATTTTAAAAATTAGATTTTGTTAAACATGGCCAATGGGATCAAAGGTAACCAAGGGTGCCATATATGTGTTAAGCCACACTAAACCAACTATAATCCATTCTGAGGGACTATAGTTTTGTATTTGTTTCATTTTATTTGTGATATAATTATTGAATATTTAATCATAAGATTAATGTTTCATATTTAATTAGGTCCTAGATAGGGGTTTTGGTCTTTTGAATCACCTTTAAATCAATATTAATATTGGCATCAATATTAGACTCTTTGGTTTAAATAATGATGGTGTTAATAATATTAACATCAAATATTAGTACTACTAATTTCAATAATTATATTAATAATAGTAGTATTATTATTAATACAAGCATTAACATCATTGATTAATTTTGTTACAAGAATATATATATATATAGATATAACAATATATGAATAACGATATTAATCTTAAATAACAATATTACAATTAAGCAATAGTGTTCATTTGAAACAACAATAAATATAATATTAATAATAAATATCCAAATTAAAACAAATATTAACATTATTAGTAAGAGTAATGTTAATATTAATAATATTGGTGAGTAAAAGTTAAGATTAACATTAAGAGGAATATTAATATTAATGTTTTTGATAAAGGGTAAAATGAGTTTTATAGGAACCTGAAACCACAAAGTTTACAATAAAAAGGAAAGGAAACAAAAGTCCCAAAGAAAACACCAGCTGCCAGAAAAGAAAAGGATGGAGCAAACAACAACCAACTATAATAGACCATAAAGTTCAAGCAAAAAAGGCCAGCAAAGCAAACAACAAAAAAACCGGCCGCAACTATCCCAGAGTCTTAAGGACAGACTCTGTCTCTGCCTCCAAATTCTACATGTCATGAACTCCCTTTTTAAAAATTTGAATCATCTTCAGCGTAGTGGGGGCCCTTTCTCTTCAGATTGGCTTTGGTTCTCTTTGATATGCCAACATCCATTTCCTGGATTTCATCATTGGTCTCCTCCGGATCCACCACTAGAGACCCTTGTTGGGCTTTGTCTAACTTCTCAGTCATAGCATTAATAATAATGGCATTATGTCTGGCCATTTGGTTGTTTTTCTCTACAATAATTTTGATGGTGTTCCTCATATTCTCAACCTCAATTTCAATCTTTTTTTTATTGTCAGCGTGGTTCCAAGTTTCTTTATTGAGACCATGATCTCCACGATCCACTTCTTTCTTTTCAATCACAACAATCTTGGCTCCTAGCTCTTCCAATTTGCTTTGAATGGCCCAAATTTTTTTCTTTAACTCATTAATTTCATTAAAAGTCCATTCTAAAAATTTGAAATGGGAATTAGCATTAGTTTTGGCTAAATTCAAAACATCCAAAGCGGGATCCCTTCTAGTGTTTAAACAAGTTTTTTCAGGGTCAGGAGAAATAGGGGAACCATCTCTAGCAGATCTTTCCAATAACGGGTCGACACCTGACTCAGTATTATTGGCACTAGATGCCTCAGATTCAAGGGAATCTTTTGAATAGGAAATAATATTTTTAGCCTGGGGGTTCTTATCGACAATACTAGTCTTGAAGGAGGGGCTTCCCAGCTCAAACTCAGCACGAGCCTTATCAGAAAAAGGGATAGGGTTTTTTTTGCCCGAAATGACATCATATGGGCTAGGGACAATTCTGGCCAGACTTAAATTGTGAAAAGACTCTGAACAACTGGGCTCAATGTCATCTTCCTCAGAATCAAGAAGGGTTTCTAGATTAGCAGGAACGAGCAAATTTTGATAATGCTCAACAATCAATCTAATCAGCCCAGTATGTAGTATAGGGAATCTTCTAAGGTTTTTCTTATGATCATCCAAGCTTTTCCTAAGAGAACATAAAAGATAGTAGGGGAACGAAACCCTTACCTTGTAGTGAAAGTGATTGAGCAGAGCAAAGTGATAGCCATAGAACCTAGTGAAGTACCCGTCCACTGTAATGTACTCCATGATGACCCGTAGGACCTTTCTCCAAAGAGATTTTATGGTGTCAGCTTCAAAGTAGCTGTTAGCAATTTTCACAAGATTCAACCTTTCTTTTTCTTTTTTAGGAAATCTGATAACGGCATCGTCAAAAAAAACCTTGTCCTTGAAGAACTTCTTTCCATCAGTAGACAAGCTTGTCACTTCGGCAATAAAATTTTCATTGAGCTCCACATTCCTACCAAATAGGGTCAGGTTTCCATTATTCCAATTTTTCTCAAAAAGGTCCATAGCCACCTGATTGGAACCATGGAGCTTCTCCAGGAAAGGAAGTAACCCACCATTTTTTACTTTATTCCAAACCTTAACATTTTTGGTGTGCATCTCATAGCTATCCGATTCGATTCTTTTCCTTTCTCCACCCATCTTGGCCAACACAATGGGGCAGACACAGATGAAATCTTTACTAAAATTGGCCTTGCCAAATTTTAGAACCCACAAAGAGTGCAATGTTTCCTTGCAGACTAAGCCACCGAGCTCGGTCCCATATAATCTAATGATTGTGATGTGAAAAATCCAACCCGTCCTCATTAAAGGGATTACAAGCCTCTTGTCCATGTGATTTATCATAATTCAATTAAGCACAGACATTAGAACTTAGATCACTAACATTAAGCTAGGTGCGTAAATCATTACTCCTAACTCCTTCATTAGCAAAAAAATACGCAACAACATTGACTTCTCTATAAGCATGTGACATTTTAACTTTATCAAACTTAGCCAAGGTCAAGATGGCTTCATCAATCAAATATTTTATTGTCCATGAGGGAGGAGACTTGCCATGGAGGCAGTCAATTATATTTTTGGAGTCACCTTCCAGCCGAAGATTCTTAAAGTTAAGACTTTGGGCTAAATTTATAACGTGATATGCACCATCAGCCTCTGCCAAATGATTGGTTTTGGAACCGAGAAGAGAGGCTGTTGCTCCAAGGAAATTGCAAAAGGAATCCCTTATGACTCCACCATAGCCCACCACCCCAGGATTACCTTTAGCCACACCATCAAAGTTAGCTTTGACCCATCCATTAGGCAGAAAAGACTAGCGAACACCCTCTCTATCCTTTTTGGCTTTCTTAGGAGCGCAGGGCAATTCAAGGCTAATATTCCAATTCTTAGCAACTATAAGGTCATAGGACAAATGAACCGCTTTCTCATAAAATAAAACCTTATGTAAAAAGACATTGACATTTTCCTTCAAGAATCTAACAATTTTATCAAAAACAATATCCACAGAAGCTTCTTTATTTCTATAAATTCTATTGTTGCATTCTTTCCAAAGACCCCAAGCAACATGAGGAAAAGAGAAATCCCATAAAATCCTAAGAATAGTATTTTTAGTTGGGACTTTCCACTAAAGGAAGAAGTCTTCAATGGACGAAGGAAAAATCCAAGAAAGATGCCACAAACTGATAAATTTTTCCCAAATAGCAGTAGCAAATGAGCAATGAAGGAACAAATGATGCACAAATTTGGCCTCCATCTTACAAAGAAAACATCTGTTAGGTATTTGAAATCCATGTTTGCTAAGGTTGTCAATCGTGAGCACCTTGTTTTGGAGAAGGATTCAGAAAAAAATGTTGATTTTTGGGATCAAATGTTTGAACCAAGCCTTCATCCAGAAAGGATGAAATTCTGGAGATGAGGTAATCCTAGCAAAGGAAGATGAAACATAATAATTTCCTGATGTTTCATTAAAATAGACAAGATGATCATCCAACTAGTTAGAACAAATTCTAATAGCCAGCAAAGAAGACTGAATAGGAGCAAGAGCCTAACTGACAACACACAGATCCACCCATTTACCATTCACTTTGTAGTCTTTCACATAAGAGCCATAACGGGCCTTGCAAGTCTCAGCCCATTCATTAAAGGAATTGATTTTTAAAAGGGGCTCCTTAAAAAGCCATTTATCCTCCCAAAATTTGGTATGGTTTCCGCTTCTCACTTGCCATCCAGTTCTAGAGTCAACAATATTTTTACCATTGATTAGATTATTCTAGCAAGTAGAACCTCTAGGAAGAAGGTGGGAATATTTTAGGATAATAAAGGAATGGTTGTTTTCTAAATATTTGCTAGCCATGATATCTGTCCATTCCCCTGAAGATGAAAAAATTCTCCAAATTTGTTTTGGGAGAAGGATTTTGTTAACCATTCTGATTCTTCTAAGACCTAATCCTCTAGCTTTTCTTGGTCTACAAACCAGATTACAACCAATTAAAGGAAGTCTTTTTTTTTCTTCAACACCCAACCATAGAAATATTTTTTGAATCTTTTCTATGGCATCAACAAATTTAGCAGGAATCTTGAAAAGGCTTAGGGCATAGATCAAAAAATTCTGGAGCGAGGCTTTGAGAAGTTGAAGTTTTTTTGCTTGACTTAATAGAGCTCCTTTCCATCCAACAAGCTTCTTACTAAATCTCTCAACCAATGAAATCCAAAAAGAATCAGGAGGTTTAAGGCTTAAGGGTAAACCGAGATAGGTGGTAGGTAAGGAGTCCACCCTGTAGCCAAGTATTTTTGGCAATTTTAGTTTGTCTGTGAGCCGGCGTGTTGAAGAAGAATAGAGAACTTTTTTGATTGTTGATCAACTATCCTGAAGCTCTCCCATACTTATCAAGTAGTTGTTTTAAAGTTTTTCCTTCAGAGATCGAGGCTTTACCCATAAGCATAGTATCATCAATGAATTGTTGATGGGAACAAACCAGGTTACCAGAGGAAGGTTTGAGACCAAAAAGAGATCTATAGTCAACCAACTTTTTCAGATTCTGCCAAGACTTTCAGCCATTATAGTGAATAGAATAGGGGAGAAGGATCACCCTGTCTAAGACCTCTGGTACTTTGGAAAAAGGAGGTAGGGGGTCCATTAACCATAACCAATATGGAAGTAGTATACACAAGTTGTTCCACCATTTAAAGAACCCTGTTACAAAATCCAAATGCCTTCAAAATTTTAAATAAGAAAATCCAGTCAACTCTATCATAAGCTTTTGAAGTATCAAGCTTTAGTAAAAAGCCTTCAGTCTTCGATTCCACTAAGGAATAAATATTCTCATGCACAATTACAATAGAGTCTAGGATTTGTCTGCCAGGGACAAAGCCATTCTATTGAGGAGAAATAAAAGAAGGTAAAAAGGTTAAAAATATTGAGGTTAAAACCTTAGAGATGATTTTATATATAGAATTACAAAGACTTATGGGTTTGAAAGCCTCACAATTATTAGCTCTAGGTTTCTTGGGGATAAGGACCAAAAAGGTGGCATTTAATTCTTTTAGGAGACTTCTGGATCCAAAAAATTCTTTAATAGCATTCACCATGTCATCTCCAACTATCTCCCAAAGCCACTGAAAGAAAAATAAAGGGAAACCATCTAGACCTGAGGCTTTACTCCCATCAAAGGAGAAAATAGCCCGCTTGACTTCCTCATTGGTAGGGATAGCAGACAACAGAGAGTTATTTTCCTGGTTGATAATTCTCCATATAGCTTCAACTAACCGATCCTGATCATTTTGATTAATTTCATCATTCACCGAAAGAAGATGTTTGAAGAAAGAGCAAACATGTTTTCTAATATCCTCCTCCTCATACCTGATGCCATTCACTTCAATTTGAGATATTCTATTGATTTCTCTATGTTTTGAAGTCGATAGATGAAAGTACCTGGTATTTTTGTCACCTGTAGATAACCATAGAGCTCTAGATCTTTGCCTCCATAACTCCTCCTCCTTTCCAATTATATCATGCATCTTAGAGAGGATCTCAGTCTCTTTTACCTTAGTATAATTCAAATAACCCTCCTTTTGGATTTTATATTGAATATCTCCCAAATCCATTTGGAGGTTAGACTTGATTCTAAAGATGTTCCCAAAGGACTTCTTTTTCCATTTTTTCAAATTACATTTCACTTCCCTTAGTTTTTTAGCTATTCTAAACATAGCAGTACCAGGAATACTTATATTCCACCATTTCCTAATATCCTCTTTAAGAGCAGGATGAGAGATCCACATTTTTTCAAATTTGAAAGGGATTTTTTTCTTCTTTTTTATGGGATCCACAATAAAACTAATAGCAAAATTATTAGAACCAATCCTAGAGAGAGCTTTAAGAGATAAGTAATAATAAAAAATACAATGATTGGAAATTAAAGATCTATCTAATCTGACCTGTATGAGATCCATCCCCTTTCTATGACTAGACTAGGTAAAGGAAGCACCATGTAAATCTAGATCTATTAGCCCCTGATTGTCAATGAAGTTATGAAGGTCCTCTTTGCTCTCCATAATGATCTGGGATCCTCCAAATTTTTCTCTATTCATTAAGGGTGTATTGAAGTCACCAATAACAACCCAAGCCTCTTTATCAAAAATCCTCCTAAAGGCAGCTAGCTCCAACCAAAAGGATTTTCTCATTCCTTTTCCATTGGGGGCATAAATATTCAGTTGAATCCAACTGAAGTTGTCCCTAATATGTGTGAATCTAGTGGCAGTATGATTCGTTCCTTCCAAAATCAGATCTCCTTTGATTATGTGGCTATTCCAGAAAGTAGTAATGCCTCTAGAAGCATCACTCAAGTTATTACCATGAGTACTACAGTGCTAGAAAAGTTTCATCTTTTCAACTTTCTCCTTTGACATTTTAGTCTCTTGAATTAGAAGAATATCAGGCTTGTGAACTCTAGCAAAATTGTGAAGAACATCCTGCTTATGGGGGCTATTGAGTCCCCTGATATTCTAAGACATAATCTTCATGAATTACCAAGGGAATTAAGGCATTCCAGGATGGTTTTTCGAGACCCATCTGCTATATCCTGGAAGCTATTATGTTGTCTTATCTTTTTAGAAGACTTTTTCCCTCGTGAATTCTTTATTGCCCCACAATCTACCTTAGCTTTTGATCTGGTAGAAATGCCACTTGGAGTCTTCCTTTGTTTATTTTTTTCCTTCTTCTTCTTTGATAAGTTCTCTTCTTTATCAGTCTCTTCTTGGCTATCTGTCTCTCTACTAGATTCCCATTCCTTATCAGTTAGGATCCTTTGTTCCTAGGGTAATGTATCCATACTACCATTCACATGAAAAGATGAGAAATTACTGGAAAGATCACCAGAATGGTCTAGGTTTTCAAGGGAGTCCTTGACCTCGTCGAAGGGGTTGGGATCTATAAAGTTCATAGCACCCACGGGGGAAAGACCTTCAGAAGACAGGAAAGGGAATGGGATATTTAGTTCCAAGGACAAGCCCTTACTAGGAATATCCTCCAAGCCCTGGGTTTCAACATTTTTCATAGTTGGGATTATCACTTGGGATAGAGATTTAGGTTTTTGGTTCAGATCTTCTTCCCCAGCCAACAGATCCTCATTGGATCCATTTTCCTTAGAAGATAATTCTTTAACAAGATTCATATTATGGGGATCCAAATGGATCTATCCATTATTTTCCATGATTATTTCAGTCTCGAAAGAGGTGCTCTAAATATTAGACTTTTTATTTTCAAGTCCTGAACATTAGACTCTTTATTTTCCTTACTATCTCCTTTTTTTTTTTCCAAACTAATTTTAAAGAACCAGCTAGTTTCTCTTTCTCAGATGTGGCATTTAAGGGAGATTTTTTATCCTAGTGCCTAGATTTCCTGCACTTGGAGCAAGAAAATGGGATGGTTTCAAACTCTATATTCTGCAACCAGGATCCAAGTTTAGACTGGATCTCAATCGAAGAAGGAAGGTCAGCTTCCTGGGAAACCCCCACACATATTCTCGCAAAAACCAATCTCTTTCTAGTTGTTGTCATTGTATCAATAGAAAAGAGCTCACCAAAGGAACTTGCAATACCATTGAAAATATCTTCATTCCAATACTCCAGAGGCAGGTCTAGTAGTCTAACCCAAACTGGGACATTCTTAAAAATGCAATCTGAGAGGTCCAAGTTAGAGGACCACTTCTTCAGAGCCAGGAAAGATTTCCCTATTACCCAAGGACCCCCACTTCTAATAGCCAAGATGTCCTCTCTACAAGTAAATTCAAATGCAAAGAAACCCTTAGGAAGAGCAGCAACTGAAACTTTTCCATTCATTCTCCATTTATTTTTAAGGAACTCCCTGACCACTTCAATATTTGGTCTAGGGCCCATAAACTTCCTAACCAGGGTTCTTTCCATTAGAGCGATATTATAATCGATTAGCGAATCTAGGATAGAGATTGCAAACTTACCTTTTTCTGGGGAAGAAATATTTTGCACTAGCTCGGGAAAGATAATTTTCCATTTGGTTTTACCCCGAACAGAGAGGTCCGGGGTTTACGATTGCCTCCAATGCCACCCATGGTTCCCATTGCATCTTTAGCTTTCTCTTTTTTTTTACCAGCTGAGGAAGCAACAGGATTAACCATCAGAATATCCTTTCCTCCAGGTTCCACCTAGATTTTGTTTCCAAAGTCCACATCATCCTGATCAACCTTACCTTGCTTCTAACTCGATTCTAGCTCCTGATTCGACTATGATTTCTCTGATCTTGCTCCATTTCCATTCCCGTTGCTTGGATTTTTGAAACCATAGAGAGAGTTGCAAAGCAACATCCTTCAACAATAGCCACAACAAGGGTGGAAAAAGAAATCCATAATTCAAACCTATACCTACTAATATTAAAGGGACATGAATCCCAAGCCACCATTACATAAACATACTCTAAAAGTAGAGCCCATCAACATTTCATGAAGTTGTCATTCACCAACCATCCTTTTCCCATATAACCAATTTTTGAGTCAACAATAATAGTGATCTTGATGTAGCGAAAAATCCCCACCAACCAACTTACCTCTCCACTTCTATATGAGAGCTCACCAAGAGAAACCTATCCACTACAACATAGACTCTCCAACAAACATAAACTCCACCTCAATAAGAGTGTCCTCCACCTCAAAAGGAGCTACAAAGGAGAAAACCAAGTGAAGTAGCATGAGCAACTCACCACACCATCATTACCCTTCTCCACCTCAATAGGATAGGTATCCACCTCAAAATGAGAGGTCTCCATCTCAATAGGAGACACTATCTATAGAGCCAAGAAGATTTCACACACTTGAGTAGAGAGAATAATCCTAGAAACCAAGAGCTTTAGGAGAACCCGAGCCTTCAAAATGAACTTTAAGCTCACCCCCACCATATGAAAAAAGTGAAAAACTATGGAGACATGTTGCATCCTTGAAGATCAACAATGAACCAACCACATGAGGGGTAAGCAGACTAGCAAAGTTCAACTTATCCAAAAAAATCACCACCTAATACAAAGAGGCCCAAAATATCTCAAAACCCCAAACCTCCAGGTCTAAAAAAGAAAAGAAATCACCATAAGAATTGATAAGAAAAAAACCTTTCAGCACACCAAGCTTGATGTTGCCATAGCACAAAGCAAACCACTTTAAAATTTGGTAGGGCATTTTCCACCACTAGAGGAACTTGCATAATAAATCCACTATCACCACATAGATTGTGATAGTAACTACACCAACAAGGCATCACCGAAAAATTACAAGAACCAATGGGAAAAAGGTGAGATAGAGAGACAGAGAAAAGTCTAACAAAATAACCAAACTAGGGCCTATAAGCTAAAAAAAATAAAAACTTTCAAGACAATAGAAGAGAAGTGTTGCTCCAAAGCAAATCAATAGAAGACCAAGGAACCTAGGTCAAATAGAGAAGTACAAAAACCCAAAAATCCACAAACCACAACTTAACCAAAGTCCCCAACAAAGATTTGGAGATTATGAAACAAGGGCTCAACCACCCAACACTAGAAAAGATCAAGGATAAGGCCACCACATAAGAGATGAACCCAAGAGCTAAAATGAAGCCTAGGCCAAGAAAAGAAAAAGGAACCAAAGTTGAAAAATTAGCCAAGAAACAAGCAATACATGCAAGGCCCAAAGAAAAGACTTGACCCAAATTCACAAGAAGAGACAACCACATGAGGCCATCACAAAGCCAAGAACTAAAAACCAACACAACAACCATGACCTCACCTTGAAAAACTCTCATATTGATAGGACTAAAACTATCTCCAAAAGTAGACTAGTAGTTACAAAACACAGAGGGGACAAGAGCAACAAGGTTCCCATCACTCAATAAAGTTTGAACACAAGGAAAAAAATGTAGAAGAAAGAAAGGACTTAGAAACTGACTAAAAATCTAAGCTTCCCACCTCACACCCCCCAAAAGGCACCCAAGGGAGGCCAAATTACAAGATACAGCACATGACATCAAGTAGACATGACACTAATATAAGATACCAAGCATTTGGGGGCCAAAGCACAAAAGAATAACACACCCCCACAAGAAAAGCAAATTGCCATAGGAAAGAAAAACATAAATCCACCATAATAGGATGAAGCAACTAGGTCTCCAATAGTTGGAAAACATCATCATCATCATCCTATGAATAAAAGCTCCCATCCCCAAATTCACTAGAGGAATTCAAAATCCCCTATGAACTTGCTTTCCCAAAGGTATTCATTGTTAAAATTGGAGAGCATAAATTGATTTCACTTTAAAAGACAATGTTAGTATTAATAATAAAGGTAAATATCAAGTATAGTTTTATTAATTATAACAACATTATAAATTTTAAATAATCAATGATATTAGCATTTGAGAATGTGTTACAAATATGTTATTAGTGTGTTGTTATTGATGTCAATTCATGTTGCTATTGCAAATTCACTATTCTTTAATGAAGAATTGTGATGATATTGATTAGTACCATCTATACATTGTACCCTATCTTCTAAAGTTCATGCAAGTTATCTTCTGAAATTCATGGATTGATGATTAATGTATTGCTAAATATGTCTTCTATTGAAATATTTGATATGTGATATGAAGAAAAATGTATAAGCCCTAAAAATTTTAAAGGCAAAAAGAATTGCATCTCTAAACCTTAGTCAAATGTTTTGTATTTCTCTATAAATGAACTAATGGCCCTATGAATTTTAGGATAGATAAAGATAGATATGAGGTATATATGATCCAAGTTTTAGTACATAAGTATTACCATAATTTTTTTTCTAGTGTTAGTAGAATAAGAACAAGTTAGTTTATATGAGAATGTCTCTAGACTTCATCATATTGTATTTTTTGGTTTTGCAGTTTTGTATTTGTATTCACATAGATAGTGTGGCCACTCAGTTCACTTTTCATGTGATTTGTTGCAACATCAATTTTTTTTAATGTGACGATATGTTGTCAATGATCTGAAAATTAGGAAATTTTATTAGTTGGTGATCTAATGACTTGCATGAGTAATTAATTTCCTTTAACTAGATAAAGAGATTACCAGGAGTATGTTTGAGTCCCTTTGTGTTCTCTGCAAGGTCTACAAGTTGATAATTGATCTTCTCCTATACCATAGTCCATCTAAAGTTAATCTTTTGGGTGTTAAGTGTTTGCTCCAATGTCAAATGATTTGAATTGATAAAAAGAGTGTACAAGAATATTTGGAATGGAATTTAGTATTCATGGCATGATCCACATGATTTTATTTTTTCCTCTTCGGTACCACTTTTGGTTTGAAGCCAACATAAATAAGGATGAATTTATGTTGAGTCAACTTGGCATGTTGAGATGTATGTGCCAATTGTTTAGAAGCATGTAGAAGTAAAGAAGTCTAGGATGATGTAAAATTGGTCATGTTTATCTCTTCCAATGTGTGCCATATTTTATTTCTACCTACTATAGAGTATTGGATGCTAACATACATAGCTATTGCACATATCATATCATATTTTTCATTTTCATTGAGAAATCATAAAAAAATTTAGGCTTGCAAAGGATATAAATAAATAATGAAGAACATTGAATGTGCAAATGAATAGAGGATAATTTAAAAAAGTTAATGTGCAAATAAGGAATCTAGAAAAACTATTTTGATAATTCACTATGGAGAAGATTAGTTCAACAGTGATGTTGCTACTGAGATAATCTTTTAATTGTGATGAAAGAGTAAAGGTATTTTGGTATTATGAATATTGATGGAGTAATTATGTAGAAATAATATGATATTACTGATCTTGGAAAGGTCATTATAAAGTTGAAGTAGTCTACTTTTGTGAGAAAAAGTATCAAAATCAAATCATTAGCTCTGTAGAGAGGTTGTAGAACCTCATTTTTGTAAATTTTTTGTTTGAGGGAGTTGTATCTTCCTCTGGGTTGTAGCCCATAAAACTTGTTGTAAATATTATTTTCAATAGTGAGCTTTGATTTGGATAGTAAATCCATGTAGCTTTCTCGCCATTGTTTTTCCCTCATAGAGTTTTTCACATAAAAAGGTGTTCTTCGTATCATGCTTGAAATTTTTATATTTGATTGATTTCTATTGGAAGTGAAGAATTTATTGAAGTACTGATTCACACCCCCTCTCAGTAATACTAGTTTCAAAAATTGGTATCAAATCCAAGTACCTTGATACACCTTAATGATTGGGGTAGATCTTGGAGTGGAACACATGGAATATGAAGCATTGACTAATGATAAGAATCCTATGAAAGATGATAAACATGAGGACAAGAAATTACTTAATGCAGAATATTGTGAAGTTAATTTTGAAGGAGAGCCTATTTTTGCACTAGAATATATGGATGCAACAAGAAAAGAAAATGGATATTTCAAGATCAAACTCAAAGAATTAAAAGAAAAAATCATCAATTTGAAAGTTCAAGTTGAAGGAGGAAAGAGGGTTACACCCCCTCTCAGTAATACTGGTTTCAACAATTGGTATCAAATCCAAGTACCTTGATACACCTTAATGATTGGGGTAGATCTTGGAGTGGAACACATGGAATATGAAGCATTGACTAATGATAAGAATCATATGAAAGATGATAAACACGAGGACAAGAAATTGTTTAATGAAGAATATTGTGAAGTTAATTTTGAAGGAGAGCTTATTTTTCACTAGAATATATCGATGCAACAAGCAAAGAAAATGGACATTTCAAGATAAAACTCAAATAATTAAAAGAAAAAATAATCAATTTGAAAGTTCAAGTTGAAGGAGGAAAGATGGTTACACCCCTCTCAGTAATACCATTTTCAACAATTGGTATCAAATCCAAGTACCTTGATACACCTTAACGATTGGGGTAGATCTTGGAGTGGAACACATGGAATATGAAGCATTGACTAATGATAAGAATCCTATGAAAGATGATAAAGATGAGGACAAGAAATTCTTTAATGAAGAATATTGTGAAGTTAATTTTGAAGGAGAGCTTATTTTTGCACTAGAATATATTGATGCAACAAGCAAAGAAAATGGATATTTCAAGATCAAACTCAAAGAATTAAAATAAAAACTCATCAATTTTAAAGTCCAAGTTGAAGGAGGAAAGAGGGTTACACCCCCTCTCAGTAATACCGGTTTCAACAATTGGTATAAAATCCAAGTACCTTGATACACCTTAACGATTGTGGTAGATCTTGGAGTGGAACACATGGAATATGAAGCATTGACTAATGATAAGAATCCTATGAAAGATGATAAACATGAGGACAAGAAATTCTTTAATGAAGAATATTGTGAAGTTAATTTTGAAGGAGAGCTTATTTTTGCACTAGAATATATGGATGCAACAAGCAAAGAAAATGGAAATTTTCAAGATCAAACTCAAAGAATTAAAAGAAAAAATCATCAATTTGAAAGTTCAAGTTGAAGGAGGAAAGAGGGTTACAAATTGTCTAAATGTTAAGCTCAATGACAAATTAGTTGAATGTGCGAAGCTTGAAGAAGAAATTGTATATTTAAGAAAATAATTGGAGTAATTTGAGAACCAGAGAGACAAAGGCTTGAAGCTCAAGAAGAGAACCAACATCCTTGATGAAATAGCCATCAATAAAAATCCTCTAAATAATAAGGGTGGTCTTGTATTTGAAAAAGGTTAAAAATAATTGATAGATATCCTTGAAGGATTTATTGAAATAAAAAAGGAAAAGACCCATGTTGAAGAATCTAAGAAAAGTAATGATGAGAAGTAGAAATTGGATGATGATTTCACAAAGGTCAACAATCAAAATAAGATCTTCCAAATATCTCCTTCTAGAAATGTTGCTACTCCTAGGTTCTCTTGATCCTTTCATGGATACTGTTACTCTTGCAACAAGTTTGGTCATAAGGATATCAATTGTATATCTATGAAAATAAATGATTACATGAGTAATAACATATTTGTTCCTCTAAGAAATAATGCTATGATATTTCATTCCTTTTATGGTAACTACTATGCATGCAATAACTTTGGAAACAAGGCTCTTGATTGTAGAACTAAAGTAAGGAGAAATGGTTTGACTCCAAAATATAATGTTGTCTCCTATAAGTGTAATAAATTTTTGGCACAAAGCAATATTTTGCAAAAGTGATTCTATGAGACCACATTTTCAACATAAGAAGTTAGAGGAAAAGAAGAAATCTACAAAAGTTTAGAGAAATAAACAAGGGTAAGATAATGAGATGAAGGATGATAGTGTGCTTTTGAATTATGCATAAGATCTCATGATTAATTGAGAAAGGGTGTTGTCTTAGGGGGAGCTACCATTTGCAAAGTCTTCCAACCCCCTAGAAAGGATAAAATGTTATATATTACATAATTCAAATTAATTTATAATAGCTCATTTGAGGTATATTATTCTAGAGTAAATACAAGATATGCAGAGGATTGAAGAAAGATTTTGATCTTTGTGAAGACATAGAGAACTTTGGTAGCTATACACCTAATAAGGAAAATTTGCAATATTTGTAAAAATATAGGGAGATTGAGAGTTACATATGCTTAATTTTCATAATCTAATCTCATTAAAAATAAAATAATTTGTATCTACAACTAAGAAGAGAAGGAACTCAAAATATCTTATGAATTTGAGACAAATCATGCTAATGGTGAAACCCGAACAATGGAACACAAAGGTATTCTTCAAAGTTTCTAATAAAACCATAGTTTCTAAAGTTTTAAGGAAATTGTAATAGTGACTCCTCAATTGGTTGATGTTATTTAGAAACCAAGGCCAAAGTACAAAAACTATTCATTCAAAGAAATGGAGGTGGAAAAGTATGTCGATTTCTCTACGTTACCCACATATGTGGTATACATAGAAGATGTGAGGATCTACATTCATGCCACCATCAATGAAATCAATCATACGAAGTTTGAATAATTGAGGCAAACCTTATTAGATGATACTCAATACAAACAAAATTTTGTAAATTTGGCAAAAAAAGAGTTAGATGTGTGGAAGGATTTCCAAAACTTTTGCAACAATATTGAATTGGTAAGAATTATTTTGAGTTGAATCGATGATGAGTTCATTTACTTGGAAAAACCCTATAGAATCACTAAGGAATCAATTAGGGCTATCATTGGTTTATATTCTACTAGACCAATTTCAGTGAAGAAAGCCATAAAAAATGAGAGAACAACTAACATAAAACCTAAATAGAACCAAGGAAACTAAATACAATTTACTTATGGGTCTCTAATCATTTGTCTAACATTCTAAAATTCTTGAATGAATTACCTGGTTTTCAAGGTAAGGTCTGGCAATAGTACATTATTATTTCCACACAAATTAGAAACCACGTGAGAGTTTTTAATGATATATAAGCTTGCAACATAATATACTTGGGATTATTCAAGAATATACAAGAAGGAATGCAAGATATGAAGAGAATTGCCTTTGACATGGTAAGGAAGTGTAAGGATGAAATTTCCTTTCTATTTGATAAGGACTATTGCTAGATAGAAGTTGTTGAACCAAGAACATCTTGGATTCCAAAGTTACAATATGAGGTCTCACCTACAAAAATCAAGGTTTATGTTGAAACTATTATGAGACTTTTTCACTATGAAAATGTTAAAGATAAAATCAATTTAATAGTTCAAAAAGATATATAAAATATAATTAAAAATTATTAGAGTTTTAACAGGATGTTGTAATGCAATTATTTTTAAAATGGTGTAAAGTTGGAACTACCCTTTGCATTTTATAAAACCCATGAAAAACTAAATTATTTGGAAGGGGGAGAAAAAAGAAATAAATAAGCATTGTATGTTTTAGGAAATAATTAAGCATTGTATATTCTTCATATATATATTTCTACATATATATATTTTTCATCTACATCCCTTTCTTCTTTTAATTCATAGATCTCTCTTTTATTATTTCAAGAGAATTATTTTTGTCAATTAAAATTATGACAAAAATTATATATAAATATAAGAAATTTACAATTGAAGAGACTAATGCTATTCTATATGTTTAATCACATATATTTCAACTTTATCAATTTTCTCTCATTTAACAAATTTTATTTAATATAGATGTTTTCCTTACATTCAATTTACAAAATTATTATCATGTGTTGACATAACATTTACTTGGTGAATGAAATGCATAACCCATACTATGTATTTAATCATCATTGAACTACATATAATTTATATACTAAACATATAACAACTTTACTATTTTACCCACTAATATAACAACTTCAAAGTATTAGAAACTATGTGGCCACTCATAAATTATTAAAGTATAATATATAACTTCAACATGCATTCAAAGATGATATTCATGTATTTTGGACTACATGAATATCCTCTTCTCATAATGTACAAACAAAATATTAGTCCTCTAAATTAAGGAAAATGTACAATTTTACTGAGTTGATCAAGTCCAATAACAATGTGCAAATTAAAGAAAAATATGATACAAATAATCTCACAATGTGTCTTAATTGGAAATATAATGATAGTAAAATATTATCACTTAGACACTACTTCAAAAAGGAAATAATATTTTCAATCTTCCTTTAAGAAACTAGGTTAATTACATTTCAATTTACTTCTAGGATGAATATTTATTCAATTATATTTTTGGATGAAATTTTTTCTATTGCAATGAGGATACCTCACATTGACAGCCATGTTGTAGACCTAATAGTAAATTGAAACACAACTTTTACCAGAGTTCTCATAAATTTTAAGTAAGGTTACATAAGGAGAGGAAATATTATGTCATTCCATAAATAAATCCATAGTCTTGGACATCTATTGATATATGATATTAGTAGATTGTGTATGATAAAATAATTAGAATAAATTTATAATTTTAATTTTCTTAGAGGTTGTCTCTCCCTATGTAAAATTCAACATGTCCCCATGTCTCATCCTAAGAAAAATCATGTTATTGTTCAATTTATTAAACATTATTTCATTCCAATAAAAATAATGTTTTCAAGGTTTATGATGTAGAAATAGCATGTCCTTATGGGTCTATGGTGCAGTCATGGCTAGAGCATTTAGAAAGAATTGACCAATCATGATTGTTAGAGTTAACACAACAAAAATAACACAAGGAAATACCCTACAAACATATATATTTATTGAACTGGAAATATTACATGCACCATATGCAACATGGATGAATAATCAAGGTTTCATAGGCCTACCGCAAGGGCGTTCAACATTACAATTGACTAGAGGCCTTATTACACTCCCATGTCAAGGAATGCAAAATTTTAGAATTATAAATCATGAAATCCTAACTACTCTAGTAATTTTTTATTGAAATGAATTATAAATGATCTTAAATGTGATTCTCGAACTACAACAAAAGGTTCATATCAGCCTCAAGGGTTTACAAACCCCAATGAATGATCAAGCATGTAAGTCGGCCTTAAAGAATGAAAGATAATCCTTCATGATATGAAATGAATTTTGGATCTCCAAGATAGATCCCATTGGACCCAAAATTCTTGCATGATACTCCATTAAGCAGCTTCATACACTTTGGAATAGGTGTGTACTATGAAATTTGGACCAAGTTGGTCCCAAAGGCTCTGACTATGAATTATAGTGAAGTGTTGAGAGTCATAACTTTCAGAAAAAAATGTAAATGATCTAAGATCTAGATATTTTGTAGATGACCTTGTTTAGATGTTATAACTTGCTTCGTGAGCTAAGAATAAGTAACGTGATGGAATCCAAAATGAAAATTTGAAATTGTTATAGACTAAAATATAAGAAAGGAAATGTTTTTGGTTAATATAGTATTTATTTACAACTAGGGTTGGTCCTACATCAGACATCTGAGATTGGAAGAAAAGTGAGTCCTTCACTTTCTTGTGGCTAGAGGGAAACCAAAGTGGTCCACCTTAGATCGAGACATCCATGATGAATCCTCCATTGATCTTCCTTTCAGCTTTACCAGATATTCCTTGTACTTCTTGTGCCTATTAATCCTTCTAGTTCTAGTGGATCCATAAATCATGTTGAGCAGTGAAGTATGCTTATTCGTCTTAGATTACTCACAGATGGAAGAGGCTAAACCAAGGATTTGTTCCAACAATTTCTGGGATTTTTGCACAATTTTAATAGATGATTATTATTATTTAATCTTGGAATTTTAATACTTAATATTAATTATTGTTGCAAATTTTCATTCTCCTTGTTTAAAAAACATATAAATCTTTTTTGTCCCAAGTTTAGTCGTTGTTGGCATTTTTTCTAGTCTTTTTGGGTCTTTTCTGTGGCCCTTGCTGGCCTTTTCTTGGTGTTTTTGGCTTTGTCATTTTGTTGTCCTCTCTACAGCCTCTCTGTTTATGGGGTCTTTGACAATCTTTTTTTTTTTGTAAAATTTGTGGTTTTGAGTCCCTGTAAAACCCATTTTTTCCTCTTTCAAAAACATATAAATCTTTTCTTGTGAAATAAATTAAAAAATGGAAACTATAGTTTCATTGGATTTTAATTTATCTATTAAGGGAATTAATTGCATGACATAAAATTTATTGATAAAGCCAACAAATCCATTTATAGAGAAATTTGACACCTATAGAGAGAGAATGGATAAGATAATCTTATAAAGCATGGAAGAAAATCATCAAAAGAAGACAAAAGATGTTTCTAAAATTGGGAATTCTATAGTTAACCAAGAGGGAACTTCAATCCTTTTCCAAGGCTCCACAAAATTTTCCCTCAAACCCTAAAGAATCTATTCCAGAGAAATTTCCAAGAAGTCCTGACAAATTAGCTTCTACAACTACAGTTCCTTAAAAACCTTTTGGGTCTACACAAATTGCTTGCATTGGAGAAAGAGCTACCACTAAAACCTTGGTGCAGATAAAAACTACAAAGAATAATCATTCAAGACCTAATCAACCTACTAAAAGGAAGAAGACTCATAAAGAACATATTGAAGAGGAAGGAGAAGAAGGAGAGGAAGGTACTTCTATGCTAAAGAGGAAAGAAAATAAGACTAAACAAACTTCTTTGGTGTTACCTCTACATGATCCTCTCCAATTAGAGGCAATATTTAATGGGATTGTGAGTCATTTCATGCTATAGGAAATGGTTGAACTTAATTTAGATTTTCCTCATGTATATCAGAAGCCTATTGAGAAAGCAATAGTCATGTATATAATCAAATACAATGTTCCTTTTAGTGAGATCATTGAAAATGTTTAGAAAAGTATTGCCTAGGCTCTATGTTAGCTTTGAGAGAATGCCATATAAATGGATAAGGAGCTAAGATAGAGAGATCTTGAAAAATTTGGATCCTCTACCTCTTAGGAAGAGGAAGACAAAATATATCAAAATCAAGCTTAGGGGTTAAAGACAAAGCATAGGGTAGATACCCTCATAAGCATGGAAGAGGAGGATAGAGATAAAATTTGAAAGGAAACTAAAGAATTAACTAATAAGATCCTTGAAGAAGTAAAAGAAGTTGAAAATTTGGAGCAATGACATATGTGTATCCTCCCCACTCTGAAACATCTCCTCTGCATAACACTAATCAACAAATCCCAAAGGAGGAGGTAGAAGTGAAAGTTGCACAAGATGAAGGGCAGGCTTCCCTTCATCATAATGATGTACAAAATAGTCCTCCTTTAGATAACACTAATCAAAAAAATTAGTATATGGAGCAAGGTACATCGGTTTCCAAAGAGAGTGCACAAGAAAATCCAAGGGAATCTTAATCTACCACCCTTATTGACTCCATTAAGGAGTTCCTGGCACAACAAAAATAGATTCAACCTATTATTTCTTTACAACTGCTACAACTACTAATGTTTGATGCATAAGTTAACCTATCTGGTATCCCACATCTACAAAAATTATAGCAAGGTGACATCCTTCACTCCTCTACAAGGGAAGAGATATTACAACATTAGGTAGAAGGTACAGAAGTCTTGCTAGAACCAATCAAATCTCTTGAAATAAAAATTCCTAATGTAAAGAAGGATTCCTCTTTATCACTCTCTTAAAAATTAAATTAATTAATGGATTCATTCAAATAGCATTCTTCCTATCTTGAGAATTGTAGGTTGAGATTATAAAGATTAGCAATAATAGATTCTTCAAGCCTCTGAAAAATGTCCGAACACACATGACAATGGTCTTCTAGCATAGAGAATCTCAAGGATAAAATAAATGTAAAGTAAGTGTAGATCACAAATGTGGCTGACATAATTGATCAAGTGTAGGATTATTATGATACTCTAAGGGTAAAGGTAGAGAAATTAAACTCCCAAATACAAAAAGTATAAGATCAAAGGGATGAGATCAAGGGTTAGGTAAAACAATTGTGAGAAGAAGTGAGCTTAAGGTTAGCCTCACTAACTAGAATTCTAGTAGAAGTAAATGGTGTTGTACAAAACAATCATGCACCATCTTCTTCAAAATAAGTGTAAGAAATTTATGTGCAACTAGTAAGTCAGGTCTATATCTTGATCTTTGCAAAGAAACAATGGGATAGCATCTTGACTCAATTGAATTCAATTTACAAGAATATACTTCCATCAGGTTAAAGTTGATTATGTCTTGATGCAAGACACAATTTTGTGACATTTTTTAAAAATAATGTAGTATGCGAAAGATAATACTATGATGAATTGTGGCACTTTTCATAAACTAACAACCACTCTAATGTATATGGTGAGAGAACTAAATAAAATAGCTATTTTTCTGTAGGCATATTCTCTTGGGACTAATCAAAGCTATATGTTAAGGGGTGTTTACCAATTTTGGTATGTACAAAAGTAGGCCACTACCCTTTAGCCTTGATGTTAAAGGGTGAGAGAGAATGAAACATCTAGTAAGTGTTTCCATCAATGATAAATGAAGAGATTGTTGCAAATGTGTTATTAGTGTGTTGTCATTGATGTCAAATCATGTTGCTATTACAAATGTACTAGTACATAATGAAGAATTGTGATGATTTTGATTAGTATCATTTGTACATAGTTGTACCCTATCTTATGAAGTCCATGCTCTCTATCTTCTAGATTTCATGGATTGAGGATTAATATATTGCTACACATGTCTTTTGTTAAAATATTTTACATGGGAAATAGAGAAAATTTTGCAAGTCCTCAAACTATTGAAGTCACAAAGAATTGCATGCCAAAATCTGAGTCAAATTCTCTGCATTTCTCCATAAATGAATTGGTTTCCATATGGATTAGAGGATAGCTCAATGTAGCTATGAGTTATATATGATCCAAGTTTTATTACATAATTTTTATTGCAACATTATTGCTAGTGTTAGAAAAATAGGAACAAGTTGATTTTTATTAATGGTTCCCTAAGGTAGAACAAAATGTCTTCATACTTCATCGCATTATCTTGTTTAGTTCTACAATTTTGTATTTATATTCATATAGATAGTGTGTCCACTTAGTTCACATTTCATTTGATTTTGTTCACCACCAAATTTTTTGCATGTTATAGTGTGTTGTCATTAATTTGGTAATTAAGAAAGTTGATCAATTGGTGATCTAATGACTTACATAAAAAATCAATTTCCTAAAACTATGTAAAGAGGTTATAAGAAGTATGTTTGGATTTCTTTGTGTTCTTTGAAAGGTCAACAAGTTGATAATTTTTCTTCTCTTATACCACAACCGATATAAATTTGATGTTTTGGGTATTAAGTGTTTACACCAACATGAAATAATCTAAATTGGTAAAAGAATTGTATAGTAATATTTTTCATGGCATATAGTGTTCATGAGATGGTCTGCATGATTTTTTTTCCTATCCACTATCACCTTTAGTCTGAAACTAATATAAAGAAGGATAAGTGTTTGTTGAGCCAACTTGGCATGTTGATATGTTTGCACTAGTTGTTTGGAAGTGTGTCTAGAAGTAAAGAGATGTATGATGAGGTAAAATTGGTCTTGTTTATCTCTTAGCATGTGATAAATTGTTTTCTACCTATGGTGGAGGTATTGGGGGTTCACATACTATAGAGAAGGGGGATTTACTATTGATGAGTCTCTTTATTCTAAAGAGATTCCCAAGGGGTGAATTTCCCTAAGCTACCTTAGGGAACAAAGTGAGAGTTTTAAAATCATAAAGAGTAAAATCACATAGGTTTTCTAGATAAATTGATGGGCTCTTGAACAAAGGATGACATCACAGAACAAGGATGACAACATGGTGCGTTGGAGTCCTAGAGGCATGCTAGCGTCATATATGGACCAAAAACTGAGTTTATCACAGAAAAAGAAAAGAGACTATTAACAATCAGATTGCTAAGAGCTTACAAAATGTGAGAAAGTAATAGAAAGTAATATAACTAATAATAAAGTGAAGTATAAGTGATAAAGTTAAAGTATGAGAGATAGAAAATGCTCACAACAACCCAAGTAATGAAGCCTCCAGTACATGAATTTATTCAATACCTGCATGTGTAAGATCAAGAGAAAATGATGGGGTTGTATATAGGTTTTCCTTAGTCAAATCCCCATTTTGGTGTTCCCACCTCCACGAATAGCCAAATAGATAGAGTGAACAAAGTAAGAAAATTTGAAGTGATAAAAGCAATCCCCACTGAAGGAGGAGAACCTATATCATGAGATAAAGATGCAATTGATAGGGGATGTGAAAAATCCCAAGATGCTTGCAAGCAGAAGGTAAGGGAGATGTCTACCGCAAAGCTTAAGGAAGCCAAAGAGAGGCAAAGATAGCTGCAAGAGCCAAGAGTGATGCAAAGAGTGTTGTAAGGATGTGAGATTGCTTGAGGTTCTTGTAACAAGTAAGATATTTGTGCAAGCAGGAGAGTAAAGAGGGAAAGGAGAGTGTATGCAAGAGAGAAGGCTCCAAAGAGCCAAAATGAATTGAAAGAATGGATTAAGAAGAGAGAATAGGAGGGAAAAGAAGCTTCCCAAGTGGTTACAAGGAATCCTGAGCCATTACAACAAACCAAACTTGTTGAAAAGTAGCAAACATTATCGAAAATGACCATTTGAATGTCAAAATGTCACAAGATGCTAGTGCAACATGAAAGTTTCTATGCAACACACTAGTGTCTAGACACATCAAGCTACAAAATGACACAAATGAGAAAGGTACAAGGTTCAACGCACAACTGACGCACAAGGGTACCTACTAAAAATGGATCTTGAGAATCCTAAGAAGGGAAAAAGTATGATGTAAGGGCTAAAATGAACCTACACAAGTGTTAAGGGAGTTGACACTAAAGTGGATACAAGAATGAATGTAAAATTGCAAGGGGTGCAATTTTATGATATTACACATACATGGCTATTGCACGTCTGATATTATTTGTTTCACCATGGTTGACAAAGGAGAAAATTTTTGAAGCTTGTAGAGGATATAAATAAAGGATCAATAGAATAGGTGAATAGATGATGATGATTGAAAAAAATTAATATGCAAATAAGGAATCCACATAAACTATGTAGGAAATTCTCTTAGGGACATGTTTAGGCAAGATATAGGGATTTAATACTACATCATAAACCCTTATTGTTGTTGTATTGTATTACAAGAAATAATAATCTAAATATTGATTCAGTCTATTTTTAGGTAACCTATCCTTGGGCCTTAGAAAAACTATTACATTTTTTGATATCCTACTACTCAGGTTACTCAAATTATTAAGAACTTGAACAAAATACCCCTTGAAAATAATATAGTTTGAAGATTGGAAATGCATATCCTAGATATAATTGTTTCCTTTAATTAGCATGATATCTACCTCAAGAATATCTAACTTCAATTTAATCTACTTTCTCCAAGGGACTTTACCATAATATAGAAAAATCTAGCATAACATTAAGTACCATATGAAATAGAGAATTTTTTCATCAACCTTAAAGGGAATTAGTGCCCTTTACATCCCTTCTACAATATAATATGTAAAATGAAATTACCTATTCAAATATTTATGTTATATATATGTAGCCATCATCATCATGTGAATAGTCACTCATGGCTTAAAATAAATATGCAATACTTTGGTATAGGGAATAATTGGTTCTAATGAAATATTCCTCAAAGATGTCAATATTGAAGGGCTCCATTTCATATTTTAAAAATTAGGTAAGCTTTTTATCATAATACCTTTTCCTATGATATGGTAGCTAGACTCTATAACTATATTTTCCTATTTTATATTCTTTACTTAAAGAATAAAATTCAGTTGAATCATTCATAATAATGTTAATTTTGAAGACCTTTTTGATGATTTTTGTATTTAACACCATTAATGGTTCATCCTTTGAGCTTAACAATGTTATTTTTATACCTTTATATTTTTTAGAAATAACTCTAATCATTTCTATATTGATAAATACATTTTAAACCACAAGCCTCCCTAGGTCTAAGCTCTAGATATTTGAGAGGAGATGAATAACACTACTACACTTACGAAAATAATTAAACAAATCCCAACCCTAAATAGGTATGATTACATCACTAATACATTATGCCCTGCCAATGACCTTGTCTCATAGAATACTAGTTCCTTGGGCATGCTTCACCCTCTTAGAAGAGGTGGGAAATTGACTTATGAAAATATTAATCAAGCCCTCTTTCCATTTTACCACTCTTAGAAGTAGTATAACTCATCTTAAAGTTTTATTAAGAAAACTAGGGTTTTATAAATTCAACCATAATTAGGGTTTCTTACAACCATGGTAATATTCTATGCTATCTAGGAAACTCTAATAATCAATACCCTAAAAGTTAAAATTCATTTACAATAGCAAGAGAAGAAATTTCAAATCACTAGTTTACAATGCCTAAATATCCTAGTTTCACACTTGCAACTTCTAAATCACTATCACCATAAGTTTTCCAAATCTCAAAATTCTTAGAACAATGAATTCAATGAATTGGAATTGGAATTCTTAAAATAATGTTTGAAATTAAAGAATTCTAGCAGTAAATGCTCATACAAGAAAACCAAGGGAGCTTCTTGCTAGTAACTTACAATTTTTAATTCACACTATTTACCTTGACTAGAGAACTAAGATCAACAATAAGCACGCCATTTACTTTACAAAAAAAAAAATCTTTTAAACTCTTCATTGTCAAAGTTACACTATGAAGAAAGAATGTGCTATAACATTTGGCACATGGACACTTGTCTAATTGGGTGAAGAAAAAATCTGACATATCAACCTACTTAAACATTATGGAGGATACTTGGCATTCAAGTGTATCGACACAACTTTAAAAAAATGAGTGTAATTGAAGTTGTATTTTGAAGAGACATTACACTCCAATAAGAAGCTACAAAATATAAATATGTTGCTAATTCATGACAATGGCCCCATAATTAATAATTGGGCTCATACATGAAGATACCAAATTGATATGTACTTTTCACTTGGATGTCATGTGTCATCATAGCATAATAACTTGAATCTTTAAAAAATACTATATGTAACTCACAATACAAATAGATGTCACACTATAATGAGAATTCAACAGTTGTTATATATTCTTTTGTTGTTTTCATTTCAAAAAGAATCCTAATAGGAACCAATGAAGACAACCAGGCTTAGTCCTTATCAATGGAACTTGTCATCACAACCCATTAGCACAAGATTATACTAAGTGCATGCCACAAAATTATTCTATAAAGAAGTGTCATTATGTAAATAAGAAATCATCACCTAGAAAATGGTTTCCTCATGGGTGATGCTTTCAACACTATTCATAATAGAAATACATGTGTCACCTATGTGCATGAGCATAACTTAAAGAGGTGTCACCTTTTCAATCTTGCACTATGAAGAACCAATGCACATGAAAAGGAAAAAGACAACTTGAAAAATGATGGCCCCAAAACTTTTTTTCTTCTTGAAAAAGGTCAAAAAAGGAAGTTGTGTGTCACGATAGTGTGATAAAACAACTATCATTGAGTAATATAATTACATTGATTTTTTTCAATTCACATTTATTTTTGTATTTATTTTGAGATAATGGGGTAATATAATGACATATCAACAAATGATGCACACTTCTATAAATATTAGAAAGGCCCAATGCCATTTCTTAATTTTTTTCTTGTATTCCCACATTTATTGTCCTTATAGACATGGATTTTCATAATTCCCCCATTTATTATTAAATCCATCGATAAGAATTCATTACCCATCTTGTTCTTACCATTTTCATGCCTAACATATGTTACATTGATGGTTGATTTTGCACCAAAAGATTGACCTGTCAATACCCAATACAACTGCTAGATTTATGTAAGATCTATAGGAGGTGGTTAAGCCATGTCACAAAACCAAGCATCATGTTGGAAAAGGAAGACCAAGGGACACACCATCTTGCAATAATCCCCCTCCAAGTTCAAGCAAGGGGTTTGAACCTTTGACCTCAACTCTGATACCAATTGTTACATTGTTAGTTGTTGTTGCACCAAAAGATCGACCTGTCAATGCCCAATACAACATCCAGATTTATGTAAGATCCACAGGAGGTGGTTGGGTGTGTGTAGGATCATGATGGGCCAAAAAGTGGCAATATGATGGGTATGTGGCTGATGACTATTTTTTTACCCAAAATTGATGAACTAAAAAGGGTTTTTAAAGGAGATTCTCAGCTTCCCACCAATATAATTATGTTTTACTTTGAATTTAATAAGTAATTATTAATCATTTTCTATTGAATTATGACTAAAGTCTTGATTGATAGGTTGATTGAAAACATATATAGCTTTCAAAAGGTATCACATTTTTGAATCCAAAACATGCATCACATTCTATGCTTCACACATACTATAGGATTAAAAATAAAATTGAATTTCATGAAGTTTTGACCAAGTTAAGGTGGTCAAACATATGCTTTTTATATTTTTAAAATGTTGTAATAAAAATTCATAATTAATTATTTAATTGGAAAAAATTACAAAAAAATATGCATCACATCGGTATGAGTCCTCTACTTATATCCAAAATATTATAAAAATATTATCATTTTATTGTGGTTAGGGTGGTCAGATAGACACCTACTTATTTTTTCCATAAAATTTAAGTACCACTGCATTGAAATTTCAAATTTTCACCGAATAGATTTTTTTTTTAAAGAAACCTAGTATTTTAGAAAATACATTTAGCTTGCTACAGATTCTATTCTACATAGTTTTGAAATAATATAGATAAATTATTCAAATTTTTACGTCAAGTTTCCTAACTCTGATTTTTTTGAATTTTTTGCCACTTAAGGGCCCGTTTTTTCCATGATGATCCTGCACATACCTTGTTAGGCCATGTTACAAACCCAAGCATCATGTTGGACAAGGAAGACCAAGGGACACACCATCTTGTAACAAAATCAACCTTAGAAGAGTTGTGTTGAACCATGCAAGTTCTAGGGTTTTTTGTGTAATTTCCTAAAGGGTTTATCAAAGTCCTAAAACCCTAAACCCTTCAAATTTGGTATGAGCCCTAACCTTCTATAGTTTGGGTATGTGCAGGATCATGATGGGCCAAAAAGTGGTGATATGATGGATATGTGTAGGGTATGTGGCTGACAACTTTTTTTTACCCAAAATTGATGAAATAAAATAGGTTTTTAAAGGAGATTCTCAGCTTTCCACCAATATAAATTATGCTTTACTTTGAATTTAATAAACAATTATTATTCATTTTCTATTTGAATTATGACTAAAGTCCTTATAGATAGGTTGATTGAAAAGAATCTATAGCTTTCAAATAGTACCACATTTTTTGAATCTAAAACATGTGTTATATTCTATGCTTCACATACTATCGTATTAAAAAAAAGAATTTCATGAAGTTTTCACCAAGTTAAGGTGGTCAGACATACGAGTTCTTATTTTTAAAAAAATTGTAATAAAAAAATCATAATTAATTATTTACTTGGAAAAAAATTACAAAAAAATATGCATCACATCAAGACATGAGTCCTCTACTTATATCTAAAATATTATAAAAAATAATTATAATTTTACTATGGTTAGGGTGGTTAGACAGACACCTACTTATTTTTTCCCTGAAATTTAAGTGCTATTGCATTAAAATTTCAAATTTTCACCAAATAGATTTTTTTTTTTATAAAAAAACCTGGTAGTTTAGAAACTACATTAAATTTCTACATATTTTATTCTTACATATTTTTGAAATAATATAGATAACTTATTCAAATATTTGTGTCAAGTTTCCTAACTTTGATTTTTCTGAATTTTTTGCCAGTTAAGGGCCTTTTTTTTCATGATGATCCTACACATACCCTTTTGTTGACTAGTTGATCTCATTGAATCCACTTAAGTCATTTAATTATGTCTTGGGATATATTGTTTTATCGATTCCTCAAACTACTCCATCAATTGAGACATTCTCCTTAATATTTTAGTAATGCATTTGTCTACCTACAAATTCCTATGCATATGGTGGTCCCCACTTACTTCCATGTGGAATCACTTGGTTGGATTACATTCATTCTTCATACCACAAGTTCTTATTTTGTATTTTCTTTTAAGTTGCATTATCACACTATCATGGAACACAAATTCCTTTTTAGAGTCACCAGAGTAGTAGGATTTTGGAAAATGTAATAGCATTTTTAGGGCCCAAGGGTAGGTTTCCTTGAAAAGGACTAAATTGAATTTTAGATGATTAGTTATTGTAATACAATATAACAACTATAAGGGTTTTTGATGTAGTATTAAAGTCCCATAACTTTACTAAACATGTCCTTAAGAGAATTTACTAGATGGAGATTATGTGGAAATTGAATGAATCAGATGAATAAAACTTGAGGATAGAAAAAGGGCTCATTCTTCCCTGAATCAATTATCTTCTCTAAAAATTTTGTCATGAAAAAAGAAGGATTGAAACTATTAGATCCTAGAATATGTGTTTATAGAATGATAGCTGAAAGAAAAGAAGAAATTGTGACACTAAAAAATTTAATGGATCTATTAAGAAAATAGGTGGCAAAGTCACCAATTTATCATGCATACAATGAGGATATGAAATTAATTAGAAATTGTGCCTCTAATATTAAGGTTAGAGAAAAAGATACAAATGGTTTTCTATTCTTATACGAGAGGGAAAAGGAAAGAAGCAAGATGAAAGTTTTAAGGGGGCCTATATGGAGATTGTCGATCCTATTCTTATGATGGAAACAATGTTTGATAGTGTTGCTACCTTGGATTTAAATTTCTTGCAATACCTCCAAGATACGTTGCATAAGAGTCTCAACAATAGAAAAAAGAATTTGAATAGCCATCTCAAAAACCTAAGGAATAAACAATTAATTTTTTTAGAGTTTTCTCATTCCAAATCAGCTCCAAGGTAAATCTATGAAGCGTTTATGAATTACTTGATTACTTTGTAGATTATTTTACAAAAACAGAATAGGGAGAAAAATTAATGGATATGGATGAACTGAAATAGGTAATTTTATCTATGTAGAGAGTGCAATTGGATGAGGATCTTTAAGAAAGGTTTTATCTATGCCTTGAGGCTAAATTTAAACATATAAATAATGTAAGAGCCTTGGAGTGCATATAATTCTTATCCAATGGAGGGTTTGGGAATTCAAGAGAATTCAAAGTTATCCTAATTAAGAAGATGGAAATATTCTTTGTAAAGTTAAAAAAGAGGGAGAAGGTATATAGGAAGAGAATAAAGAGGTCAATAAGAAGGTTATGGAGGAGTTTAACTTTCATGTCAACAAAATTATCTTTGAGGAAGGGAGAAAATAAGTAGAAGAAAGTGGGTTATTAATTATTCTAGGTTGGGACATAGCCTTTAATAATATCTCAAGACTAGGCCATAGATGAATATGTGTTGTCCTCTCAAGAAAAGGTCAATGATTTATATTTTTGTTCAAGGTTTAACATAAATTTTAAAGTATTTGTAATATGGGAAATTTCCCATGAGAAAAAAAAGTCCTAAGTTTCTAGAGACATCAATGAATTGACATAAAATTTAATTTTTAGAAGACTTAGTGACACCACATTTTAGCAAGCTACATATTTGGTGATTAGCACAACACTAAATTTAGTGAATTCATTTCTAATAATTTCCAATTGTATTTAATAAATTATAGAAATATCATATAAAATTCATGTAAGAATACAATATGGTGCAATAATTGATTCCTCCTCCTTGTAGAAACTCATCTGAACTTACTATTCCTCACAAAACCTCTAGAGAGATATTTTCAAGATAAAGATACATTTATGTCAAGGATAGAAAATTTGAATGAGCAACTCAAGTCGATAAGGGAAACTAAGAAGGCATAAAAAGAGGAAGGTAAGAAAAAATTATCAATTTGGTAATTAGTATTTAGGCCATATTTTATCATAGTTTTTCCATCATTTAGACGATACATTGGCTAGCATAATCAATGTTGTGCACATGGTGTTTCTTCTCTTTAATGTTAGACAAAAATTACTAATCATATATTTTTTTTCATATATCTCCTATCATCACCTTCTTCAATTCCACATTCATCTAATTACAAGTATTCTTCAATATTTAAACACAATCAGGTTGACATCATATTATATTTTGATGTTCATGATCTTGTTATGAGCCATGATCATGGTCATTACATTCATCAAAAGGATTTTCAAAAGATTTGAAAGACTAAGCCACCAAACACTGCAAATAATTATAACACTTGATTTTTATTATTTTTTATACCAACCAAATAAAAATAAGGATAGTGCCTTTTTGTTGAGTATTTATAACTTTTTATTATGTACTATTTATTTTCTAATTGATTTTGATATTAAAATAAAAGTAATCTTATAATAAATTCTATTTCTTTGGAATTTTATAAATTTAGATTGCAATAATATACATATAATTTCATTAAACTATAAAAAATCATTTTTATAATAATAATGCACTTTATTTGTAATGGTGAAAATCATATGGGTATGTGCAGGATCATGATGGGCCAAAAGGGCAATATGATGGGTATTTGTAGGGTATGTATCGATGAATTTTTTTTTACCCAAAATTGATGAAATGAAAAGGGCATTTAAAGGATATTCTCATATTTCCAAATTCTCAATATAAATTATTATGCTTTACTTTGAATTTATTAAATAATTATTATTCATTTTCCATTTGAGTTACAACTAAAGTCCGACATTGTGGTCAGATTATTGAAAAACATCTATAGATTTCCAAATCCATCACATTTTTGGAATCCAAAACATGCATCACATTCTATGCTTTGCATACTATAGGATTAAAAAGAAAATTGAATTTCATGAAGTTTTGACCAAGTTAAGGTGGTCATACATATGAGTTTTATATGTTTTAAATGTTGTAATAAAAAATAATAATTAATTATTTACTTGGAAAAATTACAAAAAATATGCATCACATCGAGACATGAGTCATCTACTTATATCTAAAATTTTATAAAAAAATATTATCATTTTATTTTTGGTTAGGGTGGTCAAACAGACACCTACTTCTTATTTTTTCCTCGAAATTTAAGTACTACCGTGATTGAAATTTCAAATTTTCACTTAAATAGATTTAAAATAAATAAATAAACCTAGTAGTAGCTCTGGAAAATACATTCAATTTCTACATATTCATTATTACATATTTGAAATAATATAGATAACTTTATTCAAATTTTTAAGCATCAAGTTGCCTAACTCATTTTTCTTAAATTTCTTTGCCACCTATGGGTCTCATTTCCATGATGATCCCCGGTATATACCCATATATACCAAAACCTTTGTCTCTTATATTTGGTACTCACAATGATTATGTTATCATTTTTGTATTAGCTAGTGTGTAAGATGTTTTTTTACATTAAATCAACCAATAAAATTATTCTACATTGATCCCATCAATAATCATATCTCCAAATTGTTCATCATATTATAACTTACCATTTTCTTCAGTATTTTAGGTCCACTAGCTAGTGTATTAGATGTTTTATCACATTAAATCAACCAATAAAATTATTATACAATGATCACATCAACACTCATATCTCCAAATTGTTCCTCATCCCTTAACTTACCATTTGCTTCACTATTTTAGGTCCATGGGTGTAGATTTGATCACAATCATCTTTACACTCATGGATTTAAAGCTTAAATTTTTTATTTTAGTATTTTTAAGTAGGCCCCACTATCACCATTTCTACTAGTTGTTATGATCCAAATAAAGTTTAATGTATGCCAAAATACTTGTTATGGTGGTTTATTTTGAGACTAACTTTAATTGAAATGAACCATTTAGGAGTTATCTAGAAATATATTTAGCAACCTACTTCGAAACATATTGTATGCTTATGTAATTATTCTTCACCTTGTATTGTAAATGTTGAATTGGTATATTCAAGAATATAAGTGATGAGAACATGACCCTCATAATTCAACAAATTCCTTGATAATATTTTTGAGCAGCATTAGTTTCTTATCAAATTCAAAGGATTTATATTAATGCAAAGATGTTTCATACAATAGAATTAACCTAGATAAAATTTAAGATGTACGTTCACTTTCACATACTATGTAATCACTATAATTATAGAAGAGAATCAAAGGATTTCATACTAATTTTGTTTGTTCAACAATAGTGATCCAACAATTTTATTTCAAAGATTGTTACAAGTGATTCTATTATTTACACAAAATAGTTTTCATCTAAATTTTATTTATTTATTTGACCTACATATTTATGTAAGTGGATATTTTCCCTTTACACTATTTTCAAATTAAATTTATTATAATGTTTTGAATTTACTTTTTTTATATATTAAATTTGGTATTTATCTAGGAATTGTACAAAAAAGAGATCTTATCTTCTATATGTTGATGATGAAGAATAACCGAGTCCAAAACAACTAGTTGTAAAAAAATATTGGTGATTTATTAATAGCATAGAATAGCTAACAACTAATTTAATTTACTATTTGAAATAAATAAAAAATATAAATATAATTCAATTGCTCAATATTTAGTTGATAGGCTTATTGTGTGGACTTCGGTCAAAATTTTCATCAGCCTTCCTTTTTTTTAACCTTTCTGGTGTCTGACTTCCAGTCAGAAAAAAAAAGGTGGCAGAAACCTAGTATGGAGATATATGTGCAATTAATTATACTTATAAAATTAAAATCTTTTGGTGTGTTCATAGAGAAGGCTAATGAAACTAAATGTCAGTTGGCATCTTGGCACATCGATAGAGAAGGCCAGTGAAATTAAACATCGGTTGGCATCAAAATTAATTGTTTTATGGTTTTCGTGTAGTGGTGATGGTTGTAATAACACTTGCCACTGAAAACCTCATAAAACATAGCGAAAGTCTGTGCAATTTTTCATAAGGTAGTGTTGGGTGTCATTCTATGGATTTACCCTCAATTAGAGTTGTGAGCTAGGAGGGCGAGCTTCTCTGAAGGTGTAAGTTCAATCATCCGTTTTTGAGCTTTTTTGAAGGTGGTTGGAAGTTATTTTTTGTTTTTTTCATGGGAAAATGGTTGCAAAAGCCATACAAAACTCTTGACTCTCATAATTTTTTCCTCATTTTTGTAGTCATTGGAGAAAGAAGGGAGCTAAGAGAAAGAAAGTAGGAAGAGGTGTGTTTGAAGCAAGCAAGAAGAGGTCCATTTGGGAAACCACTTTAAAGCAAGCGGGAAGAGGTCCATATTGAAAAAACCCTTTGTAGAGTATTTCAAAAATAGTTTATGTTATTTTCCATAAGGAATTGTTGATTGTTGTTCTGTGGCTTTACCAATATTGTTTTATTTATGGTTTCCATGTAGTTGTGATGGTTGCAAGGAAATAGCTATATTGCTTCATTTATGGTTTCCATATAGTGGTGATGGTTGGAAGGCAATAAAATAGTTTATGCTATTTTTGACAAGGAACTGTTTGGAAATAAATTTGTCTGCATGCGAGGTTTTTTTTTGCATAGGTTTGTTTTCATCGCGGAATCCTTTCTCTTTTCCCCTTCCGCTTTGTGGATTTTTTCATTTGGGTCACTATTGAAAACAATATTATTTCATTTATGGTTTCCGTTTTGTGGTGATGGTTGCAAAACAATAAAATAATTAATGTTATATAGTTCATGTTATTTTCCATAAGGCATTCTTGATTATTGTTCTCTAGCTTTGGCTATATTGTTTCATTTTTTATAAGGCACTGTTGAAAAAAGAATTTGTCTGCATGTGAGGTTTTTTTTTTTTTTGCATGGGTTTGTTACCATGAATTCTTCTTATTTTGTGGGTTTTTTCTATCTCGTCAATCGCTTGAAACCAATATTGTTTCATTGAGGAGCCCGAGAGCGAGGAGGAGTTATAATGTAATAAAATATTAAATGTTATACAATGGTTGTTATCCATAAGGCATTGTTGACTGTTGTTCTCTAGCTATGGCTATATTGTTTCATTTTTTATAAGGTACTGTTGAAAAAAGAATTTGTTCCGGTGCAAGTTTTTTTTTTTTGCATGGGTTTGTTACTATGAATGCTACTATCATCTACAACACTATTGAAACCAATATTGTTTCATTTATGGTTTTTGTGTGGTGCCAATGGTTAGAAGGAAATTTAAAAAAATATGCTATTTTCACTAAGGCATTGTTTACAAAGCTTTGGCTAGATTGTTTCATTTTTGATAAGGTGTTGTTGAAAAAAGAATTTGTCTACGTGTGGGGTTATTTTGTTTTTTTGCATGGGTTTGTTACTTTGAATTCTTCTATTTTATGGGGTTTTTCATCTAGGTCACTATTGAAACCAATATTGTTTCATTTATGGATCACATTTTGTGGCGATGCTCAGAACGCAATAAAATCATTAATGTTATACAATTTATGTTGTTATCCATAAGGAATTGTTGACTATTGTTCTCTAGCTTTGGCTATATTGTTTCATTTTTGATAAGGTACTATTGAAAAAAGAATTTGTTTGGGTGTGAGGTTCTTTTGTTTTTTTCTTTGCATGGGTTTGTTACTGTGAATTCTGCTATCATCTACAACATTGTTGAAACCAATATTGTTTCATTTATGGTTTTTTTGTGGTGTCAATGGTTGCAAGGAAATTAAATAGTCTATGTTATTTTCACTATGGCAATGCAATAAAATATTAAATTTTATACAGTTTATGTTGTTATCCATAAGGAATTGTTGGCTATTGTTCTCTAGATTTGGCTATATTATTTCATTTTCAATAAGGTACTCTCGAAAAAATAATTTGTTTGAGTGTGGGGTTTTTTTTTTTTTTCATGGGTTTGT